>VWZL01001544.1:173918-501425 GCA_013396915.1 Stercorarius parasiticus
AGGGCGGAGAGCGCAGACATGGCGGCCAACATGTACCGAGTGGGAGGTATGTGGGGACGGGGCAGCGCCCGGCCCGGCTCCGGGGCCCCCTGCGCCCGGCAGCAGGGACGGGGCCTGCCCGGGGGGATCCCCCCCGAGCCGCGGGTGGCGTGCACCGCACCGGGGTGAAGAGGGGAGCTCCAGCCCCCTTCGCCTGCCGCGGCCAGCGCCATGGCCCCCAGTGGGCCGGCCAGGCCCGGACGGCCGGCGGGAGGCGGCAGCAGACCCCAGCAAAGGGGCCGCCGGACCCTCCGCGGGGCGGAGGGGAAGGACGCAGGTTCCTCCCCCGCCAGCCCTGCGCGCCGGGTGGGAGGCCGGCCCCCACCGCCGAGGAGAAGGGCAGCGCCGCCCTCCGCGGGGAAGGAGGGGAGCGGCGCCGCGGGCTGCCTGCCCACCTCACCGCGGGCCGGGCACGGCCTCCCTTCGCGGCGAAGGGGCCGCCCAGCGGTCCCCCTCCCGGCGCAGTAGCGCAGCAGGCTGGCCCGGCTGCGAGGCGAGCGAGGGGCGGCCTACCGGGGCCGAGCGCCCTTGGGCCGGGGGCCTGCCTCGGCACGGAACGGCACCGCACGGCAGAGCGCGGCCGCCGCTGCGGCCTGGCGGACCCGGGCAGCCGGCGCNCGGGGGAGTGCAGTGATACTGCAGTGATTGCTTTGGCACCGGAGGAAAGGGGGGGGGGGGGCACATCGGCAGTAAAAAAAGCAAAAAACAAACCCCGGCCAGCGTTATTCTTCCCACCCCCAGCCTGCCGAAGTAGATACCGGTAACTTTCCGCTGCCCTGCCTGTGGGAGAGAACATGGCTGTGCTGGCGCCGTGGCTCAGGTGCACCGCTCAAGTTCGGTTTTTCAAGTACTTGGTGCTCAAAAATGGCCTGTCTCCTCCTCCTCCTCCTCTCTCCTCAGCAGCCTGAGGCGAGAGGGAAGACGCGAGGAAATGAGGGGTGGCAGTAGTCAGTTTGACTCTTGTTCTGCCTCCGTCTAGAGAAAATGCTGATACATCCACAGATCGTCCATCTGCATCCTCCTTGATTAGGGCGTTTAGATTGTAATCCCATCAGCCTTTACTCATGAAAGTAATCCTTCTCTGGGCAGGGCTGTTGAAATCTGGGGAGGTTTTGCTTCTTAGGTCATCAGTTCTCAGTTTTTTCGTTGTAATCTTAATAAGCAATTGTGAACAATATCCAGAGATCATGTTCATTCTTTAGAGCTAAATGGGCTACGTGAGGCTCTATTTCATTGTAATCTAGCGTGAAAGCATTGCAGAAGAGTTTTGTACATCATTATGGTCCCCCCACCCAATTTTTTTTAAATAAAGTTTGCATGGTGCAGAAGTCAAATATCAAATGCAGAGTGTGGTTAGCATTTGATGGGTGCATTTTCGTTTGATGAAAACAAATTTTGAGAAAACTATTGAAGGAAATGTGCTGCATGTCAATTCCTTGTATGTTACATGGGAGCAGCTTTCAGGATATGAGGAAACTCCCATATACTCTATGAAAATGTTTTTATAGTAATGATGTTATAAGACAGTTTTCCCTGGAAGAACCTCACTAACCTCATGCCTATTATTACTTAATATAGTTTGCGTGTTACTGAGCAGAGATGATAACAAAAGCAAGTACAGTAAAATGTACATTACTCATTTGGACACCTGTACTACCACCCCACCTGATAATAAGTGTGAGGTAGCATATCTTACAGAAATATTTATCACCATAATATAGAAACTCACTAAAGCACTTGATTCTTAAATCTTCCCTCATCGATTGTGAGAAATGGCTGCTTTTATATCAAGATTTATGAAGTGTGTGGATTACTGAATTACAACGTAAGCTCCAACACAAGGCATTTCACTTTATTTCAGCATGATTGTTGAAGCACGTGTAGTGCAGTTATAACCAGAATTTAGGAACAAATCATGTTAAATCTCAGCATAGAAATACTTGACTGCTGTAACATTTGATAAGAAATCTCAGCTTTTTACAGCTTCCAGATTTAGAAGAAAATTTTTGCACTAATAATGATAGGCTTTTATGTATTATTTTTTGGTATTTCAATATCTTTCCTTTTTTCTTTGCAGATTATGTTTATTTTGAAAATTCTTCCAGCAATCCGTATCTCATTAGGAGAATTGAAGAACTTAACAAGGTACGCAAGTATCTTCAAGATTTTTGCTTGACGTTTGAAACAGTCAGTGCACTTCTTAAAAAAAAAAAAAAAAAAAAAAGTTATTTCCATCCCATAAGATCTGTATTGTGGTAGAATTTTCTGGTTTTCTTTTTTGTTTGTTTGTTGTTGTTTTGTTGGGGTTTTTTTTGCATTCTTGAGATTTGCTGTGTATTTTGTGTATGTTTCAGTTACTGAAATCTTGCTGTGTGATACCCTGTAATTCTGCCCTATTACCTAAGGAAACACACAGTTCATCATTCCTGGTGAACAGGAGTCCTCTGCTTTAAAAACTTCCTAACAAATCCTTTGAGTGCTTGAGGAAATGACTGAATTTAATTCTCTGTATGGTGATGACACTGTGAATCCGTCTGGAATGATCATGTAATGTGTCTGCTTTTGGATGTATGTGTAAAGAGCTAGTAGGTATCAGTAAGACTTTGCAGTGGTCAAGTAACATAATATGTGACTTCTGTGGCTGTTTATTGCTCTGCTTATTGACAGCTGTGAATGAAGAACAGGCTTTTGAATAGAAATAGAGACTGAATTCTCTGTCTATCCTGAGTGTATTTTTATAAAGAATGGAGGCTTTTCAGAGTGTCATTTTGGGGAAAGCGTGATCGCTGTTCTTTGTTATTGTACTACTAAGAATGGTGTGGGATTTTTATTTTTAGCGTGCCATATTTTTACTATTCCATCAAGCAGTGTTAAAACTTACTGATACATTATGTCAAAAGTTAATGATCAAAATGCCTATGGTGAAGTAAATAATGATAAAGATTTTTTTTTCCCCTGTGGTTAGAAAGTAAATTAAAAAAATCAGTGACCTGCGAACGTTTTTCTTCGCATCAACGACATTACCTGCTAGTGCTGTCCAACACAACATGCACTGAACTTGTGCATGGCAAATCATTTTGGACTTTTATCGGAGAAGGATCTTTTTTTATTTACAGTAATTGAAGTGATTCCAATCATGTTCTGAATGTAATGTTTGTTATCTTTAAACTGCATTGCTGTAATTTAATCTTGCTCGTGGATGGTAGAGCAGAGTCATGTATTGATTTTTTTTTTAAAGACAGTTTTGAGGATATAGTCCAGATATCTTAATTGCGCATTATGTGCTTTCATGTGTTAAAGGCATTGAGCAAACACGGAGACGTTAAGGAAATATGTAATGAAATGCTTCGTTTATCATTTTACCAGAGATAAGATGCTTTCTTTTCTTTTTGGTAAGAAACTTAATTAAAGTGTGATACTCTTCAGTGCCACATCTTGAATTTCAAATAAGTAACTCAAGGTAATGAACTGATATTGTACTTTTCATAACAAGAGAGAGGCTACAGTTCTTCAAATATTAGTAGATTCTTTACATTGTCAGGCTAAAGAGCACGATCCCTGTAACAAGTCATGAAAACAACTGTGAACTAAATAGCTTTTTTTATCTTACGAGCTGCAGTGAATTTTCAAATAAACTATGTTCTATTAAATATAACCAAAATATTAAATTAAATATCCAGGGAAAATGCTGTAGTACTTTGAAGTACTCATTTATGTCTAAAGCTGGGTTGTGATGAGCTGTTCATAAGCTTCTAATATTTCTTAAGGATTCTTATGTTAACATGATACTGGCATTACATCTCTAAACAGCTACATAATATATAAATTATTAGTACTACATACTTATAATCAATACTGTTACCTGATCTGAAATTGATGTTGGCCCATGTCAGGAAGTTTTGACTTATTTGAGTAGTTCTATTGATTTCAGCCTGACTGATCATGTGAAAACTACTAATATGAGGGAAAACTGCAAGCAGAGGGCATTTAATTTGTATTACTCAGCTGAGGAAGGATACATTCTGACTTGATTTATCTTTCTTTTATAGACTGCCAATGGAAATGTGGAAGCAAAAGTGGTGTGTTTTTACAGGCGAAGAGATATTTCCAACAGCCTTATAATGCTTGCAGATAAGCATGCTAGTAAGTAGATGGTATAGGGCATTTTTTTTTCCTTCCTGTTGCAGCCTGTTCGGTTTCTGCAGCTACTTAAAACTGCATTTCTTTGGCATGTGAATACATATTTATATTAGTCATTAATTAATATCCAGTTAGATGCGTATCGTTAGCTCTGATACTGGCCTTGCTCCTAGTAGTGGGACTGAAGTTAGAGTGTATTAAAGTGATTGAAGGTCTCCATTTGAAAAAAAAAAATACATTTTTTCATTTGGAAGATACAGCTTTTTTTCTTTTTATGTCAAAATAAATCTTGGGTGTAAGTTGATATCAGCTTAAGAGTGTTCGTAAGGATTTGATTTGACTTTTTTGAGTTAGACTCAAGTGCATATTGCTTTATGCAAACAATGAAATGTATCAGTGGAGACTGAAAATCACTGGAGATTGTAAAATAGCTGTTATGTGCATTTATCCTAAATGTAGACATTAATCAGTAAAACAGTAGTAAGTATCATGTCATTGTTTTTTCAGAAAAGCAACAAGTTGTAATAGGGGAAAAAAGTCCCATTTTCATCGTGATCTCAGCTTTTTTTGGTAGCTGCCATTTAGTCTACAACTGAAATACAATATTTTTCCCTAACTTTATAATTAAAAATACAATTCTAAAGACAAAAACAGAACCTAAGAAACTGAGATGTTTGAGAAAATAGTTGTTTGTAAAATACTGCGCTCATGTTTGTAAATAACTGAAGTATTGAATTGGCCAACATCTGGTAAATTTCTTGCCATATACTGTTACATAACATTTTGATTATAAATGATACTTGAGTTTTCAAAATTAATATGGACATAAGTGACGTAGGGTTTTTAAATCTCTGTTTTCTAATTTACTGGGATGAATCTCTTTAAAGACATAATCCCATATTGTGTGTGCAGACACATGATGGAGTAATTGGATGCTTAAAAAATACCTAAGAATTTGTTTAATGTCAAATTCTGATAATTTTACTCATACAAGTACTGTTCGTGAAGAGAAACATCCAGCATTTGGCTTTTGTTTTATTCTTTCATTGGTCCTAACGAAGTGGAGGTGATGTGATCATACGTAGTGTGAAGTACTAGCTTGGTTTTTAAAGAAAGAAGATACATCTTGCATATGTTCTAAAGGAATGATTTATTTAAAAGTTTTCCTAATACAGTTAGGTGCAGTTTATAATTATTGGTGACCTATTTTATGGCAACCTGCCCCGACAGTCGTTACAGCCTTTTGAGTTCTTCCTTACGAAATGTATAGAAACAGAACTTTTAGTGAGCTTCATTAAGCTTTCCAGCACATTTTTTTGTTTTTCTTTTCTAATGGAGGAGGCAGTGAAGGATGGAAAGGATAACGATTTTAGTGGAAATACTTCTTTTTTTTTTATTTGATTTTTAAAACATGAATGTGGTAAATTTTTTTGGTTGGCTTGTTTTTTAGAAAAGGGTGTGTTAGTTCTGTGGGCATCATTCGATCTGGAAAGGTGAATAAGATTTTTCTATTTCTTTTGTGAGTTTTACATTGCCATTCTGTCAGCACTTTGGTATAAAGGACTTGTTGACGGTCTGTTGCTCTTCCACTATAGCATACTGGGGGTTTATTGGTGTCGGTAGAAGTACCATGGAATCTTCCATCATGTTTTCTCTATTGAGATTCTCTTACGGTTATCTAGCAAGAAAATAGAAATGTAATTTCTAGCTGATTCAACAAGCATCTTTAGAATCCCTCTGTCTCACCGGTCCTAAGTCTTCTAACCAAGTGTTCTTATAGATTAGGTTTCTCTGTGGACGTTTTGTCTGTACAAAATGTTTTCTTTCTGACTAATGTGTGGAATCTGTACAGCTAAATTATCTTACGAGATACATGTTACAGTTAGAGGGGACAGCACATAGTGAAGGATTGCTTGCCTGGATCTTCGTACAGCTCATACAGCAGATGTAGTTAAATGTCAAATAAATTTAAATGTTTTGATTCTGGAATACCACAGTGTTCTGTTTAAAAATATGATGTATGTAAACAAAATATTTGTATATTTATGAATTGAATGTTTTGGGAATGTTTTACATAGCTAAACGTGTTGATGCTTCAACACTTCTATCTGTTTTGTTATAAAATAAATGCTAAAAGATACACGTTTCTTACGGAATGGAAATTCTAGTTCAGTCACTGGTTACTCCAGTGTATGTGTCTAGAGAATATCTGCTTGCTACTTTCTAATGATGTTTTTATATTGCTAGCATATTTTTTTTTCTTTTTGATAGAGAAAACTGTCTACTTTTGAGGATTTTTGGCAGGTGGGCATTGGCTTTTTTTGGGTGGCACTTCAATTTCTGAAGGTTGCATTTTGTGATGTCGGTATGGTCCCACTTAATAAGAAAAGAAAATAGTTTCATAAGAAAATCCTTTGGAACTTAAAGAACAAATTTTCAATAACTTGAAAAAGTTTCAAAAAATTTTAAGGATCTTTGGGAAAAATAGAATGAAATTGATCTTGTGATGTGATCACTGGTAAAGAGTCAATATACTGATTTTTGGGTTTGCTTGTTTGTTTTTTAAGTTGTCTACAAAAAAGTTTCAGGATATAAAAAGAATCGGGGGGGTAGGAATTGACTTTTCCTTAGGCCATTCTAAAATACTTGGATACAGAGGAGTTCCCTTGATTTCAAAGCATCAGATGCTAATCTGTGAGGAAATTGCATTTCCTCCATTTTTTCTCTGGTGTTTCTGGTGGAAGTTAATTAAAGAGCATTTTTATTGGTCTACCAGCACCATGTATGATGTCAGTCTAGATATGGGAATAGTTCTATAAGTTGACTGGAGCCATTGAAATCCAGGGGTTTGGAATATTTTATGGGCTCTTGAAGACATTATGTTTTTCCCTCTTCGATTTCTGTTATTATGAAATAGAGTCTATGATAAGGCCAACTTGAAAGCCAAAAGAAAATACTGGCCAAGGTCAACTTTTCGATCCCGTCCAGCCTCCTGAGCAGAGTAGGTGGGTTCTGTCAGTGTATCACCCACCAACTCTTAGGTTGTAGCCATTACCATAGGGTCCCTGTGAGGGGGTTCATTCCTTTCTTTGTGCAGCAGAGTAAGGCTTACTTTATGGGGAAAAGAAGGAAAAAAGGTGAATAGAAGACAGCAGGCAGTACAAGAGCTGTTTTGCAGCAGCTGACTGAAGTACTAAGCAAATGAACTTGGAGACAAAGCCCCAAAACACTCGGCGTGTTAAAATGGAAGAAGGAAACGTAAAGGGGTGCCATAGAGATATTTTCTAACCCAATGGTGTGATTGAAAGAGAAACTGCCAACTGTATCTGGATCTGTAAAATTTAGATGATCATTTATCTAAAGTGGAGTTGATATAAATATTTTAGGGCAAGGTTTCAATAGCTGGGGAGGGGAGGAGTATACTAGCTCTGTACCAGCACTGGGTTTGGGTTACAGTGAAGGGCTCAACTTCTGTATTTCCTTCTTTTGTAATAGATTTATGAACTGTTACCTCTTTCTCGAAGCTGAGTAGGGTGGCCTGAGTGCCTTATGTCCTTTTTTCTTTTTTTTTTTTTTTTAACAGTTCTTTACATTTGGTCTCTCTGGTCATGTGCTATCATGTAATACTATGTCTGAAGTCATTCTCTTACTGCAACACCTCAAACAGCTTTTGCCTAGTCAGCTACCTGGGGAGGATGTAAAAAAATGCTGTTGTCAGAGCCCTTTGTCTTCTTACATATTAAGAGAGCTTGCTTTGACTTAGGTGTGCTGAACTCCTGACTAAATGCCCAGAAAAATTCTTGATTAAAGCATATGCCCTTGATAAAGCACATGCACTATGTATTTTTTCTCACTAGCAAAACTGATGCTCTTGTGAATGAGACAGAAGTCAATTTAAAAAAAAAAAAAATCTGAGGTATATTGGTTTCAGTGTCTGAGAGATCAAAGGTAAAGCAGATTTTTCTACATTACAGGAGCTGTAGTCAAAATCTCCTTTTTTCAATCTGACTTGCTCTGTAGAGATCACTTACGGGCTTCACTTCTCATAGTTGCACTTTTTAAAAGACTTAGCCTTCGGCTTTTGAATTGTCACGCTTCATGTTGCGTTGCTTTGCAAAATGGTGTTTCTGCTACAGTATTTTTGTACACGATAGATTTCTAGGAAGAAAGGAAAAGTCGTCTTAGCGACCTAGTGATTCCTGTTCAACAGTTGGGAGTCTGTACTCAGTTCTGACCCTGGTATGACACTGACATATTATTGTGATCAGAAACAAATCAAGTATTCTCTCTGTAGTTTAGTTTCTTTATCTTAAAGTAATGCGCTTATTAGCAGCTCTTATTAAGGTTGGTGAAAAACATTTAATATACCAATACATTTTTATAGCTCCCATTAAAGGATCTCAAAGCTCCTTACAAATAATTAGCCTAAAAATTAAGAGTTTATTTTGTATATTAATATCAAGAGAGTTCCTACAGTCCTGGAAATGTGAAACAGCAGTTTTGCTGTTTTTGAACTCTCTTACTTTTCTGTAAAGATGCTTTATATTTGTGGGAAAAAACCCACAAAAACCCAAATCCAGCCAACAATTATTTTGCATATTGTAAGTCTATGTTAGCATCATAATAATTGCCAGACATTCCATATGCGTCCAAGAGAATGAAGCTGTTAATATGTCATCTGATCTTTGCGAAGCATTTTATTTCAGTAGAGCAGCAGGCTAGCAGGTAGCATAGAAGATGTCGAGAAAATAAGCTTAACTTGAGAAATATTGTTTAATATATTTAATAGTAATGTAGATTACTCATTAATATTCCCAAAGATATACAAAACTGAAATGTGAATTCCTTTCATATGTCATCAATTTTTTTTAATATATGGTTGCTGTTATACAGTGGTATTCTTAATAATTCAATTGCAGGAAAAACTCTCATGTGTTTTTCCTGGCCTCTTTGACAATCGAAGAAATACAAGTTAGAAAGTTTCGTTTTTCACTACTTTTCTCAAGTGTACACAGAACTAAAGCAGGAATAGGGCAATTCAGATATTAAGTCTATAAGAAAAAAATGATGTGTGTGTGGAGACCGTGTGGGTTCAGTAAAGAGCTCCAGAGTAAATGCCTAAAACGCTTTTGTGTTGTTCAGTGTACTTTTCTCTTAGTCACGTATTTGACTCAGTATAATTCAAAACATTTATAATCTAGTATTACTGGGTTATTTTTGTCCAATCAGATGAAACACTGCCAAAAACTTGGTGTTTGGGGTTTTTTTTTGCCGTGGTTCTTTTTTATCATAGTTCTTGTACATCAAACTAAATAGCTGTTATTCAGAAAGAATATTATGTTTCTTTAATCACGGTCCCTTTTCTGAAAATCACTTTAAGATGAGAGACTGTTCCTGTTAGTAATTCAAATCGTATGTCTTAGCATAGAACGTATCTTTTGACTGGAGATTTTATTTGAAACCTTTAATTGGCTTTTTTTGGTCCCATTAGTTCCCTTGAATAATACCTGTTGTCTCCACAGCCTATGTTTGGTTAGAGGGACCTTTGGTCAAATGAATATGAGAGACAAATAATTCTTCCATTGTATATGATCCATTTTCTCCACCTTCATAATCGTAAATGTTTAAATAATTTTTTTAAATGGTGAATGCTTATATTGTTGTATTCCTCCATATAACTTCCAGGGAATGAATTAGCTTTACTGGTCATGCTAGTGGAGATTGACATCCACCCTACAGGAAAGGATGCTCAGAGGCACAGAGAGTTCTTAGTTACTCTTTCAAGGGAATTGAAGTTTAAAGAGCTGCCTGTTTAGCAGGTGGTCCTTTGAATAAAAAGATCATTGTATTGCAGTGGTCTTTATAAAAATAAAAGAGAAACAAAACCTTTTGGGTCTTGTTTATGGTCATATGGGTGCAAAAAAAAAAAGAATTTAGAACTTCATAGAATCATAGAATCGTTAGGGCTGGAAGGGACCTTAAAGATCATCTAGTTCCAACCCCCCTGCCATGGGCAGGGACAGCTCCCACTAGATCAGGTTGCTCAGAGCCCCGTCCAGCCTGGCCTTAAAAACTTCCAGGGATGGGGCTTCCACCACCTCTCTGAGTTCAATTGATTTGTCTCTCTTACAGTAGTGTGTAAGTGGCTCTTCCGTGGAACTTAGTGGCCTGTCGTGGCTTAACCCCAGCCGGCAGCTACAACCACTCAGCCGCTCGCCCTCTTCCCCCAGCTTGGATGGGGGAGAGAATTGGAAGAGTAAAAGAGAGAAAAAAAAACTCGTGGATTGAGCTAAAGACAGTTTAATAGGTAAAGCAAAAGCCGCGCACGCAAGCAAAGCAAAACAAGGAATTCGTTCACCACTTCGCATGTGCAGGCAGGTGTTCAGCCATCTCCAGGAAAGCAGGGCTTCATCACGCATAATGATTACTTGGGAAGACAAACGCCATCACTCTGAATGTATTCCTCCTTCCTTCTTTTTCCCCCAGCTTTCTATGCTGAGCATGTCATCACATGGCATGGAATATCGCTTTGGGCAGTTGGGGCCAGCTGTCCCAGCTGTGTCCCCCACCAGCTTCTTGTGCCCACCAGCCTGCCTGCTGGCAGGGAGGTGTGAGGAGCAGAAAAGGCCTTGAGAGCTTAGCAACAACCAAAAATACCAATGCGCTATCAAAAGTAGTTCTCGTCCCAAATCCAAAATATAGCACTATACCAGCTGCTAAAAAAAAGTTAACTCGTATCCCAGAAAAAACCACGACACTTTCATAAGGTTTTCCGTAAGGTTACATTTCTTTTTTCAATTGCAGTGAGGGTGCAAGGGTGAGAAGTCCTTTTTCCTGCTTGCTGTTAAGAAAACAGGTCTGTTGATACTATTCTGTGATGAAGGATACCATTTTTCTGGATGTTAGATGGGAGGGGAAGGAGCTAAAGAGTGGAAAGGCAGAGCTGGGAATCAAAGATAGGAGAATCTCTTGGAGCATTTATAAGGAAGAAGAAGGCTTGGCTGCTAGATATGCCCAAGGGGTGGGCGAGCATACTTGTGTAACTGGTTCAGTGCGATACTACCTTCCTAATCTTAGGGCTTCTGTAAATATAAACTAGTGTTTGTTTGCAGCTTAGTGTCTCTGGCCCTGTCATCTCTGTCCACCCACATCCCCCATTCCCTCAGTGAATACCCAAGAATTAGGAGGAAATTATTTTTGACCTCACATATCTGCCCTCTTCAGGAGATCATTGATTTACAAGATCACAGGGTTTGCTTTGAAGATGGGATGGTGAAAAGAGACAAAACCAAATACAGTAAGCCAGGAAAGTTTAGAATGAGTTCCAATGGCTGTTTTGCTTGAGACTGAAATTTTGCATGTTACACTTACTTACAGTTAACTAATAGAGACATGTAAACTAAGCACTAGCAAATTCAAGTATGTTATGTTGCTCCTGGGGATCCTGAAGTCTATGATGTGGGTGAGACACACCCTAGGAGGAACATTTAAGGATGATACAGATAACAAATTCTTTAATCAGTGTCAGAGTAGCTTTTATGGTGAAGTATTTTTATATTACTGTAACTATCACTTTTCACTGAAAATGAGCTTGAGGAATAGGGTTGGCTTTTTTTGTGAGGAAGAGATGGCCTTTTTGATCTCCTGAGACAAGGGAACATAAAGTTTTCCTTCATTTACCCAAGAGAATGCCTTCAGATGTAATTTATTTGGGGGGGGAGGGGAGGAATTCAGAAATTGCTGAAATAGAGCAAGCCTTATCCAAAATTACAGCCTTGTCGCCAAGGAGAAACTTGTCTCAAGGCTCCCAATTATCCTTTTCAAGGGCACTTTGGGTAGTCTCGTAAATTATGTGTTTTGTTCATTTGATTTTTGTGCAAGAACTGCATACTTGTAAATTATTTTTTTTTCTCAACAGTAAAAGCAGTAAAGAAGGAGTAATGAGGAGCTTTTTGCTTTTGGCCATATCTGAGTTTTCTTTCTGTGAATGACATTTTAGCATTAGGATTTAACTGTAGTATATATTGTCTCATTAACAAGTTTACTGTCATCTCTAAGTATATTGTGGAATTATTAACTGTTGTGGCCGTTCAGACTCTATCTTTGGTGCAGAATATCTTGTTAGATTGTGAATGTTAATGATCTTCTCTTAAAGGAATGAATGGTTTTGCAACTCATTTCATAAGTTTAGGAGTTCTTAGCCCTGATGGAAAACTTGCATAAATACACTTTTTTCACCTGAGTATATGTGATCTGGTTTGGGTATGTAGAATTTTGCACATACAAAAACATTGTCCACTCTATGCAGTTAGTTTGTATAACTGCCTCTGAATTTTTGCATGAACCAGCATAGTAGCTAGTAACTGCTAGTTTCATCTTTTGACCTCTTAAGCGGAGATTTATAATTTTGGGCAGCCATACCTAGGTTTTTTTAAATTCAAAACCCTTATTTTCTGAACATTTAACTTAAAAGGCTTGAACGCATTGCTGCTAATCTCTGTGAATGTGAAAACAAACTAAAACCAAAATCTGGATTGACTCCGTGAGCTTGCTGTGGAGAGTGGAAAGCTGCGAAATATCCGTTCATTTTTATGCTTGAAGCTGTTTAATAGGTATCTGAAATTCAGCTTCTTATTTTTATTGCTTAATTACTGAAATTATTTATTTAATACGTTTCCTCAGTAGGGAGGGAGCCGGTGGGGTACAAAAGGTGGCACTTTTTTGAGTTATACTCACAAAATAAATATGCATCAGTATTACCATACTACTTTTTCTGGGTTTCTTTTGATTTGTGGAAAACACATAACTGTCATCTCTCGGCTGCTAACTTTCTTGCCTCCTTATGTTTGTTAATCGTGCAGGCCAGTGATCCTACACTGTTTTCTTGATGATCTCCAAAATACTAGTAACATTTAAATTGATATCATTGGTCATAATTTTTTTGTGTCATGATGATAAATAGGATGTTTCACACCTCCTAGGTTTCCATAATCTCAGATGGTTCTACTTTTCTTTTTTTCTTGGCTCATAATTTTAAGTGACTGTTCCCAGTTTCTCCCCAGTGCACCCACACTGTACCAAAGCACCTGAGGCATAAATTTTAGACTACAAAAACATTGCTAGGTTATCTCTATCTGTAAAGCTCCAATTAGAGATGCATTTTACATCTTCAAAGAGTTCTCTGATAGTCTAATTGGATCAGTAGTTTATATCACCTACAAATCTGAATGATGTAAACTTTCTATTAATATAGAAAGACTTTTTTTCCCATCATGCAGTGGCAGTTAAATGTATGAATCAGGAATCAGGCCTGATGATTTAAGGGCTTACTAGCAATAATTCTTGAATGTCTATACCATGCAGTGGAATGAAGTCTGCAGTAGTTGTCCTCCATAATTAATGCTCATGCATGCCAGTAACTTCACACGTGATGACAAAGATGGAGTTTATTAGCTTGGGCAAAGCACTGTGTGAGAACAAATGTAGTGCTTCCTACCCAAGCTGATTCATGCAGTGCTGAGTGTATATGGCGTGAGGTATTATAGAAAAGATAGAAGTATCAGATAAGATTAATAACTAAAGGACTTCTGTGGTTTGTCTGTAAACTCTTTCTCTGTTAAATGTAGCCTGCGCAAATAACAGCATATGGGCTCAAAGTTACCGTATATATTAAGTTTGACATGCCCCAAACCACATGGATTATCACAGTGGGTGTCTGGAAGGCTGTGCTCTTCAGCAGTGTGATTTGTCGGTTTGATCAATACTCTCTTTTTCACCTCAGCTACTGTTTGTAACTCTGAGCAAGGGAAGATTTGTAGTGCGAATCTGCTTTAATTCTGATCTTGATGTGCTACATAAGTACTTCTGCAAGGATCCTTGCAGAGGGACGCTTTATACTAATGTAGAATACATCACTCCCATGAGCAAAACAAGTTTGAGTGGTAAAAGTGCAGTTTTTTTCAGTAAAAGCCTGTTCTGCATTACCAAATTCCTAAAAGACTTTGGGGAGCTAAGTAGTTCATTTTGACCGTCACCCACTGTCTGAATCCAAAACTTCTTTGCAGATTTCTCACAGTACGTAAGATGCCTTCTCCATGCAGATTGCGTAGTTGCTGGGCTGTGCACAGAGCGCTATATCCGCATACATCCAGGGGTTATGTAAGTGCGTGTGCCTTTTCTACTTGTGCAACAGGTTAAGCATCTATCAAAGCCCAGCACGACTAAATTAGCAGTCTTCCCATTTTTGATATGCTGACTGATAGACTTAAATTTTCATTTGTCTGTTCTCGTTTCTGTGAAAGATTGTGAGTGGTACGCAACGCTGAAGAGAGTCATGTTTCAGTTTCCTGTATTAAAAGTGCAGCCTTGTTTTGGCTTAAACCAGTACAGAAATTGTTAGTGTTGGCAGGGTCAGTGACCTGTAACCTAGTCCTATGGGGTACTGTGGCCCTTTGCTATGTGACGGTTCCTTTAGGCCAGATCCTTTGATTGATGCTGCTGTCAGGAGTGAAATCCTGATGCTATTATTCTCAGTGGGGCCTCAATGGGCCAAGGACTCAGTTGCCAAGTATCATACAAGAAAAAAGGCTTTGATATATGGACAGCTTTTATATTTCTTTTTGCCTTCAAAGGGTGGCTAGCTTCGTATACTTTCATACTGCTCCTCCCTTTTTTTCCCTGATGTTAATTTTTTTCTTAATAAGAGGAAAAAAAGCCAGGATCAGAATACTGAATATTCAATATGTATGAAGTGAGTAAATGGTGTTTTTCTGATATTTTACTTCATACTATAACAAACATGGTATCTGAATGTGTTGTCTACAAAGAAAGTACTGAGAGTACTTGGTTTACTTGACCTGTATTTCCATTTATTTAAAGAAAAATGACAAAAATGGCATATGTATTGAAGATTTGAATAGTTAATGTGATGTTTATTCTTACGCTGTTCTGCTTGTTTTTTCCCCACCAGCATCAAAATTAATAAATTAAAATGATTTAATAATTTCAAGTAATACCTATATTCGTATGTCTTTATACTTTCTCATTTCATATGTATAGTTCCCGTTAATTAGAATCTTAAGATCTCTGTATATGCATCAAGGAAGTAATACACCCTGTAAGATAAATCTCTAGCATAGCTGAAGATGGAAAAAAATGAACTTTTAAGTCTTACATAGACCTTCAGAGTGAATGAACCCTCTTCCTGCTTGTCTTGTGAGGTCTATGAACAGAAAAGCTTTCTTACCGTGCAGGCATTGTGCAGATGTTGTCTCGGATAACAGTCTTCTCATGTTAAAATCCTTCACATAGAGTTTTAATGTGTCTTGGTTAAGTTTATTCAAGAACAGGATATACAAATCCTTTTCTTCCTTTTTTTTTCTACTAGTTCTTTCCTCCCTGCAAAAAATCAAGCAAAGTTCAGCCTTCTGGAAGGAGATACTGTAGAAGATAAATAATTTGTATTTTATAAGCAGAATCATATGCCATTCTGAGTAGGGGTAGGAGAGCGCTTGTACAATCTGTGCCTTTTTGTCTCTGCCAACAAATTTTTAAAAGCTGTTCTGCTATTGAGGATTTGAATTGTATGTTAGAAAAGCAGTTTAGATCTCTGAAGCTCTGTGGTTATTGTTGTCATGCAGTGAAAGAAAATGCCTGTGTAGATCTTAAAAGTGGAGTCTGGGTTCTTACAGAAAACTTAAGAGATTTTTGTTGTTCTTAGTTCTCTACATGACCTTTTTTTTAAATATTTATACTACATTTTATTAAGGAGAGGCAACTACTCAACTTGTTAACTAACTACATCAGGCACACCTATTGTCTATTCTAGAGGAAAGACTATCGTGTTTTAACAAGATACTATGAGCAGGAGGTCTGTATGGAAATGATGAAAATCCAAGTGATGGGAAAAGTTAATAGCATCAGTCTCATGAAAATGGAAGCTACTGATCTCCCTTTTACTCAAAATCAGGTCTAATAATTATTCATGCAGGTTACACGGCAGTTGTTGCAGGTAGCCTTTGTATTTCTTGAGCCAGATGATAGATCTAAAAAATTATTTTTTAGGCAGTATCAGATTCCCATGTGCACTTTTGCTCTGTAGGGTGGTCCGCCAGCCAGGATTTGAGGTTAGAACTAAAACTTCCCACTTTCCCACCACAGCTCTCAACTCATTTACACTTTGGAAAAGTTACTAATTGGTTTCTGATTCATCTGATGAGCTGGATACCAGTAATTGGACATGGAAAATATTTATCATATTGCAAATAGCTGTGTCCGTGGCACAATTTTGAGTCTACTGCTACTAACAAGCTGCTTAAAGAAACACTGTGCAGGACTGTTGCTCCACACATGTTGCAACAGGTCGCTACAGTTCAGACAGGTGTACACATGACCAAACACATTTTGAGCCGTGTAACAGAGTATTTTCTCGTTTGGAAGAATTTGCATTTGAATAGGTGAGACAGAAACCAGGTAAGAGGGAGAGAGGGGAAAAATCTAGTTCAGATTTATGATACAGAATTGCCAGCTCTTTCGTCGTTGCCTGCATGTCATTATTTTCATGCTTCTGTGGGATCCTTCTGTTCTGTAGTGTTGTCATAAGCTAGCTTCCAGTGCTGAATGATAGGATTAAAAAACTAGTGTGTGTGCTTACTCTTGTATTTATTCATATCGCATTTAATTTATTAGGATATATTTATTGATGTAGCACATCATGATTCATACTACTTGTGAAGGTAATCCTTCCCTGCCTTCCACCCACGAGTTCCTTGCTCTCAAAAATCTCCAAAACCAGTTATCCAAAAAACCCACCCATCAAGTTTTGGAAGGTGGAGTTTCTGGTAATGAAAACTGTGGTAGTTTTCATTAAATATTTTTGCTGCAGGCCTGTGATAAACATGAGATAGTTACCCAGTTACTTAAAACTGACTGGGTATTGTTAATAACAACTGGGAATTGTTATTATTGTAACATGCTACTTGGAATTACTCAAAAACACCCTTTTGCATGATTTTAGAAATAATTTCTATTATTGGAGAGTAGGTGTGGCATATTAGTTCTTAATGGTTGTGCAGTATAATTATTTTTGGTTTGTGACCTCCTTTAGAAGGATAATGACGAGGTGGTGTGGGAGGGAGGATCACCTGGAAAATTGTGTAAGAAAACTGGATAACCCCTTGTGCTATACAGTAGGAATTAAAAGTACACCTGTTCCCTGTGAACACAACTGATTGGTCTTTTTTTCCTACCTGCAGAATTGCTCAGATTCACACTTTAGATAGTAATATGCTAACTAAATGACTCATAATCCATACAAATTGTGCTTTGGATTTCTAATCCTGTCTGACAGTAACAGCAAGTACCAAATTGGTGTTACATATTCGAACAGCCATCTGAACATTGTACTAACAGACATGGTGCAAGTAAAGCTGATTAATTCAGCTTTGGTAAACACTTTTTCAGTCAAATCAACAGTATAACTGTTGCATATTCTAGCTCACAAAGTTGATTAAAGTGCTTTACTACAGCGCTAGGGGCTTAAATATCACAACTAAGTTAGTACAACACAACGTGTGGCAAGAAGCCTCACGCAGATGAGCAAATTGGCCAGCTGCTCACCTAAGAGAGCTCTTCATTCACAGTCTGAATAGAGTTGTTCAGATGGTTAGACTTAATGTTTATCCTTTGTACTCATTTTGGCAGTAAATGGATTTACTCCTCCTCCCTCAAAAACCTATATTTATAATTCTTACTGCTGTAGCATCTAACTGCCAAATGCACACTTGATGTTTTCACCACAACCAGCTAAGCTTGAAAGAGACTTATGCACAGCCATCATTCCTTTGAAGTGGGGTATACTTGCTGCTGTTCAGCATTCTCGGCTTTTTATCTGTAGGTTTTAAAATATGTTGGCAATACCTAGGATGTATATAGGGCTGAGTATAGAAGAAAAAGGTATACAGGAAAGGAAAAAGTTTAGAAACTGTACTGACAGTAAGGCTTAGTGGCATTCTTTGAACTGAAATTTACACTGATCTAATATAATTTTAAAGGTATTTTAACAAACTTGGTGAAACTGCTGTAACTCCACAAATTGTGGTAGTGATTTAAATCTCTCCATCTAAGCTTGCATAAACTGGATGCAGCTAAGCTGAGATACAGTTTCAAAATTGGAAGCAATGAAGTTTAAGAGCTAGGAAGTTAACGCACCTCAGTTTTCGGTTGCACTGCTGATTTAATTCAGCATCAGTCCGTGCTGCCATTGAAAGGAGTGGTTCTTGCTTTCACGTCTTTCCAGTTTAAGTCTCTTATTCCTGCTTTTTTCCTTTGTGCCAGCAGGAACATTTTTGGTAGGCGCACCAGGCTAGGGAATTGGAATTGGTCTGGATTAAGGGGGGGCAATTATGTGAATAAAAAACTAATTGCATGGTCTGAGTCAGAGGGTGGTGGTTAAGGGTTCATACTGTGTGTGGAGTCCCACAGGGATCTCTGTGGGGACCTGTCTTTATCAGTGACCTGGAGCAGCAATGTGGTGTGCTCCTATCATGTTCACAGGTGACACCACACAAGGGGGAATGACCAGGTGATACGCTTGAGGGAAGGGCTGGTAGTCAGGGATTCCTAGAAAGCAGGAGGAATGGGGTATCAAGGACCTGAAAATACTCAGCAGGGACAAATGCCAAGTCTTGCACCTGGGAAGGAAAAGCCCTGGCAGGGATATGGGCTGAGAACAGAGGGGCTTGGGCGAGCAGCTCAGTAGGAAAGGCCCTGGGGATGCTGGCAGACAGTGGGGCCCTGGCAGCAAAGTTGGCCAGCAGCATCCTGGACTGTATCACCAGGCACATAGCCAGTAGATTAAGGCAAGTAATTACCCCCTGATTATTCAGCACTTGTTCCATCACATCTAGGTACTGCACCCAGTTTTAGACCCCTGATACAGGAAACTTGCTGATAAATTGCAGTAAGTTCAGCAGAGGCCACAATGTGGGCACTTGCCCTGCTAGGAGAGGCTGTGGGAATTCAGCCTGTTTAGCTTGGGGAAGAGGTGGTCTCACAGTGCCTATGGGGAGGTTATAGAGAGGATGGAGTTGGTTTCTTCGCAGTGACTAAATTGAAACAGCGATTCAGATTAGATACAAGGAAAAGCTTTTTCACCATGATTGCATTGCTGGAGAGGTTATGTGGCCCTCAGGGGTTTTCAAGACCCAACTGAATAAAATGCTGAGTAACCTGGGCTGACCTCACAACTGAGTCTACTTTGAGGAGGAGTTTGTATTAGAGAGCTCTGGAGGCCCCCTTTCAGCCCTGAACTACTCTGTGTTTCCATGGTTTTGTGATTCAGCCAACCTCTAGCTGAAAATAACAGTCAGCGGTTTGGTGACAGTAGAGGGAGAACTTTATTCTCCTTTTGAAACTGAAGATTTACTCCCTCTCCCTGAAGACAGCCTTCAGTTTTTAAACTAATGTCTCTTAACTTTCTGTTGCAGTAGACAAGAGGAGCACATGGTGGGTTATTTTGACTCAGTTAAGGAAGAGTAATTTGGTAAAAGGGAATGTAATTGTTTGCTAGCTGGGAATTTAATCGTTTGCTAGCTGTTTGCTAGTTTCACCATAGAGTGGTTTGAGTCGCATTTAAACCTTTAAGTGTCTTTCTGGATTTATTTTAGCTATTTTTAAACCACTTTATATTAAATGGGTGTATTGTGTTTCTAGACACTTGCCCTCAGTTTATTTTTATTTTAGTTGTAAAAACAAGCAGTTCTTCCTAGTGGCAAGCTTGAGTCATCTCATTACTTAACGATAAACAAAGACACTGTATATGAAGTCTAGGTGGCATGAACAGTTGTCTCTTATTCTCATGCTCACTAAGAACAACACCATTTTCTACCAGTGAATCCCACAAATGAAATTGAAGAGGGGGGAAAGAGTTTATCACATTTTTAAAAGTAGTAATGCATATGTAAAATGAGTGAGGATTATGGTTTCTTCCCAGTATTCATTGCTTGCTTGTCAGTTAAGTCTTATTTATGTCAGAGGGAAATGGGAAAGGGTATGTCTGCAGCGCTGCCACTGAAAGTATCACCAAATCATTCTGGTTTGCAGGATCAAAGTAAGTATTTACAATTGCTGATTAGAAAGCCCACGTATAATAAATAGGCCTAAAGCTTTAAAAGCTCACTGGAGATGTCTGCTTTTGCTCTCCAGGATTTTTCCTTTAAATAATGAAATATTTCTCATAAACCAGGAAAAGTACTACAAACCAGCATTATCTTAAACTTTGCTCAAGGCCTAACAGGGATTCTGTCATTTTCAAAAACTGATTGTATTCATCTTCATAGTCATACCTAAGACTTTCAACATATTTTTAAGGTGAAAAATTTCAAATTTAATTTTGTTTTCTTTCTAATCTTGGAATGATAAAGCCTGTGTATGTCATCACCATATTGCTCCACTAAAATATTTGCTCACTCTGAGCCAATTGCTTTATTTCTCTTCCTGAGTGTAGAAAATGTGCTTAGCTTAGTGCTACTTTATGATTTCCTGTTGGTACCTTCCATTTCCCTCCTTTGACAGGAATAACCTCTCCTTGGATGGCGAATTAAATTTCACATATGTTGCTAATCTGAGTCAAAGAGGTGAAGAAATCTCTAAAAGTACTGGAAGTTCTTCACCACTTTTCTTCTAGTAGGTGTTAAGGCCTAATGTGTGCATAACTGTTTCGAAAGCAGCTGTCTAAAGGTTTGTTGAGATGCAGAACTCTTTGTGTTGCCACCAGGCAAATTGGTTTTCTATTTATATTTGTCATCAAGCAAATTTAGTTTTCTCATTTTCTCACTTCATGCTTTCCAATGCTTCCTTTCTCGGTACAGGTTTGTGTTACTGCTGGGGCAAGCTATTACTTCCATTTATAAATGCTAATACTACTGTTAGCATTGTTTTTATATTCTAATGCTGAGGAAGAAAATTGTGAAATTATCCTGGTGATAAATTGTATTGTGTTAAGACTGGAACTGTTCTGTGTTTGACCATGGTTTGTTCTACTTGCTGAGCTTGTTGGATCATCATAAGTAAAACATGTATGTTTCATTTCTAAAAATACAACAGAAAAAGTTACATGGTTTCCTGTCTAGGTTTGGAGTATTTTAATAGATGTGTGTAAGAGACATTAAATTTCAGATTCAGGCTCTTGGATCAACACTTTCTTGGCTTACCTAAGATTAGTACAATAAACATGTGAGTAAAATTTTGGGTTTTTTAAAAAATTATTTTTTTAATTTATATTCTTACTCTGAGGGAGCTATTAAGATAGCTGTCTAGGTGTCTAAAGCCATTTTAAACTCTCTGGAATATCATCTCTGTCTCCCTGCAGCCACTTTAAAATGGCACGTATTCTCCTTTGTGCCATATCTGCAGTCAGATGTTTTGGATATGTCAATCTAAAATGGTCCCAGACACCTGTCTTTGGCTGCCTAAATTGCTTTCTAAAGGACTGTTTGTTGTTAGCTGTTTTTCAGATGGTTATAACACGATTACCTTGCTGTGATGTTTTTCAGGAAGGGGAGAGGAAATAAATAGACAACCGAGAACTTTGGACCTGTAGAATAGTACTAGCAGAGCATTTATTAAAAGAAAAAAACAAAACCAAAACCAATAAAGCAACCTCTGACATGTCATGGTATTTTAAGAAGAAATAGTAATGCTTGAACTTTGAAATACAAATGTAGCTTGTAATGGTCACTTACTGTAATAAACAGTTGTAGCTATTAATTGCTTGAAACACAAACATTTTAACATTAATTTGTACTTCTTTCTTTAATTACTTGCTTAGTTAAAAAAGTTCTTTGCCTTTGCACAGATTTTTTTAAGCTTTATTTATTGTTAGTATTATTGATGCTAGAATAATTCTGGACTGAGTTGTGGTCTGACTTGAACCCGTACACGTGTCAGGTGAGGCTGAGGGAAGTCTTGTATTCATTTTTGTTTTTCCTGTTCTATTTTTCCACAAAACATGCCAAAACAAGGAAGGTGACCGGGGGGGGTCTACAGGAGGATAGAGTTAAAGTGGATGGAATTGGGTTTGAAGAAGTTGGTTATATTGGAGTGTATTGTTTTAATCACTTCTGTGGAAAGAACTATTAGAAGTGGAATGAGCTACACACAGGCTTGATTAAAAAAAATGAAATAATAAAGTGTTGTATTTGGAGAGAACTGTGGTTGCCACGAGGATGCAGGCAGTCTTCGTTTTGAGATAGTGTTGGTTGTTCATAAAAATGGTTATTGTTGGAAGAGCAGATGAGGTGATCTGTTGTAGGTAGTTATGAGAAATACTACCTAATGCTGAGGTTTCATCATGTAGTTTCTGAGATATATTTTATAAAGTACACTTGGTTTTGCAGCTGATGGATAATTTTGCAGGTAGAAAATTGACGAGTCTTAGAGAGGTTATTAAAGTATCTGTATTTTTTACATACAGTTTTCACGGAGACTTTTTGTCGCTTTCTGGGAAGCTAGAGGAAGTATAGATTCAAGTTCCTCATGTCCCAGGAATCCCCTAGGAAGGTGGATTTCAGCCATGGAGACCCCAGGGTAGCCATTTTGGAGAGCCTGTCATTGTATGACATGTTAGCAACCACTGTGAATGTTGCTCTTTAACTCTGTATGTGATGCTTTCTAGTATCTGCTTTTATTTCTTCCTTTATGTTCCCAGTTTACAGTTGGTTTAAATTTTTAAAAGGGAATGATTTCCTTGGTTTTATCATATACGAGGTAATACTAGAGAATTTCAGATTATACTAACTGTAAAAGATAGTTTTCAACTGAAAATATCCTTCAAAAAGAACTATAGAATTTATGATTTGCTGTTATAGATGCTATCTTCTGGATTAAAATAGTGCTGTCTTGCTTAAAATAGAAGTAATTTTAAATGTTACTATTTGTTGTCAGTATCTAATAAGGTTAACATAATGGAAGGCAGTAGGCTTTTTCAGTTTTCTTGGACTGTGATTTGTCAGTCTCAGACTGCAATTTTGTTCAGTAAATTTCTGTTCCTGGAAAGTATGGTTTTCCCCGGGACTTCTGTAAAAGTTTTAGTAATACCAGTATCAGCAACAGAAAATGTGAACCAAAACTGTTCAGCAAGCAAGAGGCACCCCCAGAGGAAAAAAAAAAAAACAACACAGGTGAAAGAAGTGGAAAAAAGAATGAGTAATGTTGTCAGGATTGTTCTTACAGCTGCGTGAAAGACATCAATGTGTAGTACAGTAGGAGAGGAGTGTAATTTTTTTAAGAGTTTAAGTAGAAGGTATAGAATTCAAAATACTTAATATTCTGTCAGGTTACATAAACTCTAGTCTTGTTAAACTCTTCTTTTCTTTGAAATATTAAGGGACGTTGCTAAGGGGTGGGGGGATGTCAAGTGAATGGTGTTATGCAACAAGAGTTAATTGCGACCTACGCTCTGCTTCTCTGCAGAAGAAGTTGAAGAAGAGTCTGAAACTACAATTGAGGTTGATTTGACTGATAAACAGAAACATCAGTTGAAGCACAGAGAGCTCTTCCTTTCTCGCCAGTATGAGTCCCTTCCGGCAACGCATATCAGGTAAGAAAAAGTAAATATCATTTATCTGTGTGTTCTTTTGAGGTGGATTGCCTTACATTATCCCACCTGCTTGAACACTTCAGCTTTTTTCTCGCAAAAGGATGTGATTGATCACAGCTGAGCTGTGCCAGGCTGTCCCATGAACTTTTTGGAACTGCCTTTGGTTTTTCCTTCTGTTACTTCATGTTGGAGCCTTGGAAGGGACAAGAGTCTCAGAGCTCTGGCTTGCCAATTACAGCATCAGTTGATAATGTGGTATAAAGTCAGTCTGTTCCTACTTGGCAAGAGGTTTTTTTTTTTTAAATATTCTTATGCTGGGCCAGAGGATCTTTGACCATTTTGTCTGCCCAGGGAAACCACAGATGGGTTTGGAAAGGAGACAGTGACTCAGTGGTCAGATCTGCAATTCAGGGCTGCACGCATTTAAAAATAAAATTACCCCAACTTACTTTAGTAAATGTGAAGAAGTCATGTTTGAGTTTGGCTAAATGTTGCAACAGCATTTCAAGTATTGTTTTAAATTGCCCTAGTGCTAATGTAGGAAGAGGCTTGCTAAAGGTCAAAAAGTGTTTGTTGATATTTTTCTGTAAATGATATAAGTGCTCGTGTTATCTCCTATTTAGCAGTCAAGCAAATTCTTTCAGTGTTGGGGGGGTTGGGGATGAGGTACCTAGAAACGGAAAAGAAAGAGCACAGTGGTAAGAGGGAGTGTAGTGAGTGTAAAACAAGGGCTCTTACATTCTGAAGGAATTTTTGTTTTCTCATTACATCCAGCTCCCCTCCCCAGCTATTTCAGATCATAAATGACTAGAAGCTACGAAAAGAAAAATTGTATGTGCTCCAGTAGGAGAAGTAATTTGTATGTGCATATAGATTTTCACTCTCATTGGCAAATGTGTGGCTTATCTTTCTCTCTGCCAACACAAAAACTGGAAGTTGGAAATTTTTGTATTAATTCCCTGTGCTTGATTCAGCTACTTGTTTTCTGACTTTGAGAAAGTCATTTAACTGTCAAATCTCTGCTTCTCCAACTACAGCATAGAGATAATAATCCTGCGTGGTTTCTTTTACTTACTTTGACATTTAGATATCGAAATAAGGTATTCTCTTTGTAGAGAGAAGATTACATAGAAGAAGTATTGTAAATGTCTTCTTACCTCACAACTCAGGGAGCAAGTACAATAGAGGTTCTCCAGTACATACTTCACAAAGAAGCCAGAAAAACACGTGAATTCATAGTACATGCAGCACTGCACAGCAGGCAAATGCAGAGTGATGACTTGCATCGACTTTTCAGAAGGGATGAATGCTGTAGGGCTGTGCTGTCACGTGTTACTAAGACCTTTAACACGCGAATTCTGAACCAAGCTGTATGTAGTTTAATGACATTTTAACAATCTTGACTCTATTTTAAAAAGACACAAGAAGGAAAATATACTGCAAAATATTCCTTATTTAACTTTTTAACTTATTAATGTTCAGATTCTGTGATTCTCAGTAGTTTTCGTAACTTTTATTAATTAGCTTGTCCTGTAAAAGAGGATAGAAATGTTGTGAGGGTGGTACTCCTCCAACTTCCTCCTGTCAGTGCTCCAGAATATCCAAGGATGGAGATTCCACAGCCTCTCTGGGTGTCTGTTTCAGTGCTTGACCACCATAATGGTGAAAATTTCCCCATCATCTAATTGGGAGTTCCCGTGTTGAAACCTACTGTCCACTGCTTCTTGTCCTATCACTGTGCTTGTCTGAAAGGAGCCCGGCTCCGTCTTATTTTTATATCTTTTCATTAGATAATTGAAGACAGCAGTAGGACTTCTCCCTTTAGTTGTCATACCTTAAGAGTCAACAAATCCATTTTAGTATCATCTGCAGACTTGCTGAAAGTGTATTCAGTTCAGTTGTTCAGATTGTTAATAAGGATGTTAAACTGTTGGCCCCGGTATCAGCACTTTGGAGATGCCAGCAGTAACCAGCTGCCAGCTGGACTTTGTACCACTCACTACAACAGCCTGGTAGTCTGGCTAGTTTTTTTTCCACCCTTATTGTCTACTTAGCGAGTTCTGTATGTTACCAGTCTGGTTAAAGGACACTATGGAACACACTGCAGGCCTTGCTAAAGTCAGGGTAGACAACATTCACTGCTCTGACTGGTCTACCAAGCCAGTCATCTCCATATAGAAAGCTAGCAGGTACTCATGCAATAAAAGCCTGAGTAGCTCCATTTTGTGGGCCTCTGCTCTTAACCACCTGCGATTTTAGCCCCAGGATAGGAACAATTGGATTTACAGGAGAAAATAAATGGTACAAAGAAATAGCAGAGAATGAAGAATGGAGATCAGCTCTCTCAAGAGTAAGAATACTGAACCTCAGTCACGTTGGAAGGAAGAGGAGAAAGTTAAAAGTGATTTTAAGAGAATGGAGGAGGCTGAACTATCTGTAGTTGCTTTTGGCAGCTACAGATCTTGAACTTTTACTGACATCTTCAGCCAAGAAAAGAAACTTTCGCTTGTAATTTAAGAGAATAAAATTTTACCTGGTGTGTTATGTTTCTATTTACTTTTTACTAATTTACTGCTCTTGTTTTGTCTTTCTTCTTTTCTTAACTTTACTCTTTTTACATTTTTTTTTAAACTGAATGGCAGAGAAAATTACAGCCCCTTCCCCCCAACCCTGTGACTGAGATTACTTTTATTCTAATTCGCAATTACAAATACCATATTGTCTCATACAGATGGTGCCACTACTTTATAGTTGAAATGCTGTGCAGTTATTTTAGCAGGTTAGATTTCTTTGATGTGCAAGTCTAATTATGAAGCTCTTTGGTGTGTAATGTTGAGATTTGAGTAATTCTGATGCAGTTTGTTTGCTTTTGAATTACTGAAATACAGTTTAATTCCTTATTCTCATACTTTTTATGTTGTTATATACATTATATATAACTCTTTTGAGATATAATTTGTTTTGTTATAAATATTGGGATTTTTTTGGACTTTACCCGGCTTCCCCTTTGCATTAGGTGTCACTATGCCATTTTAGTAGCTTTAGGAAGCGGTATAAGTTTTGGCACCAAAAAAAAAAAAAAAGCCAGATTTAGAAAAGAATTAGAAGCTGGTAGTGTAGTAGTAATTAAACATGACAGTGCTGCCTCGTGGACACAGTGTTCTTGCAGTGGAATGTATTTAAGAAGGTATAATTGCCTAGCTCAGAGCAGTACCATTCTGGAGTGATGGCATGTGGTACAGTACAAGGTGATGTACTAGTTTGGGTCTCAAAAACAAGACTTGTTACCTCAGTGCTTACTTGTCAAGTTACAAGTGAAACTATTCCCTTCCCTGTCCACTCAAATGTGTAAGGTTGGTAGCACCCCTCCAGAGAAGATTCTCCTTCTTTCCTAATTCCTGCATGTTACAGATGCAGTTTCCAGGCACCGTAATCCCCAGATGTCCTTGTAACAGTGTTACAGCGCCAGCCAGACTTGCTGAGTGCTCTCCTTCATTAATGTCACACAGTAAACGCACCCAGAATTCATGCAGGTGGCTCCTGTAAGCAATACCAGTCCCAGAGAGGGGTTGATTTGAGCTTGTAGTGCTGTGTACTTTAACTTGGATTTTCCTAGATTTGAGCATTACCAAACACAGCATTTTGGAAAGGCATGAGAAGGCACAGGGGGCAAAACGTTGAAAGTTGTCATAAAGGTGAAATTCTTTGCCAGTGTTGTAAAATTCACAATAAAACTTAGGACCTGGTGAAATGAGTCCCTTGTATAAAAATCTACAAATGGTTACCCTGTTGGAGAGATGCACTGGTTTATCTGACTTTGTTTTAAATTTATTTTTCATTGTTAAGGTCTCAAGAATTAATAGGTGATAAACACATTTAGATTGCTGTAAAAGATTGCATTAAGTTCTAAGATCACTTGTAATTGCTTTTAGATTTAGTACTTCATATGAGTTGTGTAGAAGAATTTTATCCATCAAGGTTCATCTTGCCATTTCGTTATCTTTGCTTAGTTCTTGTTTGGTAATAACTGTGTTTCAGTCTTGGTGTTATGGGTTTTTATGTTTTATTATTAAGTGTTTGGAAAGCATACGTAAGCGAGGCATTCTCAGATGTTGTAATAAAATCAGGTGTGAATCTTTTGGGCTGCTCTATACTTTAATAGCACCCACCTTTCAAAAAACAAAAAAAAAAGAAATACAAACTTATTTATGCAAAGTATAAAGAGGGTTATATGCAGACTTTGACTAAAGTCAAAGTAGTTTGAGAATGGGGAAAGGTTCCAAAGAGTGGTGGCTGTTTGTGAAGGGGAAGGAAGATTTCAAACATACAATTATATGTGGTTGCTATTATGTTGGTGATTTAGTTGGTTTATACAGTTGGGTTTTTGTTAGGGTTAAGGAATAAACTACTACTTTGTCAGAATTCTTTCTTAGTTACAGCAAAGTGACAAATATTTATCTCGAGTAAATAAAAATGAAGTTTGCTAATTACTTCTGTTCAGCAATCTTTCTGATAAGTTAAAGTTTGAATACAAGTTTTTAAGAGTTCTTCCCTGGGACTGAAGAGCGGTATGGGATTGTCGCGACCTCTTAGTTGCTCTTTTACCTGATTCAGACCACACAATTTTGTGCAGTGACTGTTGACGTGATCCCAACTATTTGTGCTTGAGATAAGTTGTATATTTCAGTGGGGCATCCATGCTCGGTTGAAAAATTTCCAAGTGATGGATAATTTACTGTATTCTTTATAGTTTTAGCAGTTGCTAATTATGCGCATTTGTACCACTACGTTTTTTTATAAGTGCAGGAATTCTGATCACATGGTCTTTTTTTATATTTTTTTTTCTCCTGGAGACTGTGTTTTCACTGAGTACTTTTTGCTTTTCTTGGGCACAATTTCAAGATGCTGAAACTCTTGCTGAGCTTGATTTCTGGACTCAACATGGCTGTGTATGATACCTGAACATTATATGCATGTTTGTCATTATGGAGATTATTCAAGTGATTGTAATAAATCTACACCTAAATCTTTAATGAGGAGTATTTGTTTAATCTGCCATTGGATGAACTAAGTGTTTCTTGTATTGCTCAGAGGATTAGATTTGTTGCTTGGCATAAGCAGCAAATTCAAGCTTTCTATATAGCTATGTCCTTAGTTCAGGAAAAACTTTCTAAACTGATTCTGAAATGTTCAGTTCTTTCTAACTTACTGGTCTTTCTCATACATACCCTTTATTTAAAAAACAAACAAACAATTTTAAGATGCTTTTGGCTTGGTTTAATACTTCATTCCCACACAGGAATGACTTCATGAGCCTTTCAAAGATTGTGATTGCATAAGATCATTTTATTAAAAGCTGATCAGTGTGATTGGGGAGAAGGTGAATTTTTTTTGCAGAAGTCTGTGCATAAGTGACATTAAAGAGCTTCCAAATAGTCTGATAATGAGAAGAGTTCTTTAAGTTGAGAGAAGAGTTCTGTAAATTTTATCAAGAAATATAGAGCCTCTGCATAGTTTTACATGTAAGCATACAAAAAGGTATACTGAAACTTCTGAATTGTCAAGCTATGAGAATCTTGGTTTCCCTCAGTTCTGAGATTGTTCCCTGTAGTAGTTTAATGTATTTTTACTCTCTCTCCNGAACACACTGTCTTATTTTTTGTTACAGTTTAGTGGGTTTTGATTTTGTTTTCTTGGTGTTTTTTTGTTTTTTATGGTTGTTGTTGTTGTTAAATTATCCCTTAGCTCCTGGGTAGATTAAAGGAACTTTGGTTGGTACCACTTTGTAGACGTCTTAGAAGTAGCATAAGTACGTGCAGTTTATAAAAAAACATGTAGTGCTTAAAAACCGCGTATAAGAGTGGGATGCTTTCTAGATGCATAATAAACGACTCAGTTCTGTCATACAGATTTCTTTGTGCTGTGTTTTCTTCTTCATGATCTCATCAGAACTCACTAATATTGCTATTTCAGACAACTAAGGTGTAGAGAAATACTTCTTTCTGAATGTGGGATTCCTTCATTTAAAACAGACCAAATAGTCTGAAGCTCAAGACAGATAGACCAAGTCATTTTATAGAAGAAATTTTGTGACTTTTTAAGGCATGGCACCTTAGGATTTGTGATATTACATCAGCAATTGTAGTTTTGGCATTCTTGGCAAACTAGAAGTTTCTGGCTTACGGGAAGGGTGTGTGTATGCATTTATATGCTTCATATATATATATGTGTGTGTGTGTATATATCTATATATATAATCTATATATATATGAGATACAAATTTTACGTACTTTTCAAAAGCTTACCTTGAGCCTTATAAGCCTGATTCATTTTCTGGCATAAATCAGACTGTATAAGGAGTGACTCTACTTTGCATAGGCATGTGCTTACCTCATAATTTGGATTGTTAAGAAAGGAATTCTTCCTTTCTGGATTGAGTTTAGTTAGAACAAAGGGACTTTAGAAGCATGCCTTGTTTAGTTTTTTTGGGGGTTTTTTGTTTTTTTTTGTTTTTTGTTTTTTCAATCGAATTCAGAGAATTCTTACATGAATTAAGATGAAAATTCAGTCTGGGCCAGAATCTTGTTTTCAGATGTGGTCAATAGCCAGTACTAGTAACAGTATAAGAAAAAGTGTATTTATCGGTGGAAGGTTGTCACTTAAATACCTGAAAATCAGTACGTATTTCCCTGTAGTGACATAATTACAAAGTTAGGAATCTTTCATATGGTGCAAAAATTTAGGTTCAGTTGCATGGAATGATGTGCATTGCTTCTGAGCTGGGTGACCTTGTAACATTGCGCTGAAAAATCATTCTTAACCAGCCACCTTTGTTGGGGTTTTTTGTTGTTTGAGGAAAAATATCAGTGACGAGCTTCCTACAATAGTTTATAGAAAGTGTATATATATATGGTTATGCTTATTTTGAGATACCAAAACATGTCATTTGCCTGTGTCTAGACCAAGAAAAGATTTATCTCTCTCCATGGCACTCAGTACTACATTGGTCTTTCTACTCAGTGTTTTCTTGCAGACCCTTCTCAGCTACACAATACAAGATTCAGTCAGTAATGTAGACTGGAACAATGTTAGTGTAAATCCAGTTTTAAGTGATAGCATGTTAAAGCTTGTTTCAAATGTGTGTACGTTCATAGATCCATACCTCTTAACATTTTCTACAACTATTAAGGTAAGATCTTCTGGCAGAGTTGTTGAATGCTTTGGCTCTTCAGCTAACAACGTAGTAGTTTAAACATATAATCTGCGTAAATTGTTAATGAATGCAAAGCCTTCTTTGATTTTGTCTTTTGTAAATTTGTTTCACATTGGGAATGCTTTTTCCTGTTTAGATTAGACAACAGTTAGAGTAGACGACAGTAGTAGAGAACTATATAAAAGTTGGAACCTTAAGAATAGGCAAAAAAATTTGAACATTATCTACAAATTACTTTTAAATCCATGTCAGTTATGCATGATTGCTCCAAGAGACTGCCTTCAAATCTCACCAATTTAGAGTGCTCAAAGTGAGCACTACAGCTCTAATTAAGATTAAAACTCTGAATTTTTTGACTACAAGCCACACGCAGCATAAAAAGCCTGGGCCACCTGTATGATCTATGCATATGTTTAGATGGCAGGCATTTACTGGTTCATTTAGATGTACATAAATCAATTTGCTGTGCATTCTGTTTTTAATTTTATTTGATCAAGTGTGCCTTAAAAAGGTGATACCAAGTTTATTGATCTATCTTTTGGCTATAGATACACAATCTTGTACTGTTTGGGAGATTGGTATGATTTTGCTGGAGACATTCACCTATGAAGTGTTGTTTTGTGGCTTTGTTTTTTTATTTTTTTTTTCTTGTGTTTGAGACAGCTCTGTAAATGAGCAGAGCCAAACTGGAGCCAATTAAGCACGAATCAATACAATGCAGATCTTTCTTCTGTCAATTCTAGATATTGATTGAATATTTTTAAAGTCAACGTTTAGTTAGGGGCCTATTGCAGATTTAAATCACTGTAATGATGCTTTTATTTTCTTTTTTTTAGTGTTGTGCAGTAACTTGCTCTCCAGTTGTAAATATCTTTGCAATGTGGAGAACTTGAAATTTGCTATAAAGACTTTGGTATGTGCCTGTCAGCATCATTCTGTGCCCCTTAACCTGTGCTTAAAAGTAAAATACACAAGTACTCTTCATATTGCCTTCCTGTAACTGGGGAATCAATTTCATATAATTAGCAGAAGCTCTTTGGACTCTACAGTCTGTGGTTTGGTAATCATCATTGCAATTTAGACTGCTTGTAAGGCATCAAGACTTGGCTCAAAGTAGTTGTTTGATTGGAAGTCTTCAAAACACTTTCCCATTTAAGACAGCTCAGGAAAAACCCTTTTTATTTAAGGTAGCCCTCTCCTCCTCTACTTAACATCTGTACCTTTTTTCCCCCTTTCCCTTCATGCTGGATATGGGAAAGGTTACTCCTGAGTTCTACTCCTGCACCAAACCTTTCTACCCCTCTTCATTATGCATCTTCTTTTTAGTTTAATCTCTGGTTGTCACTGAAGTAACAGCATATGTTAAATTCAAATCACAAGCATAATATTTCCTAATATTATCTCCTGATATTTTATTCTCAGACTGTCTAGCTAGTGACTCACACTTCTGGGTTCCAAATCTCTACTGAGAGACCAACGTTTCTTGATAAAGATCAGCAAGAGACAATTGGTATATCTGTACAGAATTGCCCAACATCATTCTGTCATATTCAGGAGGGCAATTAATAATTGTTAATAGCAGAATTTCAAAGTCTGTGGAGTCATGCCTGCATTTATTATTTTCTTTCTTGAACTTGTATCTGAATGACCAATGCATATCAAGTTTCATTGACTTGGTAGGAACCCAGAGCAATGAGTCCTGAGAGTTCTTACACTGCATCAGTCTCACCCAGACTGCATCTGCTTTACAACAGGAAACTCAGAGGTTGCCTTTTCCACTTCTATGGTTTGTCCTGGTTAACAGGCACTAAGTGTTCTGTTTCTTGTGTCATTTCTTTCTGTAATTTTGTTTGCATAGGTCCTGCCCCAAGAAATCCTTATTAAAATAAGAATTTTGTCTGGTGGGCTGTTTTACTCATCTGATGAAAATAGGAAGAAATAGCCTGCAAGAATAGCAGAACAGGAATTGCAGAGCTTTCCACTGGTTTAAAAGTAAGGGCTGTGCCGAAACAAACAGGGACTTTAAAAGATCAAAACAGTTGCTGTTAATTTTGATTCATTCTGGTAGTTTTAAAAGATCAGTGTTTGCATTTTGGTAAATATTTGCAACTATCCTTTTGATTACTTTAAGAAAAAAACTTATTAAAGCACAATTAGCTAGAGAATTCAAACAAGCAGTCTCATTTTTTCCCCAGATATGCATATCCATATTCCTCTGGAGAATAATACGGTGTTTTGCTCGGGGTTGTTTAACCAGGCTATATTGGAATCTTTTCATAACGTTGTCTTCTATAATAGCCTTGGTCTGACTTTCTCTGTTCAGCTTAAATTCTTGAGCTGGTTATCATCGTCTTGTTGTCTTTATTGGAACAGGTTAGTAAGGGCAGTCTTATTGTACTTCTCTCTCCTAAATATTGATCATTGTCATGGTCTTGTCTGAATTATGTTCCCACATGTTTTTCATTCCTCTGTTGGGTCTCACTCAAATGTGGTGGTTTTTGTCTTCACTTTTCAAGGCCTATTAGGTCCCATCTCTGGTTACTGTCTTTGAAATCTGTCCTTCAGGACTCACTGACATCTCATATAGAGTGTTAATTTTCATTAACTCCTTATTGAATTGTCAAAGACAGTCTTACATGTCAGTGTCTCACAAAGCTGCCATTTATTTTCTAGTTCTTTCTTTTTATTCTCCTTTTCTTCATTCCACATTAAAAAAAAATAAGCAACTAAAACCAAACCTCCACCCCCTGAAAAATAGCTCCCTAAAACAGGGAGGGGGAAAAATAATCCTTATGTTTGCTGCACCGAGGCTTCTACCTACCATGATGACTACTATGTCTTGCTGTTTCCTTATAATCTTCATTAGCGTTTCCGTGCTTTACTTTTTCAGTTGTAGACAGTTAGGGTTTTGAGGCTATAGGGACTATATGGACCTGGCTTTCCACTAGAGCTGTTGAAGCAATCCTTTTCTACAAAATCATTAAGGCATTTTTTCCAAAGTAATATTTGAGAGTATTTTTCTGGAAGGTGTTTGTGTCTCATTTCTGTATTGTAACAAAAGGACTTCACTGAAGTAAGGAAGTAGGTTGTTGGTGTGGAGAAATAGGTCGTTAGGCATCCCTTACCTCATGGGTGTAAATGGTGGAGTCACGTGAAAAATATAAAAAAAGTTTACAAGCAGACAAGAGCTTCTAGTGAATGGGAGTGAAGGAAGGTGTAACACATGAAAACAACTTCCATATGGTTAATGCTTTAAAGAAATAAAGTTATGAGTTGTAGCTCTGGTTACTAGGACAGGGGACGCAATTGAATCCCGAGTGGTTTATATGATAGACACTGGTAATACCTTGAGCATATATATAGGTATGTTTTGTTGTCTGCTTTTACTGCAAGACCTCTAAATTACTTTTCATTGCTGACTGATTTTAATATTATAAAAAGCTTTGTTGTTATTGTTGTTAGGTCAGTGGAAGAACTTTTTATTTGTGTTTAAACACAAAGTACATCTAAGAGCAGAAAGGATTCTGAAGGGAAAACTTAGTCTTATCAGAATTAAATTGTAGGTGAAGACGTTAAAGTTTGTTATTGTTGGGGGCGGGTAGTTTTTTTTGTTTGGTATTTTGTTTGGTTTGTTTTGTGTTATTTGCAGTTACTTGTACATCGCTGAGGTATCCAAAACTCCCTCAACATTTCCTTCAATGTTCACACAAGATAAATTTTGCCTAATTCTGTAGGAAGTAAAAATAATTCTTCTCTATGTTTTTAATTTGAGAAAAAAGTCAAAACCAGATATGTAATCTTAACATCACTGAACCTTTCCGGTGTTATTTATTAGTAATTCACCTTTTTGATACCAGTTGGGTCAAGAATGCTGCTTGATGGAGGAATAAAGCTTGAATTACAGTGGGATAAGAGGAAGAATCTCTGGATTCATGTCTGAATAAATATTAGACAACTCTTCAATTTTTTTTTTTTCTCTTTCACGAAAGCTGGGTAATTCCATATAATTTTTACCTCAGTTTGGTTAGTTTTTGTGACACATCTCAGGCAGGAGACTTCACCAATAGAGCAATGAAACTATAGCATTATACTCATAGTCTAAATAATACTCAAAACTTCCCTAGTGTCTTTGCAAAGACAATATAATTTTATTTTGGTGTGTAACTGGTCTTAGAATCTGGTAAATGCGGTGTATGTTCTTTCACTTATCTCTGTAGCTAGCTAGCTGCACCCCCCCTTTTTTTTTCCCTCTGTCTAGGTTAGAATACTCAGATTTTATCCTGTTATGTTGATTCTTTATTTGATATAGATTCATCTGTCCCAGTTATCTGAAATTGTTTAAAAGCATTAACAAAGTTCCAGAATGCTGTGAGGAGGATAATATTATATTTAAATCTGGAGAAAGCTCTGGGGTTTTAGGTACATGCCTTAGAGAAATAACTCAGGTCTTCTTGTAACGTAGTTTAAACCACATTAGCTTTCTCTCCAGGGCTTTTTGATTATTGGTATTGGAATAAAGGGTGCAGAGTGCAGTGGTGATTGGAGAATATTTAGGGACATATCACTGCAAATCTGTATTCACTTAAGTTATTTCCTAGGCATCCGTGATTGAGAGATGCCAGAGACAAATATAATGAGCTAGATGCTTGATTCAACCCAGTAGATGATTTACAATAGGCTGAGAGGATTCTCCTCTGATGGAATAAAAGAGAAAGAGCAGATACATAAATGGTAGGCTTTTGTGCATTTGGTAAAGATTCTATATCATTTTTAATAAGAAATTTCAGGTTTCTAGATTATAGAATCTGGTAACTGTAACAGATAATTTTTTCTAATTTTGTTTTTATGTAATGTACCTGTTTTAAAATGCTTTTTTGCATTTTAGCGCGGTGTCTACTACTGTATGTCTAGTATTGTCTTTTTTGAGCCTCTAGTCATGCATGTGAAATATCATATATGCATGTAAAATGTTACCTGTGTGTTTGACTCCAGCCATTAGATGGTTAAAATGCTGTACGATGAAGTGTAACATCAGGTAGAAATTGAATCACTTAGATGTGCTGGGGAGATTAATCTTATCTCTTAATGAAATAAAATGAAATTTTTGAATTTACCAGCCATAAGGTATAAGGTCAGTCAATAAAATATTCTTGCAGTTGCAATGACAGTGAAGGAATGCCTCTGCAGTAGTTGGAGTTAAATAGCGGTAGGCTGTAGTGGAGAGAGCGAGCATACTAGAGGTATGTGGAATAGAAGCAAGCTGGAAAGGTGAACTCCTATTTAGCCTTTAACACTAAAAAAAAAAATAAAAATCCGTTAAAATAAAGTTGACAAACTGACTTCATGGTACAACATATAATTATTTTTCAGAAGTGAGTGTTCTGGAATTATCAAGGCCAGAAGCTTCAAAAACCATTCAAAGACATGGTCGAGTATAGAGGTGGTTTCTTACTTCTCTACTGCAGGCATCTTTTCCTCTGCTGTTGTGCATTGTGCTCGGATTTTTCTCACTCATCTTCCCACCATTTGTCTTTGGTGTGGTTCTTCTGACAAATAGGGAGATGAAGAGAAGTTCAGAGTTCAGGAGGTTATATACTGTAGACTTAATGAGTGGTTTAACCCCATTTCCGATGATGTGCAATGGTAGGGATTAAGACATTAGCTGGGTATGTTCGCTTAACGATGAGCTGTTAATAGTTGGCATCTAATGCTTATGGTTGAGCTTAACAGTCAACATTCACTGAAATGAATGATGTTTTTTACAGTAACTTCTTTGGTGTTATCTTAAAATCAAGGAGGTCTCTGCAAACAATTATCTTTTCTATATTTGTATGCTTGTCTGTTCCATGGCAGAAGGGTGTTCTGGGCAGGGGTCCTATAGCCATATATGTAAGGCCACTGGAACCTCCTGGTAAATACCGACTGAACTGATAGAAATAGAATGAAACTTAGGTGCATGAAATACAAGGTGATGTATTTAAGGGGTAATAAATACGTATTATTACAAAATGGTGGTTCAGTTGAAAGTGATGGCATAAAAATGCCAGTTGCTAGCAAGATGATTCAGCACACTTAACGTTTTTTCATCCATATCTATGTGCGTTTCTTAAAAATGCCATTTGTTAAAAATAATTCTGTGGAATATTTTCAGAGAAGTTGGAGGCAGAGGAATTTGAGGCCAAAGGAATGTCAGGGGAGAAGGGCATGAGAGAGATGGGAGAGATAAGGGGTGCAGGTAGTGGGGTCGAACTCCATCACGTTATATACATGTGTTACACATGGGCAGATCTGTACCACCACTGAATAACAGGAAGCTTTCTATTGGCAACCTGCATAAAAATGTGGTAGTTGGCATTTTAATGTGGCCATAGGAGAAATGAATAGAATTCCATGATTAATTACTAGAAATCATTCCATACTTTATTTTTACGGGCCATTGGTAAAACCTTATATTGGTTCTAGTTTCTGTTGTTTCAAATCAGGCACTGATCCTACTGGAGGTGAGTTACTCAGAGGTGATGTTTCATTCATCCAGGCCTTTTTATTAATTGTATGTGTATTTATTCTTTGCCATAGTACCTCTTGCTCTTCACTACTACTGTTTCTGAAATTGTTTCCCAGTTCTGCATAACTCTTATGTATTTGAGCGCTTGGGTCAGTACAGCCACTTATTTTGTTGCTTTGATGTTAACTTTAATGTCTTAAAAGTATGGCAAAGTGCATTTTACTATATTTTTAACGTAAAAGTTTATATAGTACATCTAGGTTATTTTCTTGAAAATAACTTTGTGACTTAAAAATTTGAACTTTTTACAAAGTAACAATTCTCCCTTATGTTTGTGTAGGGGAAAATGCAGTGTTGCACTTCTGAATGAGACAGAATCTGTGCTGTCATACCTGGAGAAAGAGGTAATATGTGACTTGTATTTGTTTAAATATTGGGATGGGTTTATGGGGTTTTTATGGCTGTATTATATGGGCTGTATTTGCCCATATAATAAATGGGCAAACAATACTTTGAAAATCTTTTCTTGAATGGTAAGTTAGAAAAATTGTTGTTGAAAACACTGATATTAAAAGTGTTATTGGAGAAATACTTAATTGACACTCTTAAATTATGGTTTTATTATGAATATGGTTGTATTTAGAAAATAATAATTTGAAGTCATTCATATGGTATCTTACAAAAGAGAAATATACAGATTCTTTCCTGTAGTGGATACTTAAGGGCGAATTCACACGGCACTTTTTTCCTCTCTTTTCTTTTATTTCCCTTTTTTTTCTTTNAGAAAGAAGAATCTTCTGTAGTCAATGGAGAGAGCAAGAAAGGCTCCTGTAGAGGGCAACTTAGCATAGGAGTTTAATTTTAAGGTCTCTGAATTATTGTTTCGAAAGTGTCTCCTCACCTTTCTTTTTCTGTGGAAGGAACTTAAGGTGCTTAGCCTTACCAGAAGGGAAGAAAATTCCCCAAGAAAGGCATTGCAAAATACCTTTCAAAAACCCCATATTTTTGTGTGGAGTGTCTTAATATCACATTAGACAGACTGTGTTTTTAAGCTGAAATTAGCATGTCTTTATTTTTAAATTTCTACATCAAACCCACTGATAATCGGTAAAAATCGGTAAAAAACAGGACTTGCCCTGTACTTCAGGTGACTGTTGCGGTTGTGCCAGTATGATTTTTGTGTAAGCCCTTTTCAGAGACTGACAGTGTTTTATGCTTTTTGAGATGTAATTTGTAATGCAAAGTCAATATGGTAGAGAGATTTAGAAGAGGAAACATGTTAAATTCCGAAAGCAGTTAAAATTAATTCTTTTCAAATCCATCGATGTGGTTTTGTGTATGAATCTTTTCATTATTTCTCTGTTCTGAAGTAACTCCTAGCAATGAGAGAAGCTTCAATTAGCCATTTAAAAGTACTCATGAAACATCTGCATTATTTAAAATAAGGATTAATGTCCCAAGCCTGTGCTGTGTAAAACTGTGCGAGGGGGGTTACATTAATAATTACTAAATGGAAGGTGATAAAATTTTAAAAATTATTATGCTGTTGCAAATATGTGTTCTTTTTTAGGATACTTTTTTTTATTCATTGGTATATGATCCATCACTGAAAACGCTTTTAGCAGACAAGGGAGAAATCAGAGTGGGGCCTAGATATCAAGCAGATGTGCCAGACATGCTTGCAGAAGGTAAATACATGATCTTTGATTAATCAAAAAAAACCGTCATCTTGCATTGTTACTTATCCTGACTTTCAGAACTAAACTGATCAACATAGAGGCAGAGAAAGTAGAATAGTAAGTCTTAGAAAATTGGTGAATACCAGTAGATACTATGAAGAAAGAAAGCGAGCTGTTGGAAAGACATTGGCCATTTCCAGTTTGTGCATAATACAATTTAGGCATTCAGTGTTTATTTATTTAATTGTACGGTCCAGTTAGATAGACCTCGTGGAAAGCTGATGTTGAGGACTAGCCCATTTTGTAGAATAATAACACGGTAACAAAGCAAGTGAAAAATGTATTCTTTCTTTCCCTTTTAAAACAGGCTCTATGTGTAGAATGTACATCTTTGTGTCTCTTATTTTAAAATATTGTCTTCCATCAAAGAATCTTGTCTATTTGGTAGTGGGAGTGAAACAAATGTTTCAAGCCTTGGCATATCTTTAAAATCACTGGTATTTTTTACATTTTATTTTATTTATTTAGCACTACTGCCTGTGCCTTAATCTTTTGCTTTATTGGAACTTTATTCATTTAAACAAAATTTCAAGTACAATATTTATTTAGTGTTCGGATGTTATTTAAGAAGCATAAGCAGCTGTGTCTTGTTATGTCTGCAATTATTTTTACTTAGTAAATTTTAAAATGAGATGGTTTTGTTGGGGAAATGTGCACTCTATATTGAGTGCTAAAAAAAGAAAAAGTTTCCTGAGAAGTATCTAGACATAGATACTATTTTCAAGAATCTTTGTATTTATTCCTTATTAAGAAAAGATTATGTGACAGGAATATCAATTGCAGTAACTCAAAGGAGTTCTAAATGCCCCAAATATGTTTATTTTGTAACTTTAAGTGTTGTGTTTTCCATTCATCATGGGCTGCTTTTTTTTTTCTGCTATACTTTTTCTTTTGTATAAAACAAGCATTATTTCTACAAAGCTTATTTCATAAACTGTATAAAACAAGAATTATTTGTTTTCTTTCAAGTGGCAGATTATTTTACAATGGATGTTGTTTAGTAGCTCACCTGCATTATTATTCTGACTTTTCTTTTAGTAACCAGAAATAAACTATAGGAAGTCTTTTCCAGATTTGTTTATAAGACTCACAGATTTATTTCAGAACAAGTTTATGGCTAGGATATGATACAGATATTCTTGCTGTAAAATGTGCCTCTCATAGGGAAACAAATAATTATGTAGACGTTCCTATGCTCAAGAGGAAAGCTTCCCAGAGGACTAAGAGAAAATGACTGTCTCAATGTGTGTGTCAAGTAGCCAGGAAGTATTAATGTGCTTCTGAAGTAGCTGGTTGAATTGTGTTGGGTTTTCAGGATAAGCTGGGGTTGTCTGCCAGGCAGGAAGTCTTTTTGTACTGCATTCTGCTACTTAAATTACTAAGGACAGAGCCTAAATCTGGAGTAGTGAATACTACGTATCAAGTAATTGTTTTTCCCATGAAAATTTTACTTATTTAATTTTTTTCTAAAATTAAATTCTGTATTTATTAGAGGTTAAATTACTAAGTTCTTCTGGAGCTTAACTTTGTGAGGTAAATCCTTTAGTCATTAAATGAGTAGAAGATCTTTCTCTTATGTCATGAGGGCAGGATTTCACTGTGTATTACTGGCTTGTTTTTCTCACGCCCCACTAATCACCAAAGTGTAGTAAGTGATGCAGTCTTCTTGCTGTCTTTAGTAGGCAATAATAGTCCATCAATTATTAAGGTTCAGAAACACCAAGTTGCCCACAAACCAAAGATCTGGTTGCATACAGAGCGCTTCTTTGGCAGTTTAGTTGGATTAATCTGCACTTATTTCCAGTGGCTGGTGGAAAAAAGGGTTTGGTTTTAGAAAGACAAAGATATCTGAGTTATTGTAGTTTTGACTGATTGTTGTCTCCATGTTTCTGTAGCCTTCTGACCTCTAAGGAAAAGAAAAAGATGATTCAGCTGTTACTGTGGCATTATGTAAGCTGACAGCGTGAAAGTTAATCCATTCACTGTCAAGCCTTTTCATTCATGAAAAAATTTTTTTAAATGTTTAAAATTAATAGAATAAAATAGATACATTTGGAAAATATGGGATTGTCTGAAGATTTATGAATCTTGAAATAAAATTTGTAGTCTGTATTTTTAAAATGTTCTGTATGTCCAAATTACTGTGCCACAATGTATCGTTCTGTAAAACTAAAAGCCTAGAGCAATCACCTTAAATTAAAAGAAATAATTTAGACAACATCGAGTCAGGGAGCACTTGAGAAAAATAGGTTTTATGTCATCTAATTAGATGTTAGTGGTAGTTAGAAAGCATTGCTAACATTATTCACGTGTAAAATTTGTCAGGCCAATTTTAATGTAAAGGAATTATACGTTTTTGAAGGTTGTTGGTAGGCATGTTTTATGTCTACAGAAAATCCCAAAAGTCATTTAAAAAAAAAAAAAAGATTTAGAAAAATCAAAGATTCACACACCATCACTTATTTTATTTTAAAAGTTACTGGCGTATAAATCCAATTCAAATTACTGAAGACATGCCAGTTCAGATTAGCTTTCAGAAGACCAGTCACAAAGTGACTGAAAAATGAAAAAAGTTCTTTGAACCGTGAAAGCCCTTCCACATCTTCTATAAATATTAAATTATTTATATGTAAACACACTGATGTATTCTAGTAGATTAAAAATTCAAATTGATTGCATTTTCTCTATACTGTGATAATTTATGTTCTGTCTGGACTACTGCCTGTTTTTTTTAATGGTTGTTGGAGAACTAGATACATATTTTTTTTTTTTTTNCTTTCTTGCGTTGGTGTTACTGTTGTTCCACCCTTGCATAAAACATACTCCAAAACCTAGTGTTTAGGCCAAACTTCGGATAATGCAGCATACCTTCTTCCCCCCCTCCCTGCCCCATGGGTGAATTTGGATAACTTTATATTTCTCTTTAATTTTTGGAATGTAAAGAATGTTTACTTTTTAAAAAACTAAAAGGTTTATTAAAATCAAGATACGTAATAAAGTATTACAGATCCAACTGTATTTCTACCTTGAGATACACTGAATCATAAATCCTTTACACAGTTACAGTAAATAAATATAAACAAAGTTTAAATCTGGTTGAAAATGCCTAAGCTTTGTTTACCTACACTGCTTTTCTTTGTAGTGGTTTAGCTAAATCACTTAGATTACACATTTAGTGAAGACTAGATCAGATTTCTTTCAGCAGTCTTATGATTTCTGTTATGAGCATCTTTGGGAGTAAAACTTTGATCAAAGTTGCCAGATTCGAATGATATGAAAGCCTTTGTTCTCCCCCCCAGTGCTCCAGTCCTTCAAGACTCTTGAAGATTTTGAGAATCATTGTAGTTGCTTTTACTGCACTGGAGAACAGGAGACTATATTCTACAGTATTGACTTAACTTCTGGCTAGCACAATACTAAGGAAGGTCGTTCCTCTGCTTTTAACAACACATTCTCCAGTGGTTTATTCTGTGAATATAGCAGTTGTTTATTTTCAAATCTGTTTCCAGTGTGGGGTAACATTCTGTTCCTCTGTACAGAGCAAGAATAAAAAGGTTTATCTTGGAGAACCAAAGCACATGTTTGGACAAAGAGTATCTTGTTTCAAGCATCTCTACTCTACAGTCCAGGAGCAAGGTACCTGGTTCTCTGCATGGGATGGCCAGAAGCTGCTGTCTGGTGCATCCACCTACTGTATTTGATCAGCAACTTATAAAATATGTGACTAGCAAGTTCAAAAAACAAAAATCCCCGAACAACAAACAAAAAAACCCTCTACAGTATTGCATTGAGCAAGTCATTATTCTCTTCTTATTTGGTTAAAAGGCATACTTCTATAAATTGTTCTGAATATGATGAAATTGCTGTCACCTTTAACTAACGGATTTTATTTAGTCCTGTTTTATCTACAGGGAAATATGAGGAAGGTCAGGGAAATTGCTCCAAGGCAAATCAGTTTAGATACTTGGTAGACTTTTATGGAACATTGATCCTTCCCAGTCTCACAACTTGATCTATTTAAAACCACGTGTTTTTAAATTCTGTATTTTCAACCAGTATTTCTCAGCAATGGAACAACTGATGCAGTGACAAGTTGTGTTATGTGGTTGACTAGAAAGCAGAGAATGAGAGAGAGAAAAGTACCACCATAGCATTAGGGATATAGTTCATAAAGTAGGATAATGCTCAAGTAACTGGAAAAAATTATTTTCTGCTCTACAGGATTTCTTTTAATGCATTAAAAAAATTGGTTTTCTCATATGCCTGCACTAGTCTTTCTGCCTCATGCATACTATCGTACATCTAATTGTAGTTGTCACACAGTAAAATGCGTGACAGCTTAGCTAAATAAATACAGTCAAAGTGTTGTTATAGATGATAGGGAAGCCAAGCGTTTAAAATAACCTCATTGGCCAAATCGGTAATTTTTTAAGTTATGGCTTACTTTTATTTATTCATAGTGTTGTGAATCAGGTGGAAAGACTGGGACAAAGCCAACAAAGGTCAATAATTGTTCCCCTGTCTGTCAAACGTCGATTAAAACTTCTGAAGCAAAGGGTGTTTTCTAAATAAACCTAGTAAAGAACTTTATCATGACTCTGTTTGGTCGTGGTATGTAAGTCTAGTGAAACTGTTTGGAATAATTCTCTGACTAAAAAAACCCAACCAAACAAAAAAATAATAAATTGTATTTTCAAGAAAACTAATAATTTTGAAATAACTGTCTTCTATGATTTTGAAGACAATTCTAGAATAAGTGTAATTTCTTGAAATAAATTTTCCGATGTTACATTTGCTTTGTCAAGCAATAATGAATGAACCTTTTGTATACCAGGATTTGGTAGAAGAGTGCTTTGTTAAGCAACGTAAAATGTTTAAATGTTGAAACTGGCATTTTCAAGAAAACGTAGCCCACCAGTGTAAGAACAACTGTGCTGAATCAGGCTATTAGTTGCTTATCCATGTAGACGATCACATCTCTTACGGCTTCCTAGTTTTCTTAAAACTTGTTTAAAACCTATTAGAAATCCAGTAGACTGTTACCTTAAGCTTCCTTATGTATTTCTACCATCTCTTTGCAGAACTTCAGTAAGTATGTGAGCTGTGATTTTTCTTTATAAAAGGCGTGCTGACCTATCTCCAGTATATCTTTGTTGCAGTTTCTACTAATTTGGCTAGTGTAAATGGGAGTCGGATGCTTAGTTGCCTGCATTCTCCCTTTAGCCCATGCATCCTCCATCACACCCTGGGTAACACAAATGGATTTGAGTTCACCTGTCAATATTAATAGCTATTGTATCCTTGAGTTCGTGTAGAAATCTTGAAGGTGCTTGTTCAAACTCAAATAACTTGTTAATGTTCGTATTGTGTAGTTGTTCTATAAGCTGTCCTATAGATGCTTCATTTTGAGGTAGATCTTCTTTTACGTCTCTCATGAAGCATGTGAAACTCTCCACTTTTGTCCAGCCATCACAAATGCAGAGAATTAATTTGATTTCTCTGCTAACAGTTATCTTGAATTTCTCTGGTTTGCTTCCTTTTAAAACATCATACTGCCAATGTCTCAGATCCTGCCCATAGCCTTTTGCCTTTTATCCTGGGGAAGTGCTGCTTTATCTGTTGGGACTGGAAGTTTAACTCTGATTAAACAAGCACAGAAGTGAGCAGTCGTTTAATCGATGCACCTTTGCTTCAAAGACGATCTTAGGCCAAATCTTTTCTGCTTACCTACAGTCATTTTTCATTAAGAGAAGCTGCAGGGGAAACCTCAAACTGCTACTTAGCCACCTTCCCTCCAGCGGTGATGCTGGGTAGTAGGTAACTTTTTTCTAAGTTTTCAGTCATTGCCATTAGCATGCTCAGTTTCAGCTGACTTTGACATAAAGGCTTGAGACAATATGTTGAGATTTTAGCAAATCTCAGTCTAAAAATAAAGGGAACACCCAAAGATTAGGAAGTGCAAATACTAATGTTAAGCTAACAGCATTAATACCTTCCAAAAAGTCTTCACTATAATTAGATTATAATACTGCAATATAAGAAAAAGTGTAACATATGCATAGTATGATTCAGTTAACAGAGCAGCTACTGACCTTTAAAAAGTTTTGTTTCTCTCTTGTAAAAACATGGGGTGATTTCTGAAATTTAGCACAAAACCACTAGATAGAAAGTAGATTGTAGAGGGAGTTAAACTCTGAACTGTCTTAAGTTGTTCAGCTGTTTGAAGGCTGTCTTTGGGCACGCAGAGATTCCCAACCGACGTTATCCTGGGCAGCATCACAGTGGTAGCTGTTCGCAACAATCAGTGTGCACATGCTTGTCTGAACAGTGGGAAGTGTCTGGTAAGAATGATTTACTGCTAATTAATTGCCTGTGTATGGCAGCAGCTTCTGTCAGCTCATTTAGCTCTGCTCATAGTGCCTGTTGTATGGGTACTGTGCAAGTCACGTGGAGCTAGCCATCACTGGGCAAAACATGGACATGTCAGAGTGGGAAACATGATGATGGATGAATGCAGGGTTAGGGCTGATTCACAGTTGGTGGGAAATGAGATTTTATCTCTATGCAAAGATACGTGGAAGGAGACAAGTGTCAAGCGGTTGACAGGCATGGTGGGGAATGATTAGGTTTGAAGGCTTATCTAGAGAACTGGCTGCTAGTATTAAGTATTGCTAGTCCTCAATTGAGTGCTGCCACCAGGAATGGCAAACTGTTTGCAAATCCCTGTTTTAATTAGCCTGGAGGGTTGATCTTAGAGTCACTATTACAGGGGTGTCTGTGTACTGCTGCGTGGAATTTTTCTCATGCTAACGTCTCTTCCCAGCTGCAATCCCATTCCTAGCCCAGTACTACTTACCTGTTGTATGTAGGTTTAAAAGGAGGCCACTGTGTTCTGGGGAGTTCTTTATGGGGCAGGAATCTGACACAGTTAGGTACCCTCTGGCTATTTAAAGCACTACAAAGAGTTTGGAGTTGTCAGGGAAGAGGACTACCCCCTTACTAAGACATAGAGAAGAAGAGGAATTAGAGTCTCTGAAATGGAAGAAGCAGCAACCTGTAGGAAAGACATTCTGTTCAAAGCTTTTTTTTTTTCCTTCTTTTTAATAAATAAAATTATAAACTATATTCAAGGTACCTGTAAAAAAAAAAAGAGTCCCTCTTGCACATCTGAGAAACATCCAGAGAGTGCCTAGAAACAGCACTTGCTGTGCAGTCGATTCCATTTCTTGAAGGCAAGACATTTTAGAATTAATGGAGTTCAAATAGTTGGGCGCTCAATAGGAAGAAAGGGAGCAGTTCAGGAAATTTAAGCTGTAAATTTTGGGTGATGTTCACAGAACTTGTATCCAAGACTTCTAAAACTTTTCTCTGTTTTGAAAAAGAACAAAACAATTCCTTCAGAGGTATTTCCTAATGTCTTCTCTGTTTTTTTACTTCTTACTGCAACTCAGTTGTAAGAGCATGTTGTTTTTAATAGACCAGACATTTCAGATAGAAACCATTAAACTCAGTCCAAGCCTGTTAATGTTTGGGAATATTGGAATTCCATGATTTTAAGTTTAAAAACTGTTGCAACTAGAGAGACAAACAAGAAACTCATCTACAGACTGTTTGGATTTTTAACATTATTAAAGTACAGGATGCTTAGACTCAATGTATTGTATTTTTGTGTTCTTTAAATGCTTCCCATATACACTAAAACTTTGTTTTCATTTAATAAATTAGAAAGATGTTTTAGAATAGTGGAACCCAGCTGTAATTTTATGAGGAGGGATCTGTTGTGTTACTTCATGGTACATAATACTCCCATTTATTGGAAGAACCACTGCTGAATTTGAAAATCGCATACACTAGCCAGAGACCTGCAGGAGTTGTTTGAATGGGACAACTGATTCTCCTGTCAAAAGTCTGTGTGCTGGATTATCTCTATGAGTCTTGATGTAGATGCGGTGATTTCATTCTGTTGTGAGAAGATAAAAATCAGGCAATATGAAATACTTTTAGAATATTCTGTGTTCTAATATTTAAGTATTAAAATTGGAGAGTCATGCAATTGTTAGATACTGAAGACAGATGATGTGTGTCTATGAGAAACATCTAACAGGATAAACAAATATTGTGTCTATGTCCTATCAATTTTCAGAAAATATGGTCTGTAATTTGTGCTAAGTGATCAGTCTTACGACAATTGCTGTATATGAGAACTGGACACATTAATACAATAGGCAGTTCTTAGAAAATAAAATTCAGAGAATATTGCCTCTTTTTTCCTGAGTTTCCATATGCTGTTTCGCACATGGTATATGTCTAACCTTTCATTTTTAACTGGCTTGAAGAAATCATGAGGGCTGATTATTTGGGACCACGCGGTCCTGAAGTAGTTAATGTTTCCTTTGTGATTGAAGCAAATTGCAATTACAAGAATGAATCAATGGATTTAGTTTAAACCCAGTTGCTTAGGTACAGTCATCAAAGAAAGAATTGCTTTTCCTGTGCACACACGAGGTGACAACAGCAGCAGCTTTAGGCTTTTCAGTGAGCAGTATGTTGGCTTGTGAGAAAAATATTTTTGTGGAAAAAGCTGTCAACTATAAAGTACTTTTTTGGATGGGGTGGAGGAACTCGGTTGTGTAGTAGCTTGTGCATCTTTTTTGTTCTACATACAGGAATTTGCTTGTCCATAGTCTGTTGTTTAAAACCAGATTTTGTGTCAGTTCAAGATGACCTTACTGAGATCTAGACAGCAGAAGGCAAAGCTCAAATTCTGGTACCAGAACTGCCTTCAGGAGCAAGTATAAAAGGAAACTGGTATGCCTTACTTGCATTTGCTTCAGGAAGATGCATCTAGAAACCTTGTTAGAAATCTGTTCCACCAAGTTCAGCGTGAAATGCATTGAAGCTTAGAAGTTGTCGGAAAATGTAGTAAGTTGGCAGCAAAATAACGGATCATTTCAAAAAATCAGTCGGAATATGCCAGGAGCAGAGAGATCTTTGAGGGTGTTTGGTTCAACAAAAATATGATGGCTTTCTATTTAATGAAGCTTTCAGAAGAAAGATGTGATTGTGCTAACCCAGTAAGACTTACCTTTATGGTCAGAGTAGAAGAATGTTGCCTAGACTTGATTCATGTCACCTGAAGATGGATATCGTAAATAGATCAGAGGATGTTTAAGGTTAGATGAGATGAATATCAACAAAGGTAATACACCAGAACGAAACTCCTGTTTATGTGTAGTCAAATTATTTTGTTCTCAAATGGAGTTTCTGTTGGTTGCGCTTTTGACTTTGAGTTAACATGAAAAGTTTTACTATAATACTACTTAAAGAAGGAGCTGTTTCTTGAGGGTTAGCAAATTTAAGTATGGTAGTCACATGTCTGATTCGCAGATTATTTTCCTTGTTACTAAGCTCAGTGAAGTAAATTTTTTATAATTAACTGTCAAATGCATCATCACAAATAGTGAAATACTTTTTGCAATATTGTTCATGTCAAATTGTAATAGCCTTTAGTAGAATTATCGTAGCCTTTATATCAGTCTTGCCAATCTCTCTGCTAGGGAGCTGAGTTAGTGATTTGTGTGCTGGGCAATTAAATGCGTGTTTACACACTTTTATCAGTTTTGCTATAAATTAAACAAACAAAGCACATGTAAATGGCCTCTGTGCCTGTTTTTGGTAAAGACTTCATTTGCTTCTGTCTAACCTTGCAGATGCAAGGGAAATCTGTAGCTTAGGGTTGCAGCCATATATACTGCAGACACTCAGTTAGGTATTTGGAAGCTTCGCGTTATAAAACAGCGGTTTATGAAGTCTTCTCAGCAATGCTATTTAAAAATATTTGTTGCCTTTCAGTACTATTCGTTGAGGTTTTAAGTGTATGTATCATTTTGATTGCAAAAGCATTTACATGAATTGAGTTTTGGTTCTTTTCTTATATGCGTATAATACAGTATTCTTACATAATGTGGTAATGGAAATCTCTGAGCTTCAATTCTCAGATCATTCACAACTATATTAACAGTCAAATGATAAATTAGAACAGTTGGAAATTGTGCTGTTCAGCAATTACATCTTATAAAATCCATTCAGTGGTTGAGGTGAGTTATTCGGCTTGTTCTGCGTGGGGATTGTTGCAGTATTTTCGTTTGGTTGGGGTTTTTTTTCTCCTCTCCGTCCCTGTCCTGTATTGTAAAAGCTGTTGTGCTTTTCTCTAGTTTGCTTTATACTTGAAGAGAAGCCAGTTGGAGTTTTAGTCTTCACAACAAGAGCGCCATGATTTCCTGCTGTCTTTAGCTTCTTGAGAAGACTGAGGGATGGTCTCTGCTGTGTTGTTGCAGCCCAACGTTGCTGGCATGATTGCTGTCGGAAAGATTTCTTTATTAATAATAGCTGTAGAGCCTTGGCTGAGATTTTTCGAATACTAAGAGAGTTCTGTAGCGTAGACAGTCCTACGAAGTATGCAGTTATTTATTGTATGCTGTGTATGTGCTTATTATTCCAACTAATGTATCACGGTGAGCGCTGAAATCACCTTTCAGGCACCAACATCTTAGGGTTTAATTGACTTTGCTGTTTTTTTCTACCTCAGTAACTTTGCCTAAATGGACTTATTGTAAGTTCAAATTTTTATTTCCTTTGCTGTTTTACCGAAAGTCTGATATTCTTTTCAAGTTTATTCTGTAGAAGATGAAAAACAAATACCAGATGCAGATGAAATGTTTTTTACACTTGAATAAATCAAAATACATTTCATCCTAATGAAAAAGTTCGTCTCTAAATTATGTTTTGTTTAAATTTATGCAAACAAATAGCTGTATTTGTCTTTAGAAGACTATAGTCAAAGTGAATTTGCATGTTCATAACATTAAGTCTATGTAAAAAAACATATTGCAGGACTAGAGATTTCATTTTAATTTAGTGGTGTTTTTTTGATGAATACAATGTCTGTGCATTGTGGTATCCCTCTTTCCAAAACAAGAATTTTTTATATTGTTAATATTCATACGTAGTATGGTACTGTTGTCATTTATACACAGAATAATTTTCACTGTGTTTTCCTGAAAACTATTACGTCATGTGTTGTTATTTCAGGAATTCAGAAAAACTGTTGCCATCTTTCTGTATTCATATTGGAATAGATACTAGACCATTGCACAGTGTCTACCAACCAAAATAATAATGTAAAATGGGGGGGAGGGGCTGAGAATCTTGGTGTAAGACTTATTGTATAGGTTTATTGACAGGTATGAAAGGAGTACAAGAAGCCAATTCCATAATAAAGGTGAAGTTCAGGTATTTTTTCATTGGTTGAGTACTTGTCCTTGCCTTTAAACTGAAGATGACCTTGTAGTTTTATGCAATATATTCATTTAGGTCATTGCCTTTAGAATTGCCGTAAAAGCTAAAATGGATGGACTTTTTATTATTTCATTTCTATAATAGTGGGGATTCTATCTAAATGTGATTTAATATAAAGACTCTAAAGTGAGGAGTGGTATGATTCTAGGACATTATGCCTCCATGTTCTCCGTTCTGTGGAAGTTCCTTTCTGCATATTGTTCTGCAGGGTTTTAGGAAAGAGGAAGCCTTATTTGTTCCTTTCTCAGTCATTCTTGATGCAGCATTATGGAAAAGTTTGTTGTTACTGTGTGGTTACAGTTTAGTTTATTCTAGGCCCAATTGTAATTCTTTCTGTTCATTTCTAGGAATTTAGAACACAGTGAATTAAAGCTCTTTTGAGTGCTTTGTGAGGTCTTGTCTTTTGATCATCAGTGGTTGACTTATAAGCACTGCAAGGCTGAGCACTGAGAGCGCTCTAAGGTCGTTGGAGTTGGTGGCAGTTTTCGTTGAAAAGGGATATTTTGAGTGAAGAATGACTGAATTTTTTTTTATAGACTAGAGCCTTAGAGGATAGGAGACGACTGGACTATCCATGTTTTATTGGCGTGGAAAATGCTCAATAACAGTTTAAACTGCTGTTCACAAATAATGGGCTTGTATCACCCAATGTCTTTCATTTGTAGTCTCTATACATGTAGTCATTATAGAGTCTGTTTTTAATTTCTAGTCTTTATTACATGCATTATGTTCATAAATGGAGTTTTACCGTGAGATTTGGGTAAATATACAACTCGTTAGCTGAATGACTAATTGAAATCTTGAATATACATCTATCAGGCAAACTAAGGGGGTTGGGATTGTTCTGCAATTGAAAGGTAAACAGATAATTTTCCTTTTGCCTGCACTTTTAAAATAATACAAGCTTTCTTACATTACTTTAATCAGACAAGTTATTTGCACATAATTTAGTTTTATTTTTTGCAGAGTTGTGTGTAAGTTTTTGAACTTTTTTTCCTGGATGATTTTTGATTATCAGTACCGGTGAGAATCACAAAAAATAAATATAAAAAAAAAAGGGTTATAAGAACTCTATGTCTGCAGAGCTTTTGTAATGGGAAGGGTTGTGATGTGATATAGTTAAGACCAACAGTGTGGTGCTGTTTTTTCTCATTGCAAATGAGAGAAAACGTTTGCAGACAGGCAGTCTAAATAGCATGAGAAGGTGGTGCATGAATTGAAGCCTCATTTTCAGTGATTAGTTGCCTATTTTTACAATGTTATATGGCACATGAAGCTGTGTTCAAAAAGACATTTCGGATTACCTGCAGTGAGTATGCTACCCAGCAGTTCTGACAAAAATCTGCTAAATGCCGTATCTACTAAATCTGATCCCAGATTTCAATAACATTGAATTGCAATTGCTGAACTGGACTAAGGGAGGCTAAGAACTGGTAAGTATCTCTTCTGCATTCTTGCAGCGTAGCTAAGAGATATTCCTGTTTCACAGGTATAAAACTGAAAAACAACGGTGACTATAGTAAGTTTTACTTCTTACATATGTGCCAAACTTTAAGAATACAAGCATCTACAAATGCCTTCAGGTTTATGTGCTTAGATATCTAGTGAGTCTGGGTAATTAATGCAGGAGTCAAAACTCCTGGCTGATTTCAAGAGATTGTATCAAGCCCTGAATGAATTTCCATAGCAAAAGGAACTCTGTGGCACAAACTACTGGTCTGGTGTCCAACTACTGTCCACGGAGATGTGTCTGCCTTCTTACTATGACCAAAATATTGCAACTACGGATTTTCTGTCCCAAGTGACTAAGGATCCAGCAGCTGGTACCTCTTGTTTTGCATATCGTGAAAGATGGATTCACTCAAAGCTGAGCACTGCAGGTGTTTAGTTTGTATGTTTGGATTGAAGTGACTGCTGAATTACTTTTTGAGAAGGAGAATTAAAAAGTTATTTTGAAAAATAATGCAAATTATGCAAAATACAAAAATAACACATTGTGCCTGACAAGTGGCACCTCCAAAAATGGTCCTCCTGGCTATTTTTCAGTCAGATACTTCATCAGCTGTTTGTCATTGAAGGTGGAACTGGCATTGTGTCCCTGAAAGCCATTTTTAAAAAAATCCAACTTTTATACATTTCATATTTCAGTTTCTTAAAAGGATAAAGTATTGCAGCATTGTTATATATCTGTAACATTAAGAGAATTGCACTCTAAGAAAATGTTCATATTGCAAGTTGTTTTCTTTTAGTTGGGTTATGTTAGAAGAAGAACGTAGTGAATCTAATGTACTAATTACGTTGGGGGTATTTATCTGCAGGAAGTGAAGTCTAAAAGACTAAATAGATCTTTAATTTCTTCTAGTTCACTGTAATTACATTCAGTTAAAAGTTGCATTTGGTTTACTTTTGTTTTGTAAAATTTTTCTTACAGTTGTTTTCTGAAGTGCAGATCATGCTTTCCTTTGTTTAAAATGACTAACTGAAATGCAGAACTTTTTTTTTTTTAAAGAAAAAAAAATAACATTTTGCTTCTTATTAAAAGAGAACCATGAGAAGTAAGGCACTGAATGATTGGTGAGGAGAAAACCAGCCATATTTCTGGCCATCTACTAATGTTTTCCAGTAAAATTAATGTTCAGGGTTAGATTGGCTATAATAAAATTATAAGCAGCACTCAAAATAAATTGGATGCACTGGTATGTCTTACCAGCCATTCAAAAAAATAGCCTAGCACTTCTCAGAAGCTGTAATTGGTATGCTGGTGGCGGTGAGGGAAAGTAACGCTTGTAAAACAGAACCTGAGACGCAACACTGAAAATGTTAAAAGTTGAACTCCTCCATTCTGTTTGTGTACTGGAGTTTGTGGTGTAAGGAGTGACTATTGTGGCAACTTTGATACCTGTTCCGTTTGAGTGTCTTATAGTTCTATGTCAAATTCAGCAGTATAGAAGATGAATGTAGAGGTGTTAACAGAAATTGCATCGTAGTTTTAAAGGGGTCGGCTAGGTTAAAAATTCTGTAGTGTAACGTGCAGGCATGATTAACTAAGAGCAGACAGCTCAAGGAAAACAGCTCTGTTTTTTTTATAATTAGTATTTTGAAAGAAGACCTCTGGAAAGAAGACCTGTTTATCTTACGTAATCCTCCTATACTGATTCTTTTAGCACATTCAAAGGAAGTAAACAAAACTTCTGAAATCAACTTTTCAAAGATTTCTACAGCACCACTTGACCACCTCCATGATTTCATCTCTTTAGGTTACTTTGCTTCCTGTTTCAGTGATAGCATCCTGCCATTTAAGTGGAAAATGAGGAATGAAGCGCTTTTTTTGCAAGTGCAATTTGGCAGATACCACAGATCTTCTGGAAACCTCTCTCCCTGCTATTGTTGCAGCAATATTTAATATTGCAAATATTACATTGTATGTGCTTGGAATCTTTCAGTATAGGTATTTCATTGATCATATCCTATTTATATCTACTGCCATTACAAAATACTGTTTGGCAATATTTCAGATTTAGCTTTATCAACAATTACCACAACATTTTGTAGTAATTGTTTATTTACCTCTACTTGAAATAAGAGGTGTAGTATTGTAATTTTTTTCATCTTTTTGCAAACTTGATTCAGGACAGTGACGTGTTTTGGTTGAATACTTGTGCTGTGCTTGTATGATGCTTTCTCTTTGTGAGAAATATGCTCTGCCCAAGTACTGGGTTTTGTCATACTTCTACAAGTCTGATCTCCAGGATATGATGTCCTGAAACAGTTAACTAACATTAAAGATATTTTAAAATTATGTATTAACAGATTGAAGTGCTCAGAGATTATTTATAAAATGTAGAACCTCACCCACAATGTGTCTGTCACAGATGGAAAAAATGAATGTATTGACAAGTGTGTATCCATTGAATGAGTTTATAGACCTAAAATCTTACCCAAGATTGCCAGAAATGAAGTTTGTTTCTAGTACTGGATGTGAACTATCTTAAACAGAAGCTTAAGTCCCATTATACAGGCAATTCTTTATTGCCTGGGTACTAAAATAAAGTAATTTACTTTGTTTTTATGAGAATGTGACTGTGAAATTTGTTCCTGAAACATTAGCCAGACAGCACGGTGCAGTTTTAACTTGTGTATTTGGTAGGGATAAATATATATTACGTTCTCATTTCCTTCTAGAATGAATGTGCTAGAAAAACTTGCCATATATGATCAGATTTCAGAAAAGCCAGTGCTTGGCTTGCAGTCCGCTTACAGACTCTTAGGTGTACAGGTTAGTTCATGTCTTGATGATACTATGCGTGTTTAGACTGGCTGTTTTCATTGTCATAAGAAACAGCAAAGACTGAAGTGATCTGTGTGCTCAGAGAGGAACCTATGCAGCCTGGATTTTCAAAGGAAATGGAACAGCTGTATTTGAGAACAGGTTTTTATTCTTGTCATTAACTCATAAAAGTACTGGTGTCCGACTAAACATTGGAGTTTTTCACATGTTCTGTGAAGGAAGAACATGCTCTTATTCTGAAAAGGAAAGACAGTGATTATAACTTTGCTCTTGTCATCTGTTGTGGCCCCAAATGTGTTGGCCACATCCCATAGGGAAATCTTCTCATACTTGTAGAATTTGTTGCCTGCCTGACCAGCCTCTGTAGTGTTTCTCATTTTGCAGTAGAAATTATTGGTGTAGTAGTCAAGCCAAGATTTAGGCTTCCCTATGAACGTGAATCATTGTTGCCTCTTCACACTTCACCGTTCTTCCAAGCCCTACAAATGCCATGCTCTTTTCATAATGAATACAGGGCAAATTATACAGGGAATTATCAATATACAGGGAAGTAGCAAAAAAACCCCACCACCATTGTTTCAACCACGTGCACGTACACAAATTGCTCTGTTCAGACAAATGGAGTTGGGAAATCATGATGTAGTATGAGTAACTTTCTTGTGCTGTAGCCTTATACGTTATTTTATAAGAGGATATAACTACTCAACATACACAGCAATTTTAATACTATGATTTGTGTTAACAATACAGATAATGTAGTGCCTGAGAGCAAGAGGTGAAAAAAATAATTAAATGAAGTAGACTTCACTTTTTCATAATGATTTTTGGTTTGGGGGCATAGAGTGCAAGTTGGATAGAATTTAATTGCTAAATCTGGTTAAGTGTAAAATTAATTTTAATATGGCTTGAGTGAAACAGTAGCTTTGATATAGTTGAAGTAATTTAAAGAAACCACTGGTTACTTAGGTTCTGGTTTCGAGTTTATAATCATACTTTCTTTGATACTACCTCCTAAGAATGCCTCCTTAAATTGAAATGCTGATGCTAAGGGAAAATACTTATTTTACTGCATTATGGAATTTAAGTGGATAACTGCTGATTTTTTAAGTACTGTGTGTGTGTTTAAAAATGTACAATGTCTCTTTTAAACATAGTACAAGAAATACACAGAGGAAAACATTGTGAGTAATAAGTGTTTTGTCCCATCTACCTTTTGACAGGAGAATTAGATGACAGAGAACAGGCAAAGCTGGAAGTAAAAGTATGGGATCCAGATAGCCCCCTTACTGACCGTCAGATTGACCAGTTTTTAGTTGTAGCACGGTAAGATTAAAATCCTCTAATAAAAAAAATTCCTTTTCCTTTTCCTACTGACTATTTATTCCCCTATATCGTGTTACTCAACTTGTTTGCCATTTTGTGAGCCCTTCTCTTTCCCACAGTTAGCTAAAAGAGAAAATCAAACCATAATCTTCTGCATATTTACTGAAGCTACCAATACAGAAGAGAGACAAAGAGAGTGAGTTTTGGAATAATGCTACACTGCCTGTATTTCAGGTTATAGTAGAATTTGATACTTTAAATGTAGATATCAATCTGTTTTCCCCTCAGACTAAATGAAACAGGATTTCAGTATTAATATTTCAGTCTTGTATTATAGTACTTGGAATTTCGTAGTATAATATAAAGTTAAGAGTAGAAATAAAGAAAATGTTAACAAATGAAATGGATGCAGAGCTTGCACAATTTGCATATAAGCTGAATAATACACAGTGCAATTATTTTGTATGAATGTTGAAATTAAAGTTTTGAAGAGATGCATTTCATTAGTGAAAAAAATCTGGTCTGTTCAATTTTATAAATTAACATATGATTATGCAGATTTCTGAGAGGAACATCAAAGCCCTTGAATTCAGAAATACCTTTAAAAATAATTTCTCTAAAAAAAGAACTTTCAAAATTGTAGATTTCTTACTGAAGGACAACTCGACACTCATAAGGTACAGCATGTTTTGCCTGTCTTGTAATTCATGCTCACAAATATAGAACAAAGGTACTGTTCTAATGATGACAGAGAACTTTTAATCACAGATAATGTAGTGATTTTGTCCCGAATCACTCCATCTCTTGTATTTTCTGTAACTTGCAGAGTGTAGTCTCAGATCTTCTTAGGCAAATAATCCTTTTAACGTTTCCAGTTTCGGTTCTTTATTCTTTCTCCCTTTTGAACAAAGCCTTTCAGGAAGGAAATAGAGAAGTTGCTTTTTATTTTCCAGCTTCTGTGTATGGTGAAATGGGTTGTCAATTTATTGTTTTACAGTTCAATGCTAATCCACCAGGGTTTGTTCTTTCTCCCCCACTTTGTAGCACTGTATCCTGTCTATACAGTAGTAAAAATTGCCTGCCCCTGTTGAATTTCCAAGCAAGCCAGAGGGGTATAGGTGTGAACATGCATCTGTTCAAGAAGATCACGATGCCTGGTAGATGCTCCAGAGAACAGAACTCAGAAAACAGAACAACTACTATCACCAGCAATATAATACTTGGATATGTATGACCGTTATGGGGAACCTTAAGAATACCATCTGTGTGAAGATTACGTGTGTTTTTGAAGAGTTCATTCATTGCCTTCACATCCCTCCACTCTCCATTTTGCAGTCACTCTGGGGAGCTGAAGTAGTATACCCTGAAGCTGAAAACGTCCCCAGAGGAGTGCGAAGCAGTCTACTGGGAAGTGACAGAAATAAATGACAGACAATAAATGAAATTTTGGGGGAAAAACATTCTTCTCTCTTTGCCCCCTTATTTAAGACATCCTGTGCAATGCTGTGCCCTGACCAAGATTGCATTTGCTTAGAAGTTGATAAATTTCTGTAAAAAAGTTTTCTGTTGCAGAGGGAATGGGTCTTGGTCAATAGCTGACTAAGGTAGCTATCCAAGATCTCGTGGTAGGCAATCATTAATGACCATTGTGTAACACCAGTCAGGTGTTACTCAGATACCACTTTATTGATGTTCTTCCACAAAACTCCATTCATCTTTGTAAGCTGCTTTTGAACTGACAGAAACAATTTCCAAGGTCCTGTATACCTGTATTCACAGGCTGCAAGATCACATTTCTGTTGCATTAACTGCTTCTGAGACAGATTTTCACCAATTTCTGGAGAAACAATTCTCCTCCTATGATAAGTGTGGCAGCTTTAAATTCAGTTATATTGTGTGCTTGCATTTAAAGGCTTTCATTGTAGTGGACTATTAAAAGCTGCTTGAGTAACAGTGGAGTTGTTATTATAATCTGTTAAACTCTGCTTACAGACTCAGGAGATACTTCTGCTGTGGCCTAAATGCAGTTCACTGGGCATTGGCTGTGCCTGCTGGGTTTCCAGTGAGAGTGGTATTTCTCTGGTCCCTGGGAGTTATGTTTAGTTTTGCAAATTTGAAATTCTGACAGTAAGAACTTTTTTTTCGAAATGCTTTCCTATATGTAATTTTGGTTAAGTGTCTGTATGCTATCTGTATTTGAAATTTGAAAAGCATTTCCACAGGATCCTTTTTAATATGGTGCATCAAATTTCTTCTCAGTTTTTTCAGTCTGCTCTGGCCGAAGGAAGAGTTGCATTTATCTTGTAGGCTTTAGCTTTTTCAGTCAAACAAGCACACTTTGTTGGTTCCTTAGAAGGTGTTTAAACACTCTTTTTTCTATTTGTATTACCCATTTGCAAGAACATTTATATTTGGCCTAGGACATGTGGCTTTCCCAGTCTTACAAGGTTTGTTTACTGTCTCAGGAACAAGCGGCCTTTTTTCTGGGTTCATGTGCTTGGTCAGTCTGGGCCTGTCACTAAGCTCTAGTATGCAATAATCTGCTGGATATGAAGGTAAAAGAATATGCCTGTTCCATCCAGAAATAGGAGGTAGCAGTGCCAGAAAAATCTGTGGAGTTTTTGAACAAAGCGTAAGGGTACTTCAGCGGAAAGTTCCTTAACCTTGAGCTCCCTAAGTAGTCTTGGTTGACTGTGGATTTACAAATCTTGAAAGTACCTTATTGCTACTACTGAAGCGTAATTTGGGCAAGGGCCTCTTGCTTGAACTAGCACAAGCACCTGTTAGGAGAACCTCAGGCGTCAGAGTAATGTATTCTGGTTTTGAGTTGTTTCTTAGGTAACACACTGTCATTTGTACTCTGGCAATGAGAATTCTAGCATCATTTTCTACTCCATTCAAATAAGATACAGCTTCGTCAGCCAATTTGTATCCTGTCATATGTGTTATTGGCAACAGTTGTTTTGTGTCTACTAGCTTCAAAGAACTCTGAGAAGCTGTGACAGCAGTTTGTATCTGTTCACGTTGGCAAATAGTACAATACTGTAGAAGTGGATTAGTAGAATTGAAATGTTTGGTGCTGAGGACCTAGCGTCCGCTCTATGCACATTTTGAGCAGTTTTATTTTTAGTCTAACTCTAATCTGGTCCTGTGGACTAAATACCTATGAATATGTGGAACTACTGTTTAACAGAAATCCAGTTTGTATGCTACAAGATACCTAGTGCACTTTAACCAACATCAGAAGGTAAAGATGCTGGGGACAGTTGTTTTGAAACTTGATTCCTAATTTGAACTAGAACACTGATATGGCTACACCCTGTTTTCTCGAGTCATCACCCTCTATCATTCCTAATACAAAGGAATATTTATTTTCCTTGTGAGATCTCATGCTCTCTTTCCAACTCTATTCCAAGTTGCATAGTATTAGGAAACAGAAACTTTCCTAGTGTGTGTATAATAGTCCTGGGTTGTTTTTTTTAATTTGTCAAGGAGTCAAAAATGGTCCTGACCAGACTCAAATGTGGTAGGAGTTGGGGGCTCCAGTCTGGACAGATGCTGAGAGCTGTAGACCTGACCCATTTTTTTTCATTTTCATTCTGTCTGCTAATTTGATCTATAATTCATTACGTGATAAGGTTTTGGTACATTCTAGTTCCGTTTATGTACTTTATGATGCAGTGAAACAGTTAACAGCTTAGTCCTTTTATTGTGCTTCATCCAACTAGATTATCAACATAGTCTTCTGGAAGGAATATATCTCTAAATCAGGCTATTTTCCAGATGTTTGTGGTCCCAGCTTATTTCCAACTGCAAGAGAGTTTTGAAGACTAATTAAAATAACCTTAAAGCATTGCATCTCTACCTTAAAATTTTGTTCTTTAATTACTTTGAAATTAAAATGGCATTGCATACCTTTGGCTAATGTAACATATTTCTCTTCATTTGAATGCCTGCTTATTATTTGATGTAAAATCACAGAAGAATGGAAAGTGAAGTGTTAGTCATTTTGAATTAGAGCTTGATCCTTCCTGTGTTGTTTCCACTTTTCTGTTTTCTCTAAGACAGTGATTATATTCATTTTCTCTTGGTTACTATTGATTTAGTTCTAAGTGCTCATGGTATATGGCAGTTTATTTGTTACAGGAATTTATCTTACAGTGGGGAAGGGAACACAAGGCAACTTCAAACAGCAATGTGTCTTTCATCATATTGAGGAAAAGAATACACTCATCAACTGAGAACAATAAGTAAAAACATTTTAAAGTGTACTCAAATAGTAATACTCTGTTCTTGCAAAATAATTCAGCATAGTCAGTGGGAGTAGATAAGACTCCCAAAGCTCATCAATGAAAATAAATACATAAAGACACTGGTGTGAAAATTTCAATATTAGTGTGCTTCTGGATTCTCTTTAGGTGGTGAGAAGTAAGAGGAATTGGAGTTCATTAAAGAGGTAATGAAATTTAATGGCAGAATTGCAACATAAAATTATGTGGTAAAGGTGGTGAAAATCTTGATGCTAATCTGTACTCTCAGAACTGGATGTTTGCTAGCAAGGTGAATTACAGCATCTAATGGTAGGCAGATGGTTTGGCAATAAAAAGGAAAAATGTGTTCACATCAGATTTACTAGGAGTATCAAAACCACTATATTTCTGCCTGTGTGTCATGCTTGGCCAATATACGTTTATTCCTTTGTACGTTTTGTGTTACTATATTTCTTCTTGATCAAATTCATTTGAAAACAACTAATTCGGACTTGGAGCTGAATTTCTTTTTGCATCTTTTTTTATGGATTTTGATCTATTGTACTATAAAAAAAATTTCTGCGCAGCGCTTTCCTCAACCTGCTTTTTGCGGGCTGTAAATCTCCTCCTCTATGACTGTGAAATTGCAGCATGAAGTACAGATGATCACTTAAATTGTATCCTTTGAATTAAACTACTTGTATGTGTCAGATTCTGTTTCTGTTGAGTAGTAAAGATTTCAGATGTGTTCCTTTTCTATTCATTTAGTAATAAAACTGAAGGTTAATTCTGGCGCGTAGGGGACATTATATGTAATGCCACCCCCTACCCTAACTTTGAGAGTCTTTCAGAGAAAGAATAGCAGCAGGTGACTTTCATGTTTATTATGTCATCTCCCTATGTGCGCTACATATCTGAAATTATAATAACGAAGCATAGCACTGTACAGACAGTTTCTTAGAAATGCAAGGAAAATGTGTCTTCTGGAGCAGCATCATTTTCCTACGAATATGTTCTTCATGTCAGATTTTGCATTATCTAGTAGTAAAAATCTCAGGGGTATTTTTCAACTTTAATTAATACTGTGCTGATGACATATATCTCCACTGAAGAAATATGGTTTTTCTTCTTTCCAATATTTTAGGTATCACAAGACTCTTTAAAGGAGCAATCAGATATTAATTGGCTGTTTGTAAAATGCTCGTACTGATAGCAGTCTAAGAGGACCATTTCCAACTCGTAGTGAAGGGGAACATTGACGTAATAATAAGGAAAACAAAAAGCTTTCCTAATACGTAGGAAACCACCAAAGATCTACTTAATTATTTTCCTCAAAAATGTTAACTCTTGAGGTGAGACATAGGTCTCATTCATTAGTTTGCAAATATGTGAGGAAAGTTGTGAATTTGCAGATTCGTGTATGCACAGAGGTGGTTTGCTTTAAACAGATTTGTTCAGAGTATACCCACTATTAATCTCATATCACTGAAACAGAGAAACAATGTATAAAAGTGAACAATTTTAAAATAAACGTCCTCAGATTAAAAAGGATCCCTGTCTCAGCTGGATTTTCAAGAATACAAGGTAGATGAAAATAGAGGGTCACTGGCCTGGATCCAGGACTTTCTGGATCTGATTTAATGCCAGACTGCTGTTGTTACCAGGGAGACTAGTGACTATTTTTATCCTGATGTGCAATCACAGTGGTTCCAGATTTTCTTTCGTAAATAATGTCCCTTTTCAGAACTAGTTACTGATGAGCAATTGAATCTTTAGAAACATGTTATGACAGTCTCTTGCATTTGCTGCTTCATAATTTCATTGGCTACCGCTAATACTAATCTTACGCAAAAATTTGAACAATTACTTCCTTTAATGTCTTAAACTTGAGTTACAAAAATTTCGGAGCAATGTGTTTTCTGTGTTCAATACCTAATCTGAAGTTTTGCCTGAACATAGGGCACACAGGTACAACAAAATGGTGATAAGCTACTTCATCCCTGGAGAGTTCACTGTCAGGTTTTTTTGGACATAGATATTGTTGAGTTTTGCTGAATTTGTGGATTTATTCCATAGTCTGAGATCCTGGCGCTGGATTATCTTGATTTGTTTTATGTTTGTATGGTTGTCCGCTGCAATCTCTATTATAAGTTATTCTTGGTTCTGGTCTTAAGATAATCAAAACAAGGAAAACCTAATTAAGGAGACACTGGATCATTTGGTTTAGCCCTTGAAGTTCTCACACCTGCTTGCTGATAGAGCCTGTGCAAGGAGTGATCTCTCTGCTGATAGCACCAGTTGCTTATCGTTCTTGTCCATCTCTGCCACCTGTGTAATTTACTGTCTGTATGCCTTTTGGCTGTAGTTTACTTTGGGAGGCGTGGGGAGTGTTGGTTTCTGTTTGAAGTCTCAGAACTTTAATTACTCGTTGAATAACTAATTTGTGGCTAGCTTGCTGAGCACATTTTTTGGTTACATGAGTTTATTATTGTTATTATTGAGTTAAATATACTTTCAATTAAGTATTTACAGTTACTCCTTGGATTCTACCAACTTAATGGAACATTTACATTAAAGAGGCTGTTTAAAGGAAAAAATGAGTAGTTAGGGCCTGACCAGCCGGTGTTGGCTTAATACTGAGTTTTATTTTGGTAGCGGGTAGGCAAAGACATTAGTGTGTCTTCTGGAAATGGGGATTGATTAGTTGTTTGGGTTTGGTTTTTCTCCTTTTAACATGTTAAAATAATCCTCTGATGGTATTATTAGGAAAAAAAAATTAAGGAAAAATGACAAAGGAAATGTTTGATCTTTGTTCCTCGTATCTGTATTTTAAATGGAAAAAACCCTTTTTTTTAAAAAAAAGGTATTTTAATGGTTTCTAAAATTAATATTGGGTTTGGATTGCATAGCGACATTATATAGAGCATTGTATATCACTGTTAATTTTTGAGACCAGTTACTATTTAACAGCCAAATGCTCTAGAATTCCTGTGCTTATTTGGATTCTCTGAATAATTTACTGTTTTTCAAAAGTTTCCAGGAAAGGGTGAACTGGAAGTTATGTTGATTTCAACTTATAGCCACAGACACACACACCCTCCTGTCCCTCCCCCTCATTATGGCACGCTGCCTATGTTTTATGGTGGTTCTTTTTTCGCACTCACGTACCCCATGCTCCCACGCAGCATTCCTCTGATGGTTGCGATCCTCTCCTACTCAGTACAGCACTGGAAGGGATGTCAACTAGCGCATCAATTCTTACCTCTTTATCACTTATTCAAAATAAACTTAGCTTTATACTGTGTCTTAATTTTGACTTTACATACTGGGCAACGTAATTCACACATGCTTGGGCTCTGAAGTCAGCCTAAAAAGTTTGATGTGCTAGAGAGTGACTTTTGATGGCATACTCTTTGTGATTTTCAGAGCATGCTCTGATTTTATTTTAGAAATATGGTCAAAAGAAAATAGTGTTAATTATGCAAAAGGAAGATAAGAAGCTACTAGGTAGCAGCAGAAGGGAAATACAGGCATGCCGCATGCTGCTTTACTGGTTTGAACAGTAGCGACAGAAGGATCACAGGAAAGACTGTTTAGCTACAACCGTTATCAGTGCCAACATGTTTAAAGGGGTTGACTGACTATCAGGAAATGTGTTCACAATAGAGCCTTATTCTCGGGACCGATTTGTGGACAAATACTGTTTTGTGTACTGCCAAACTTTTTAAAAAAGAAAATAGAATGCGTATGTGTGCTTGTCACATATTTGCTATCTCTTCAAAGAGGGAGCAAAGGTTGTGGAACAACATTTGACTATAACTTATTTATTCCACAGCCTTTAGAAATTTAAGCAGTTAATATCTGGAGTGTGTGAATCACTGCTGTTGAATCTTAACTGTGTCTTAAAGTTTTTGTCAGCAAGTACTGAAACGTGTATTTAGTGTTAAATGTTTTGAGATTCAAGATAAAATTGCAATGACACATGTTATTACCAGTTTCTCCACAATCAATAGTACACCTTAGCGAGTTAAAATCTTGGCGCACATTGCATTATTTTATTGTTAAATATTGGGTTTACAGTACACAGTAACGGGACACTTTCCGTGTGTTGATCTCTGTCAATGACATTTCTCATTAGTGTGATTCTACGTTTACAACTTGTTTGACATGTAACTGCTGAATAAAGCTCCAGTCCTTTAGACCAGAGGCTTAACACTGTATTAAAAATGTTAGGTGAGTAATTGGATCTTTGAATTTAGAAGGACTTACTTCATAACTGCAACAAATCATTTTCTCTATAATATGCTGAGCCCAGTCAAATTTTCTTGCGCGTCTTTCCCTTCACCATCTATGCTGTATCGTAGAGGTGCTTCCAAGAAAAGTTTGCAGTTTAGAACAGTCACTGTCACGCTAATTCTCCGTCTCTATTCCTTATCTTTTTGTTGCTCAGGTAAGTCTAATAAATGCCATGTACAATACATCACCAAAGGTGCAACAAAAACGTAAAAGTTTGGATAAAAATGTCTCCAGTTCAATAATGTTGGAATGCTTTTAGTAAGTAAGCTGAGAGATCCATGTATTTCGTTATTACATAAAACCTGTGACAAAAATATGGTTTTGGAGGTACCTAATACTAAGCTAATATGTTTTCTTTGCCTTACTAATGGAAGTAGTGAACATGCGTTACCAAAGTGAATAAAACGTTATTAATTCCTTATGTGAACATGGTGAACCCCTTTTTTAACTGTACTGTAATTTGTTAAACAGTGTTTTGGCTTTTTAATTTTAAAAATAGTAGTCACGGTTGTAAAGCCCAAACTGAGTAAGGTCTTTGACTTCATAATTAGTAAAAAATCGGTACATTAGAATTCTCTTGAGTATTTTTTGGTTCTGTGCTATTCCTTATATGTAGGTTGTTACTTTGGGGGGAGAGGGTCAGGATTTTTACTGCAGTGCTTGGTGATTTGTCTTCATCAAATTGTCCTTTGTTAGCAAAGATCTGAAATCTTAGGAGTAACACTATGTGACTTTTATTTTTAAAAGAATGCTTTTATAGATATATGACACAGAGTCCGATTTAAAAAAAAAAAAAGAAGGTTAAATCTTTCTATGCATTTGCTGTCTACTGTTTCTCTGTTGTAGTGCGGTTGGCACATTTGCTCGAGCGTTGGACTGCAGTAGTTCTGTCAGGCAACCTAGTTTACACATGAGTGCAGCTGCTGCTTCCCGAGACATCACACTGGTAGGTGGCTTGTTAAAAACCCTACAACTTGTTTTACATCTGTGAATTCAACAGTATCTACTACTCCAGAGCCCGTGTCGTCTGGATATCTGTTTTCCTTTAAATACCTGCATGCGAGGTGCCTGTATCTATTGTAGATAATCCTGTGTGTTTTCTGTAAGCATGTTGGTGCTGCCCTTGCAATCATACTGTAAATCACTTGACTTTAGCTGGAATCTATTTTAATATAATATATGTGATAATTTTCACAGCAGGGTGGATAATACACATTGTATAGGGGTTCACTCAGTATTAATTGATCAATAGTGTGATTTAAAGTATGCGGTAATAAAGCTGATTGAAAATTGTTTAGATGATATTTTGTACTTACCTTTGTGTTAGTAAATTTTCTAAAGTATAAACAATCAGACTGTAAGCAACTTTTTGAAGGACATTTTACTTAGAATATTCTTAGGATGTTTCCTTTGTTAAAGTATTCACTGTAAAATAAGCACCTGTATCTTTTAGAGAAAATTAAAAATATGTCAGTTACAGATGAAAGTTTTGTCTCTGTATATTCATATTAGCTGAGATCACAAGATGTGTTGTGGTAATAAAAGCAAACCAGGAAAACTATGTGAGAGAAAAAAAAACTTACTGTTTCGTAGAATCAAACTTGACTTAGATTTCCGAAGACTTCAGCAAGAGTTATTTATTATTTTAAGTACTTGTGTAGAGTCATGAAGATGATAGTTAAGGCTAAAGTAGATTTGCTGTTCATCAGGTACTTAAGTATTTGAACTAGAAGACACCGAATGAAACTAACAGATCAGCTTAAAATAGTTAAGGTATTGCCTTATATAGTGGCTGGAGAGCCCTTGGAATTTAGTGCCACAAAATTTTGTAGGAACAGACAGTATCATCAGGTTAAATAAAGGGGTTAGAAAAATTACGGACCATGGATCCGTAAATGGGTAGTGAGGAGGACAGGGAGAGGTGTACCATCTAGCATTCTGAATTCCCAAGGTTTGTAGATGCTGCTGAATTAAATGGGAATTGACCTCAGACTGTGATTAGACTTACTTATTTTCTCTAAGTAACATCCCTTGGTGCTGCTATCAGAGTCAGGTATATCATCCAGGCTAGATGGGTGACTGGTCTGGTTCAGTAGGGCAGTTCTTAGAGTCCAGATAAAACATGCTCATTAGTATGATGAGAAAAATATTTAATTTCTTACATTTTGCAGCATACTCAAAGGCTATTAAACAGGAAACTGATTTAGTCTGGACTACGCTAGTGTAGTAAAGGCAGTGGCAAAATGTAATGTTTTCAGTAATGCTCAAAATTAGTTTTCTGTTTCATGATTGCTGATGTGACCCTACCAGCATAATTCTGTTCACATTACATGCTTTATTTTTTCCATCAAAACAGTTTTTCAGTTAAACGTTTTTATTAAGATTGCATTGGATGAAGAATTTCTAATAAATCATACACGTTGCGTATCCTTCTTACTGTATTCAGTGATTAATAGAATAGATTCAGCCTTATAGCAATTTCTTCTTGTTTGAAAGTACGTGTGCAGTGCTGCTAATAAAGGGATACATTTAGTGTTTGAGTGCCATATAAATGTTTCTGCATTGCAAATGATCCATTACGTTCCATTACACTTAATGAAAGGCATATCTTATAATGAGACACCAGAGGAGCCACCCCAGGTTTAATTATTGTGTCTGTCTGTTCTCATTTTCCTACCCCCTCAGCTTTTTAAAACCTTTCTCTTTTGCTCTTTGGCAATGTTCTTCCTCCTAAGTTAAGAAAAGATAGATCTGCCATTATAGTAGTTATTCTTTCAGACATTCCCATGTTAATTGGGTGCATATTTTGAGCAGGAGTTAAAGTTAGTACAGACGTTTGCAGAACTTGCGGTATATCTTATTTATGCTTTGAAAGGGATGTAGGTGTGTAACACTAAGAAAATTACACTGTATCTATTCTTCATGCAAGGCAGATAACTCTTGCACCTGAAGAGCTATTAATGGGGTTTCTGTACACCGTACCTCTGGCTTTCCAGTGTTCCTAATTAGTTGTTTCAATTAGAGATGACTGTAAACAGACTGATAAAAATAATGCAATAAATGTATAGGTTATAAACATGAGTAAATTCAGGGTGGATGTACACATTAGGGGGGTCTTGCAGCTTAATAGCAAGTGAGAAGCTACTTTCAGGCTTCCTTGTTTTGAAAACATGGGGAAGGCAATTGAGACAAGGCAGGAAACTACCAACACTTTTAGAAAACCCTACTGAAAGACATGAAACAATGTGTGTTTACCTTCTTAGATGATAGTGAATGTTCTTATAGTGATAGACTTGTGAGACAAACAACTTGCATTTCTAGCCTTCTCAGAGGCAGTGTTTTATTTTATAATGAAAGTTGATCTCTGAGAAGAGAAGGGAAATGGGAAGACTTTTCCTGTTTCGGATTCCTAAACACTGTATAATATGTACACTGATGATGAGAGCCATTAAAGCAAAGCAGGTTGATGGAATCACTTACTCCTTGTGGTGGGCTTGTTAGAAGAGCCAGTGCTCCTTTACTGTGAGGAAGTAAATCTAGTTTTGGATGCCTCTTCAAAGTGAAAAGTATGAACAGGTTTTTCCTTTGCATTTTGAACAACTACTTTTTAATTAGTTTATTAGACTGCCATATATGTGGCTTCTAAGATTAACATAGTTGATAATTTATTGAATTATAGAATGTTTCCAGTTTTAGTGCTTTGTTGGAGGCAGTTCAGTCTAGTTGATTTAACTGACTACTGAAATTGCACCTGTTTGGGAGCTGCGTGTTACAGCTTGTCATTTGCTTTCTTCCCAGATCCATGCTGCCCTTCCTTGGCTTTTGGTGGATAGTTTCTTCCTTCACCTGCTAAAGTTTGGAGTTGAAGTTCCTTCTATCTGTGTAGCTAATACCTTTCCTCTAGTGGGACCCCTTGTCTGTGCGGGACGGTATGCTCTGGCAAGAGTTCTTAGAAGAGGGTGGTTCTTCCTCTGTTCTTCAAGCTCCTGTTTGGGAGAGGCAATGCCAGGTCTTCCCCGCCTCCTGCTCCTTAGGTGTCAGGTACCACTGGTTGTTTCTTGCAGTCCTCTTATCCTTGGGTAAAGCAGGTAAAAAGGGAGATAGTCCAGGGCTTTTTGTCTTGAGCTGTAGTAATGTCTTCAGGCTGCTCTTGCTTTTGCTAGCAGTTTGCTTGTTGCTACGTGGGAATTTGATTGCAGGTGAGGGCTGACAAACCTGTAGGAAGCAGAGAGTCTTATGGGAACTTGTCAGTGGTCTTCTGTCACAGAACAGCTCAGATAAGACAGTACTTATCTACAGAGTTCGTTACGAATCCTTTCTTGAGTAATACCAAAAAAGCTTTATGGAATCAGATGTTTGTTACAGATGGAAAAGTGAACATAAGGCAAGAGCAAGATCCTGATTTATTCCCCTCTGTTGTCATTTTTGAGAAAGTTGGTATCAGTGAATAGATCCAGGATTTAGCAGCTGCTTGGAAAATGCCCGGTGTGTACTGCGTTTCCACAAGGGCTGCAATTGAAACAAAGATTTGAATGTTGGTAACATATACTGTAAGTGTTCAGTCTTAAAGCCTGGTTTACTCATTGCCTGAAAGATAAGCAATAAACCAGTAGTTTCATTTTATTCTCTAATCTGAAGATGATGGATTTTAGACATTATGTTATATATTAGAATACTTCATTTTAACAATAGCTTTTTCTCAAGGCTGGTGACTTCGACTTGAACCATGAGTAAAATGGCTTGTTGTAGGATAATACTGACATTAAGTCTTGCAGATAAACAGTTCTAGAATCTTGTGCTTGATAGCTTTCAGAGAGGTAAATTGAAAGCTAGAGGCTTTCATATAGGCACTCATAGGAGATGGCAAAAGATGAAGATAACTTATTATTTGCAATACATTTGTATGCAGAAGCTCAACTGGAATTGCTCTGTAAGTGCTATACTGACACGTAACGCAAGTGTTCCTTCCTTGACAGGTTTCGGGTGTCCCCTCTCGTGAGATGAGTTTAGGGCTCTATGAGATTGCATGCTGAGTTACAGCTCATCGCTGTGGTGGGACAAATAAGTGGGAGACTGATGTTACAGTCACACACAATATTGCGCTTTATACCTCTAATACCTCCTTCAGCACAACAATTTAAGATTGTGGTGATGGGATCTTTTGGGACGCTGAGTCAGAAAGGCTTCTTGTATGTTGCTCGTTTTCCCTACGGGTGCATTTGTGGTGTAGTTGCTTACTTCTCATATTCCCCATCGTTGCTTACTGATGTGAGCATTCAGTGTTACCTCTAAATTGAAATGCTGTAACTTGTTCATTTTCTGTTTTCCTCTTTTATAAAGGAAAGTGAAGCAAAGAAACCTCATTTACCCATCTCTGACAGCAGAGTTGAGGAAGGGACAAAAATTTCGCTTGTTTTTTAGTATGATGATAATGAAAACAATAAATGACTCCCTTCCCCAGCAATGAGAATATTGAGTACATAGATGTCTCGACAGCTATTTAGCTACTATTTAGAACTTCTGTTAATTGAAAATGTCCCCTCAGTCAATATATGCTACTGTCTCTACTTGGAACCAATTTCTAGCAGCTAAAGATTCTCTGGAAATGTTTGCTAGTAATTTGCAGGAACTAATAAACTAATGTCATTTTTAGTAAACATTTTATTAAGGCATTTCCTTTCCCAAATTAAGTCATAAACAATTTATTTTCCTTATGTTCCACAGCAGAAAACCTATGATATAAAGATAGATTCTAAATTTAGCATTAGTTAAGGCTTCTTGCATAGCTTATAGAAAATAACACATTGAATTTGCATTAGCTGAAATAGACTGCTGTCTGTTAAAACAAGTTTTTTATTCTCTCCTCCTTGCTAGTTTCATGCAATGGATACACTGCATAAACACAACTATGATCTGAGCAGTGCCATCAGTGTTCTAGTGCCACTTGGAGGGCCTGTCTTGTGTAGAGATGAAATGGAAGAGTGGTCAGCATCAGAAGCTAGTTTATTTGAAGAGGCATTGGAAAAGTATGGCAAGGACTTCAATGACATTCGACAAGACTTTGTAAGTACGAAAGTAATCCACTTTTCTGTTACTGTGTTTTCACGTGGCTGACCGTAACTGCTTTCTGTAGGTTTGGAAGATTAGTTGGAGGAGAGATCTGTGTAGCTGATATGTAATTAACATACATACGCATTTTATCTGGATGCAAGTCAGTATGCTTTCTTATTTGGTGCTATTCTTTGGAAAGATGTTGACAGAAGATAATCTGTTTAATGGTTTAATACCAGCTAGGATCTCTCATGCTGATGTGTTTTGATAAGGATTTTTACAAGGATTTTACAAGCATCTGACAAAGTTCCATCAGCTTTTCAGAACTTTTCCACGGTTTCCAGTGAAATTCATTAGGAGCTACATGACTGACTCCCCTGAGTGTTTTTGGAAAGCTGGGGTTTCCCTCTATGGTTAGCAGAGAGGAATTCATATTCAGATAGATTTTAAAGCACATTACAGGGAGTTATTTTGACATACTAGGTATTTTGGCACTTCCGAAAACTAAAGGAAATGTTTTCCAATATGTTCTAACTTCACTGGGTTTGGTACTGTAGTATCAAACTACAGCAAAGGACAGCAAAACATTAGTTTGCTGAATGCTAATGCAGAGTAATTAAAAGAAGTTTATTCTAACACTGGTTGCTGGAATTGCTAGTAATTTGTCTGCAAATTTTTTTTGCACGTTTCTTGGAGAGCCTCTTTCTTTCAAGGAAAAATATTTCCTCTGCCGTACTAAGTTCAGGTTGGGCTTTGTGGAAAAAGTTAGGATTTCAGCCAAAGGAATTCTGTTACTTAAGACTGAAGCCGATTGAAACATTTTCACAACTCATTCTGATAGACTCTGGGAGCTCAGAGCTTTTTTCCTTTGCAGATATTATTAATAATCTTCGTGAGGGGAAAATAGTACTCCATGGCAAATGTAGAAGTCCTTCCAAGATAGAGCGTGGGACAGTGGGGGGAGGCTGGGCACTGAGCGAAGCTGTCTTTTCTTCACTTTCACAGTTCTGAAATGAAACAGATAATTGAATGAAGGTGGGAAGGGAAGGCTATTGTTTTCCTGAAGAACTGACATTTTAACAGGTGTATTATGCTTAATTTTGAGATTCCTAAGGGAGAAAATGTTCACTGTGTTCATCACATAAGGTTGAAAATTGCATCATGGATGAAATAGCTCTTGTTAAGTTCAAGAAAATACGAGTGGAAAAGAATATTTTATAGCATTTTAGGACTGAAATCTTAATGTAAACTACAATTCCTTATTATTTCTCATACAGACAAATGGTCCTCAGCCATAACTGTACATGAGTTCAGTAGCTATGTCTTCTAACTAAATGTTTCCTAATATATAGTATTCGGCTTTTGAAAATGCCTAAAGCATGTATTACAGATTTTATCAGCTGTTTACAAGTGGAGTCCAAACACAATTTGTGACCAAGTATATCTAAGCCTTGTCTCTGGTATTTTTATTTTCTGTATATTTTCTATGTTAAGTTATATGTAATTTTGTTGATATGCAGACATTAAAGTGATACAGTGATGTGCTGCAGGAATCACTTATGCATTTGTAATATTCAAATGCTAGATATTTGAGTGAGTCTACTAGAAGCTCTTTGAAGTGTTTCATTTTTATCTCAGGTAGACTCCTAATACCCTCCCTCTTTCACTGAATCTTCCTTCTCAAAACACGGATATTTTCCCTTACTCTCCTCCCAAAGTGAGAGACAGGTACAGATCTACAGATAAGAGTTGCGTAGCCTACTGAGGGCACGTTAATGATGATTCAAAGTGCAGCAGAAATAGATATGGGGCACTAATTCGTTATAGTTTTGTTTTGTTAGAACAGGCATGTTGTCTAAATCTTTTTTTCTTTTTTTTTTTTTTTACCTTTGGAAAAGTGGCATGCCATTTTTAAAACATCGTTAGAAGAAAATCTATTTTACATATCAATTTATATGGTATTGGTAACTTGGTGCACACAATCTTGATCTAATTCTATGTAACTGGAAGCTTTCAGGTACATTAATCATTGTGTAATCTGGGGATATCCTCATTTCTCTAGAGTAAAATGTACATGTTCTCACTTGCTATGTATCATTCTAAAGGTATAGGAATTTAAAAACAAACATTTGGTTTTAAGTAATCATCTAAAGTAGTCCTTCAAGAATGAGGTCATGGATATATGAAGTTTCCGCAAGGTGAGGTAGGTGTAAATTTGTAGCACTTAAGCAGTGGTTATGCGTGAGAATACATTTATCTATTACCATCCCTCTCTTCAGTGGCTAGTGATGGAAAAGTATTCACTCTTATGCGTGGTGTAAAAGCATGGACAAAGAAGCTAATGCACTGGTACGTGCTGACTTGTTTGAGTGTCCATGTAAGATCTAATGATAAAATTATATTCTGTGGTGCTTGAAATTAAACTTGAACCTAAGAGTCATGCAGTGGTGCCACAGCACAGGCAAGACTGTCATGTGGCAGAAAGTGGTTGGTAGCAGTCTCCCGAAGCAGAAAGGTGATACAGTACCTGCTTGAGTCATATGCCAGACAAGCTGCCTTTTCCAAATTGTCCTGAATTTGCAAAGCATAGCAGCTGCAATTGCAGCCCTTATGTGATAGTTCTCTAAAGGGCAGGCTCATTTACTTTTCCAGCAATTAATAGGAGCCGGCGGTATTTGACATTCAGTGTGCGGCTCAAGCATTAAGCTATAAACATTAAATATTAGTAAGCAAGACAATTATTTTAAATTAAATGGTGTAAAGGAGTTTACCTTTTTTTAATAGACAGAAGCTTATTTGTTATCAAATTACCAGTCTAGCCTTTGAGTAATCATTTTCATCAGCTGTTGACTCATCAACTGTTACAAGAACTCATTTGTTAATGCTCTGCTCTCTTTAAGAACCTATGTGAATCCTAATGAATCCAAACTTTTTAAGTTAATTGAATTTTCTTGAATTACTTCACATCCCAGAGTAGTAGAATGGGAGAAGACTGAGTATTTTATGTTCTCCAAAAATAGCTGTTTCCCTAATGGTAAGAGACAGCTGTTATGCTTCTTAATTCTTAGTTTTTCATTATCACCAGTTTTCATGAATTTAAAACTGGTATGTCTCAAATATAGCAGGAACGGCCTTGGGAATCAGACTACGAACCACTTGTAGAAAACAGGAGCAACTGTTTTCCAGCTTCAGAAAATTGTGGAAACATGCCTTAAAGTTAACATCTTAATTTTAAGATACTTGATAATTCTGTGTTTTTCAGGCTGGTCTGATTTGAGTGGTCCATTTTTACTCTGCAGGAACTAAAGAAACTGAAAATTCCCTCTCCCTGTTTTTGTACTGGTGGCACCTCTTTGCTAATTTTCTCCTACAAAAATGTCACGCAGGTGGCCATTTTGTTTCTTTCAATTAGTGTTTAAGAAATTTGGTCATGAGAGTACATTATTCTGTGGCTGTTCACAGCTCCTCTGGAAAATTCATGTGCCTCTGCAGTGTTTTGTCCTCTGGGTGCATATGTAAACAGAACACAGGATGGTCATACTCGGTCTGTCAAACAGGTTTGCTGAGTTGTGAATCAAAGTATAGAAGGATTATGGTTATCCAGTCCAAGCACCTAATTATCTTTCTTCTAATTGTAGATACCTACTGAGTAAATGAACATATGGATGTCACAATCATCGTTAAAACAGATTAAAGTATTTTCTAGAGGAAGTCAAACATAATCTGTAGCATGAATGTGTTAATAAGTGTTCAGGAAGGAAAATAAATATGGAGACGCTAAAAGGTACTCGTTGACAATGGCAGGCAGTTGGGGTGACAGTGTTTCATCTGGATGCCAGGAAGAATATGGACCTAGAGACTGGGAAGCAGCTCATCTGTCAGCTCACACCACACACGTGTTCCTGTCACTGGCTTTTCTTGGGCAGATTTCTCCTAAGGCATAATTTGCTTGAGAAAGTAAAAGGATTTTAGTGAAGTGAATTATGTTGCTATTTATTGGAACATCAGCTTACGCATTTGTTGCACTGCTCCTTTTTAATTAAAATGCAAATGGACAGGGATTTACATGCTGTGGTACACTGCCTGAGAAAAAATTCACAGCTGAGTCTGGACCTGAATCCCAGCTCCTGAAGGGCAGAGGTGGGAGCCGGACTCAGTTCCTCTGAGTGTCTGGAACAACCAGTGGGAAAAAGCTGGCTGTGAGCTCCTGGGTGCAGGGAGAGGCAGCTTGATAAGGGTGTTCCTGTGTTGTTTTAGGAACTTAATTAAAGGTTCAGGAACCAATTCTTTTGGCTTAAGACATGCAGAAAGCCCCAAAGTGGAGTGAGTAAGGTTGGAAAGATAAGTTTCCACACCTGTATTTTCTGGGACTTCCTGAAATCATCCTCATTTCTAAAAAGCAGATAATATTAGTGTTCATGCATGTCTCTAGAAAATACCATGCGCAAAATAGTAGCGTGTTTCCAGGTTATGACGAAAAAGTGCATGATTTTCATAAGAGAATTATTAAATTATAGAAGGATTTATGGAGCTAAATAGATTATTTGGTAGTAATTAAAAATGGCTGCTGTATGCTTTATTTCTCCCCTAGATTTAGGCTGATATGTTTTCAACCAATGAACGTGTGCACCCAAAATAATCATCATCATTATCAATTGCCCTGAGTTTCCACAGAGATTTTTGTGAAATATTTTCAGTTTCACTCTTGTTGCTCAAGGTAGCATTTGTCCCAAGCATCCTTTTGTTTCTTGTTTAATGGATGAGAGTATGTGGAGGTTTATACAAAACTAGTGGTATTGTATGAGCGGCTGAGTTATGGGACTCGAAAAACCTCTGAACTAAGTAACCATTGTATTTTTTAAGAGTAAAATTATCATGTGACTCAAATACAGTCTTGTCAAGATGATTTATTTCAGTCCTGATACACTTTATAATAGAGGTATTACCTTCTGTGTTTCCTAATGGAAATCTCGATTCTGTTTTTGATCATTTTGTTTAACCGTATGGCTTAAACAGAAGAAATTACATTCGGATTTGGATATGTAATATTGTTGTAATTCTGCATCCTTGTTAACTATAAGGAAAGGTTGTGTACTATTAAAATAGTAGTAAGTATTCACTTGCATGTGGATTTTAATGTAGGGATTTAATACATTCACATTTTAGTATTTTTGTATCAACTATACTTGACTTTAACATGTGTTTTAATAAGATGTGAACCTTGCAGTTTCTCGGAACTGCTTTAATTTGTAACAACTGTTTTTCAGCTCCCTTGGAAGTCGCTGACTAGCATCATTGAGTATTATTACATGTGGAAAACCACTGACAGATATGTGCAGCAGGTAATTTAATAACTATTTCAGCATGAACCAGTCTGCCACGTTCTTTAAAAATCTGAACTTGTTAAAACATAAAAATCTGTTTGTGTTAAAAAGAAATACAGTGGGAGGCCTATGGTAATATTTTAGGCTATAGATGGCTGGTTTTGTGCTGTTCACAGGGCGCATTGTCAAATCCTCTGATGCCTACTGTAGATCACATAACTGTAAAGAGCTTTTTAAGCCATTTGTATTGTATGCTGGTTTCCGGCAATGTGATTCCTGGTTCGTTCTTACTGCAGTAAGGGATAAGAAGGAAATGGATTGCAGAGCAAATGCTTTGGGCTGTGAAGCTGTGCATGGAACTGAAGGAAAAGGAAATATACACTGTGTTAAAGTAGCTGCTAATATCATGAACCTTTTATTGGTACTCCACGATAAAACATTACTTTGTCATTACCGGGATTTAAAAACAAAATGGAGCAGGTTCTGCACATAGTGTGTGTGTTCATCGTTCTCATTGAATGTTCAATTGTTTAGGTTGCTCTTGAGCAGAAACGTGATAAAATTATATCGGGTACCAACACTGGGATATTTTAAGCAGGTTTAGGCAAGATTTCAGTGTTGGTGCTTTTTATATATTGCACTCTTTATATATACTCCTTGTTTTAGATATATAAGGTATTTTAAAATACTCCATTTTAACTCATGATGTAACGTTACTTTCTTTACTTGCTGCATAATTATTGGCGATGTTATGTACAGAACATTGAAAATAAGTTTTATGCTCTAATGATTACAGCTGTATTGTTGGATGGGTCTTTGGAATTGTTTCAGGTTTTGTTGCAGCGTGTGAGAAGGATGATTGCTTCAGCTTGTTCTGGTTTATTTGAGAGGGTTTCTACATCATGTTGTTAGGGTATGGAAAGTAAAGGAAAAATCTTTTAGTACATACTGAAGTCTTGGACTGTCACTAGGTCCTTTTAGTTCTATGGATCGTACAAATAGAAGAGAGTATGCTGTGTATAAAAGCATGTTTTTCTAAGTTTGTCGCCATTCATTTCACTTTTAACACTTTTTTTTTTCCCCCACTGTTAATCTTTATCCAGAAGGGTATTGTCAACAGAGATTTGCTGTGCTGTTTGTTAGCTCTTCAGGACTGGGCAACGGATGATCCTGAAAAATCAGATAAAAAGATTTTATTGATACTGAAAGCCATGGAGTAACGATAAATTGAAGTGGAAATTGACTTTTGTCAACACTCTTAGGTTGCTCAGAGACTGAGCTTGTTTCCTGTGAAATTTTTCTGAAATACTTGCTCTGGAGTGGTTGGCAAAAGACTGAGACTCCTTTTTCTAAAGTTCTCTAGGGCTTCATTGTGATTTTGTTGCTACGATGATCAAGATGTGTGATGGTGTGTTGAGTTTGTGTATCCTTTTGCAGGATTAGGCTTTAACCTCATGTACAAGAAAAACACATAGGCTTTATGGCTATCCACAACTTGACTACTCTTATAAATGCCTGTGTTTTACTTGTAACTACGTAAACTTAGAATATCCTAACTCAGAACATGGCAATACATGACAGGATTTAATGCTTTAGACATGTTATTTCAGGGTCATGCATGATCATCAGTACAAAACCAGCGTAGGCCAAATACTTCATTTCAGTCCTGGTTAATATTTCTGTAATCCTTCCTAATGAAAGGCCAGAACTTCATCCTGCCCTTGTTTTATTTGTGCCATTCCAGAACAAACTATACAGTTCAGTAAAAACGGTCTCTGTAGGGGTTTTTTCCCTACCAGAACAAGCTGTGATAATTGAATGCATTTCAGGGAGGAAATATGCTCAGTAAGAAAGAGGTAATTTCAGAGTTGTCATTCTCTAAATATCATGCTTGAGGGGAAGGGCAGCTTGGGGGAATGGGAAGACAAAAAGGTCAATATACGTACTTGAATCTTATGCGTAAAATACAGTCTCTGAATTCTAGACCAGTATGATTTTAATATGAAAATTTGCTCTTTAATTATCTTTATTTCTTTGTGTGAGTTGGCTGCATTGTGTCGGGCATCAGAAAGGTTTCCTTGTCATAATTGCTACTAAATGTTATTCTTGTTTGGTAGCTAAAGGTGGTGATTTAATGGCAGTGGAGATACTGCTGCCACTTTGCCTTCAGAGCATGTTCCCTTCAAGTCAAGGTGAAGGGAAATAGATATGTTAAAGTTCTCAGTCTGTGCTGAGCCTGTCAAGCAAAACTAATTCATGCCTTAGGTAATCATTCTTGGTGATCTGGCACTTCTCATGACCACTGCATTATATAGTGTTTGAGGAAGGCCAGGTGGCTCATTCCGCTGTATGAAATGTTCTCATTAAAAACTTGATTCAATGCAAAAAGACTTTTACTGAGACTTTGCAACAGAAAAAGGGAGAACATATGTAAGGATAACTAAGTTACTGTACTACAGTGATGTATTACGTTTCCTTCTCATTTATTTATTTCCACTTTTGAAAACGGTACTAACATAGGGAAGTGGTCATTTCTTGGGATATTTCTCAACTGATATTCATAACAAAAGTTCTTAAAAAGAAATAACATTAAGTTTCAAGGGTAGTTGATTAAAAGTAATAGAGCCCAGGAAAAAAGCTGGTTTAGTGTAGCTTGACCTCCCCTATAATGCAGTCTGTAAGACTTGTTTGAAATGGTTAACTGTTTAAGATCAGATTTAAATTTTCTTTTCAGGAGAAGCATCATCTCTCTCTGTTGCATTGCTCCAGCGATTTACTACCCCTTTTGTTACAAACTGGTGCTTTGTTACTTGTCTAAATGTTTTCAATTTCAACGTCTAGGCTTTATAGTTTACCTGTTTTCATCCTCTCAATTTCGAGAGGCAGAGCTTTCATCTCGGAAATTGCAACTATTATTGATAGTTTTGTTTCTGCATCCTTTCTTCTGTTTCAGTACTTAAAAGTTGATAGGTCAGTGTGAATTCAAGCTGTGACATTTTCTGTTGCTTTTAGAGAGCAATGGTAACCATAGTTTTAGTGCATAAAAATATAGCTTACACTGAAATAGCATTGTGTCGTTATTTTGTAGAAGGCAGTATATCATTCACTTCAGTAAATAAAGGAGGAAAGCAATTGCTAAAATTGCATTCCTTACAACCCCCATGCCAGTATTAAAAGTATACTAAAATTTAATTAATGTGTACAGTCACTTCTCACTGACACTGCCATCAAGGCTTAATACAGCTTCCTACAAATGCCTTTACATTTTGATGGTCCTTCAAGGCTACTTTCCTCATTTTTTTCCCCTTTATTGTGTTTCTCTCTTTTGCTCTGATGATCTTGCTAGGCATGCAGTGAGATTTATGCATTCTTTTTGTAGAATGGGATCAGTTTGTTATGAACCTGTGTGGAACACATGTTACCTACTGACCTGCAGTCTCCCGTGCTTTTTTAGTTTGAAAACAAACTCTATATTGTTGGGTATAATATGAAAAGGAAAAACAGACGGTTACAGAAAGCCTGTAGCCTGAAGCTGTTAAGTGGAAAGAGTTCACCGTAGAGAGCTCTTCTGCTGGGGCCGTGAAATGTTCTCAGATTAAAAACTATCAGTTTATGAGACTTGGAGCATGTTGCTGCTGTTCTTTCTCCTTGCTTGTGTAAAAACTGACTTAAGCAGGCAGGGCATACCGTGTTTGCATTTCTGCTGTGGGCCTGTTGAAGGTAGTGCAGTGTTGCCAAGCCTGGTGCTGGGAAAAGACTGCAACTGCACCAGATGCATCAATGGAAGTCACTGCTGTAGCTCCGAACACAGCTAGCCACCTGTGAACAGCAAAAAAACCTTAAAAAAAGTAACCAAACCCATCTTGGAAATAAATGGAAAAGAGCTCTCATATTGCCTAGGAATTAATTCGTGGTAGCATGGACTGCTTAGGACTCTCTTTGTCATAGATTGCTCCTCAAAAACGCAATTTTTATAGGTGAGAGTTATGGTGATGGATGGCGCAGAGGCAACTTTCTGAAGTGGAAAAGAGTAGTGGCTTACATGAGGAGGCTTACTCAGGCTCCTCCACCAGTAAAGCTGATTAACCCTGTAACTCGCCTTGTGGCTCAGGCAAGAGAGTCTCAGGGCAGTCTTTTGATGATACTTTTCTCAAGGTGGGAAATATCTTCCTGGGTTGTGAACCTTGCAAAGATTGGATATCAGAAAATAGGAGTATAGCGGAGAAGAGAATTGGCTGTTGTAGGAGAAATGGATGACTGAGTTTTAAACACCTGATAAAGAAAGGGGGAATCTTGAGTGGCAGGGAGGTAGTGTTGGTCTGTTATTGCTGGATATCAATATCCCCCTTTTTTTTTCCTCCTCTGTGATAAAATTGACCTTGTTTCAACTCCTTTTCTCCGCCCCCCCGCCCCCTTTTTTTTTTACTCCAAGTGAACAGAAGTAATGTCTTGAGTACAGGAAGAGCAGGGAAATCCTTTTTTTTCCTTCATCTTTTACATACAGGCGAACATTTCAGGTAACCGGTAGACATCTGAACTCTGTATTTCTTGTGCCATTGCTGAAAAAAATTGTCTTAGTTACTTGTATAATATATGGCAATAACTAAAACTTCTCAACATTTTAGAAGTTAGTATTACTACCTTGAGTGCAACGCGTTTTGAGTTTGTTGCGAGTATGAAGAAAGAACTTAGTAAATTCCCAGACTATCTTGATAGTAGTGTAGCTGTCTGCTACTGCTGTGTTCCTGAGCTACAGTTTAAATGGCACTTAATGGAAGTAGGTGTTATTTCTAACAGTCAGTGGACTTCACTGTTCCCCTTCCTTGTACTGCTTATAAAATACTAGCCTCAGGCTTGACAGAGCACACAAGAAGCATTGAGTTACATGACTGATGAGGAGCTCATCGTGTGCAATTTCATTCATTTATTTTCTACCTACTGTGCAATGAGGGTTAGCCACAATGTCGTACGTGTTTATGTAGCTGTAATTTATGTAAATTGTAATTGTTGTTTCTACAGTTTCATTGTCTGATGCGAGGCCTATGAGTTTCACTGGGGAGGACAGTATACTATAACTGCAAACTAATAATACAAATAGAGAACTCAGTTTTGATGGTTTTCATCTTGTAGATTTCTACGCTTGTTTTGGAGGCTCTTGTGGAATCACAAAATAGAAATAATTTAAAGATGGATTGTGTGCAGTTTTATGAAGTCTCGTACTTGAATATAATAAAATAATTTAATGTGTTTAATTTTTCAACTAGAAACGTCTGAAAGCGGCTGAAGCAGAAAGTAAATTGAAACAAGTATACATCCCCACCTAGTGAGTATAACAAAGTCATTGTTTTGAATAATGTACAGGTAAAATTGAAGCAGTAACATGCAGTGACTTGCATGATATTCTCGTAGTCATCTCTTTAATAGTTACTTTCTAAATATATTTGTTATATACAAATGGAATATACAGAGATATAATCAGAAAATGCCACAAACTCTTGTCGTAAGTGAAACCTTTGTACTTAACTGAGTGCATTGTCTTTGACCTGCAAAATCCCTGTGCTGGAATGGTGAGAAGTTTTACAAAAAGTAATCAAGTGCTACCTGGACTGTTCACGTGCACGAAGGGCCTTATCATTTAAAAAGCAGGCTTTCCAGAATAATCGATTCTGAATCTCTGTAGCACAACACTCTGTCTTTGTGTAAATGCAGTATTTCAAAATAGAAGCAGTTGTTAACGTAGTTACATAAAATATAATCAGATACATTCCCATTACAGTTTTAATCTTGCTGATACAGTCTGTTCTTCAGCTAGGGACAAGAGATGTTCTGGCTGTAAATTAAAGGTAGCACACAGCCCAAAATCTTTTATCTTTGAACAAGTCTTATTAATGAAATCTGTTTCTTCTGAGGGGGTTTTAATCTGTTTTTCTAGATTGAAACTCGATGCTATATCTGCTTTTGTTAACGCATAGTTTACAGAAACAAGATATAATCTGTCTCTTTCATATTCATAATTTCCTCGATTATGAGAAAATAAAGGATTACAGATGACATTCTTTTAAGCTTTCTGTGGGTATATTCAGTTTACATACATCAGAATTTATGAGTGTTATGAGTGTTTGTATAACAGAAGACTAGAATACCAAATTAAATACTTTGAAAATCCACTGTTGTCTTTTTGATGACTTGTATAAATTGCATGCAATAGAGATTCATTTCCATATTTCATACAGACTTTTCTCTCTTAAACAGACTTAATAATACAAACACCAGACTTAAATTCAGCCTTTTAATCTCACCTCTTAAGAAATGTTGTGGGTTTTGAAGCTCAGGTCTCTAATCATAGAATGGTTAGGTTTGGAAGGGACCTTAAAGACCATCTAGTTCCAACCCCCCTGCCATGGGCAGGGACACCTCCCCCTAGACCAGGTTGCTCAACGCCCCATCCAGCCTGGCCTTGAACACTTCCAGGGATGGGGCATCCACAACTTCTCTGGGAAACCTGTTCCAGTGTCTCACCACCCTCACAGTAATTCCTTCCTAATATCTAATCTAAATCTCCCTTCTTCCAGTTTAAAACCATTACCCCCCATCCCATCGCTACACTCTCTGATAACGTGCCCCTCCCCATCTCTCCTGTAGGCCCCCTTTAGGTACTGGAAGGCTGCTATAAGGTCTCCCCAGAGCCTTCTCTTCTCCAGGCTGAACCACCCCAACTCTCTCAGCCTGTCTTCGTAGGAGAGGTTCTCCAGCCCTCTGATCATCTTTGTGGCCCTCCTCTGGACCCACTCCAACAGGTCCATGTCCTTCTTGTGCTGAGGACTCCAGAGCTGGCCACAGTACTCCAGGTGGGGTCTCACCAGAGCAGACTAGAGGGGTAGAATCACCTACCTCGACCTGCTGGCCACACTTCTTTTGATGCAGCCCAGGATACAGTTATCCTTCTGGGCTGCAAGTGCACACTGGCGGCTCGTGTTGAGCTTAATAAGCTAAAAAATGAGCTAATTAATGAGCTAATAAATGGTGTCTTTTTATAAAAAGGTGAAAACTCTAGTATGAGTGTTCCCTAACCCTCTCAGAGAAGTGTCTGCTTTAGGAAAACTGTAAGATGCTCAGTCTTTACATAATGTCTTTCAATTTAATTTCCTTGGTCCATGTGGACAATTCTGGACTTCTGCCAATATATTCACAGTAGGGAGTAGTTGTATTAGATGACAAAACCTGTTTTGAAGTGTAGGCATTTTGTGGTTTTTGTCTCTCTTTCTGTCTGTCTTTTGCCTCCATGTCAAGACAAAATCCATAGTCAATGGTAAGAGGGTGGTGGGACTTGTCAAGTCTTTGGTAACTGTGCAATCTGGGGCACTCGTGGGCAAATGGATTGCTAACACTCTGTTTCAAGACTGATTTATTGTATTTGAAATCTGAGTAGAATTGATTCTCAGAGCCAAATACCTTTTTGAATTTGATCGTAAGGTATTTCCTGTAAAAGCAAGGTCCTGTCCTCAATACCAGAAAGTCCCTTTCAGTTCATGCCTTCTCTGGAAGGTAACTAAGCAACAGATCGTAACATGGGAGACTTAATCGTCTCTCAGTCCATTCACTTGTACCTTGAGCCCAGGGTACTTGATAAAGAGTATCTGGAGATGTAAAAGTGTCTCTCACTGGGTATAGTGAAAAAGGAGAAGGCAGGAGACAGACTCACTGGCATTTGGAGTAGAGATTTGATACAGCAAGGGTTTCTTCAATTAGTCATTTTAAGTGATCTTGGATATATTTTATGCTACTTAAAGAATAATCATCTCCATAATCAGCGTATCCAGCCTTGCATTGTATTGAAAGCATAGCTCGTCAAAGGGGTGATTAACACCCACAGAGTTGGAGCTTTGGAGATGCTGTACTTAACCTAGTGAGAAGTACATTAATTCTTTCTGAATTAACTGACCTTGTAGTCCCACTTAACTGAAGTATTAGTAGATAAAATAATCATCATAATAATACAATAAAAAAAAGTAATCCCAAGAATAGTTTTTCAGCCTTCTCAGAGTAAAAGGAGTTCAGGACTCAGCTATGTCAGGCTTATGTTAATGCTTGAGCCTGAGACTTGTTATTTTACTAGCTTGCCAAGTAGCTTAGACCATGTGAAAGCATTTTACAAAGATCTGTAAATTTGAGAATCAAAGCAGGTCTTCACATAGCAGGTCTCTTTCAGTGTTGAAAATACTAGAGGAGTATAAAAATTAGTCTTGTTGCTTACATCAGATTTTACGGATGTTGTCACCACGCATCAGAATGCCAGAAATAGATTGTTTGTTTTCATGTTGATTAACTGGTTAGTAATTTTTTTTTTTTTTTTTACTTAAAGCAATAAACCAAATCCCAATCAAATATCCAGTAACAATGGGAAACCTGCTGCAGTCAATGGAGCAATGGGAGCCTCATATCAGGCACAAGCTTCGCTAATAGGTCGGGCTTGTGAAAGTTGCTACAGTAAGTACATTTTTAAAATAAATAGTAATATTTAATCTTAATATGCCCTTTTTTAAAAAGAAATGTATGTACTTTTGTTTGCATGCTATAAGTAGAGGATAAATGAATTGTGTGGCAGAAGTAAGTTAGAATTGGCTTCAACGTGTTGATTGAATGTCAATATTCAAATCCACTTGATGATTTCTTTTTAATAATTCAGAAAGTACAGAAAGATAAAGTAGTATAATATGATGGCACTGATACGTTTCTCCTTTACCTTCAGAATACTAGATTCAAATTTATTTTTGATTCTCCTGTAAGGTTGCAGGGTTTTTTGAGTTGTTGTTCCCCACCCTCCCTTCTGTTGTTGTTGGCGGGGGGGGAGGTGTTGGGTTTTTTTCTAGTATTTTGTGTGTTTCTGGTGGTCCCTGGTAGACTTCTTGAAATAGCAGCTTTCAACATAGGTTATATGAGAGAAGACGTAATAAAATACAGACCTGGAAAGAATTGAAAAGGCCTACCATATGAGAGTTCTTTACTTATCATTGCTATGGCTCCCCGTGCCTTAAACACCAGTTAAATTAAAATCATATTCTGTATATAGAAAGTTCCAGTTGTATAGTTTGTTGGGTTTTAAATCACATTTTTTAAAGAACAGTTTTCTTGTGAAAGATTACATAAAGAAAAGAAAAAACGGTTAAATTAGTGTTACCTGCTGAGTCTCCACATGCCTAAGATAAAGGGACACACACATCTCCAAGGTCAGTAGGAGAAGCACTTGTCCTTTTCTTACATGACTCTTGACTTTTAAGTACTCACTTTACATGACGTGGGCAAAAAACCCAGATCTTTAGCAATTCTGATAAGTAACAAGCAACTTAAGCCCATCTTCCGGGGTAAGATTAGAAATAGTGGAGGGTATATAGGGTTTGGAGTTATTTCTTTTTCTTTTTTCTGTCTTGGGGGAGGGGGTGGGGTGGGTTTGGTTGGTTGGTTTGGGGTTTGTTTTTTGTTTTGTATTGCCCTGGAAGAAAATCTCGGCTTTGCAATACAAAGTCCCTTGTTTGAAATTAAGTAGGGAAGTATTTTGAAATTTCTATTTGGAGTTGACCTTTAGGGTGCTTTTTCAAAAAATACACTAAAAATCCAAGTTCTTCTTTTCTCCATGTGAAATGTATTAAATACTTATCTATATCATGCTCTGAAGGAATGCCATCTATTGAGCATTTGGCTTTATTATATTGAATGTAGCATACACCACTTTAGCTGTGCTGTTTTTTCCTCCTTAGCTCCGCAGTCTCACCAATGGTATTCTTGGGGTCCTCCTAATATGCAGTGTAGATTGTGTGCATCGTGCTGGATTTATTGGAAAAAATATGGTGGCCTGAAAATGCCCACACAGACAGATGAAGATAAACTGTCTTCCAGCCAACCTACAGAGGTAGGATTGCGTAGATAAAATTCCCCAAAATGAAGTGTGGTGCCTTTACAAGACTGCTGTGATTTGACTATTTCATGGAATGGGTTTTTATGTACCTGTTCAACTTCAGTGTCACAAAACATAATTTATTAGTCCTTTTCCTGGCTTAAGTAGAACTGAACAGTGTGCAAGTCCTGCCCTGTCTTTGTATGACCAAGTCTTAGATAAACTAACATCCACTTCATGTAGTTTTGGTGTACAAATGTCATCTTGTCAATCAAATGGTGTGTTAATCTATAAAATGTTGATATGACTATACTATATTTCATGTAGAATGGCATTTATATACCCACTCACAGTAGAGCTCTCTACTGTGTTACACAGCTTCTTGCATGAGCCCCATTTTTTTGTGCGTTGTGTTTATCCATATTATTTGATCAAGCTTGTGGATTTATCCAAATTGTGGGTTTTTTTGAATGCTGTAATTCAGATATACGCATTACGATCTTTGTTTTGTTTTATTTTTGTAGGAGTCCCATGTTAGAACTCATATGTCCCGGCAGGCCACACAGGGAACTCCAGTTCGTAACACTGGAAGTCCAAAGTCGGCGGTGAAAACACGTCAAGCTTTCTTTCTTCACACAACGTGTTGGACAAAACTGGCCCGTCAGGTCTGCAAAAATACCCTCCGGCTGCGGCAGGCAGCAAGACGTCCCTTTGTCCCTATTAACTGTGCTGCCATTAAGGCAGAATGTAAGATGTTTTTTTAATTCTTAGTTCTGTGTGCTGTGTTTCCCATTTTTGTCTTTTAATTTTATTTTCTTTTTCAATAAACATTTCTTGTCTATATACGCTTTTGCTTTTCATTTTTTTCATTTGTCCAGCATATCACCAACACATTGGATAAAGTCTGGCTGCCTTGAACAGATTTCAGGCTGGGGGAACGTTTCAGTGAATTAAAAGGGGAGAACTATTACCGCATTCACTTAAAAAAAAATTGTAATTAAAAAAAAAAATTGGGGGCAGGGAGGGGAAATCAGTGCTGTGACATAAAAAACACGCTTCCTGATAGGCAGCGTGAAAGAAGTTAGCTTTTATATTGTTCATTTATTCTTTCGCTGAGCAGAAAGTATAGATCCATACATGTTTTGCTTTTTCTCAGTGGGATTGGTCAAGGAATAAGGAGCTGAGGATGCATAAGAATTTAAATCCGGCCTGTAACACAGCCTTGTATTACTGTTTATTATTATCATATGGTGGTGATAGCCATGTTTATTATTTCGTCATAGTTGCATCATTTTTTTTTTGTCTGTTCCAGTTCTAAATTTTAGTTTTAAATAAAATTCTGTATTATGCTTGTTCTTTTTAAAGCCAGAATAGAAAGAACCGATAAATTCACTGGTAGTACGACAAAAGGTTATGTGGTGTTGTAGATAGCAACAGTAAGACTCTTTGTGTGCATACGTGCGTAAGTTCTGCTGCAAAGTCACTGAATAGTCCAGCAGGTTTTGCATCTGCGCTGAGCACATTGTTTTACTACTCACGCTGTTTGGTTACGTTTCCCGGTCATCCACAGGGGAGGTTCTCGGAGCAGACACTTGGTGTTCCAAGATGTGCCGTGGCTGTCAATTGTATTAGAATTGAAGACACCTTTTTAGAGTATTAGATGTTGGTTTTATAATTGTGTTTACTGCATTAACGCTAAATGTTTTCCCAGCATATTTACCTGGGATGCTGATGATGTCAGTGTTAATTGTAAGGAATTTACTCCACGGAGGCTTTAAATCTGGTTTAGAGTAATTCTATTAATACCAGCCATTCTTCACATGCAAACTCTTCACCTACTTCTGCAATCATCCAGAACTTGGTAACTATTTCTGTTCGTTGTCCTTGTCTTATTTATTTAGTTGTCCTGTTGGACATTTTCTTTCTTCTTTCAAAGCTATGCAAGTCAGGAGCAGCTTTCAGATTTAAGGAAACTATGTCCACTGTGTGAATAAAATGGATTGTACTTTCATGGAAGAAATGTGTCTAAAACTGGACTAGGATTATATTTTCAATCTTTAATACAAAGTCACAGTTCTTTTCTGAGAGGAAAGCATTGTACCTTTTAATTTATGTAGTTGGCACCGATTTCTGCTGAATCATGGAGGGAAGTTAATTTTAGAAATTCAATTGACTCTTTTTATCCTTACCCCTATTTCTTCTCACTCACGGTAGTAACTCAATTTGAAAGAAGATGAAGCTTTTGTTTAAGGAAGAAAAAAAAAATAGAAGAAAAAAATGTTTCATCCAACTGTTAAATCATCATACCAGAAAAGTGTTATATACACAGTTCAACTTTAAAACAAAGGAGTGAAAAGCTGAGCTTTTCAGCAGGAAGTAGTCATTCTTGTATCAGACTGGCAGTGCTGTGAGTGCTTCCTCTTTGTTCCTTTGAACAAAAAAGTGCCACATCAGATTAACATCAAGAGCAGAAAGATATTTTTTTTTTCTCCCCTGTAGTCTCTGTCTTTTGTTATTCTTTTTACTTAAAGCAACATTTGGACCTTGCAGTTCCATCCTTTTGAATGATCATGCTTCCTAATTAGACCTAACATAGATATTTATTTTTTTTTTTGGGGGGGGAAAAAAGTCACGGTTGTCAATGCTTTTTGAACACAACATTCAAATTACTTTATAATAGTGGAAACCATATTATACCTGATATAATTAATTTATCTCATGTTTCTCTCTGTGTACATACATACACACATACACACACACACGCACATATCCTGTTTCTGACAATATCTCCATGGAATCGTACAGTGCTCTTACCTGCATTGTCATTGTCATAGTCTTACTCTAGTAAAGTCTAGCTAAAGTAAGTAAATAAAAAAATTGTTCTCTAGTTTTGTTCCTATACTTATATCTGGTGACATGTGTTCAGTGCACTCTGTAGTTTACAATGTTATAACTAAATAGGCTCGCTCTTCCTGAATGCCCTGAATCCTTTTCTACAGATAGCTTGATGCAAGTAATTTTTAAATTCATTAATTTTTAAGTGAGATATTTAATTAACGGTAAAGTTTTGATATGTTGAATATCACTGAATAATTACAATATTGAACGAATATCCACGTTGGTGTTAGAAAAGTTACCAATCCCGCTTAGATAACAAGCTGGCCAGAGTGGTAGGTCGTCCGTGATGTGATACGGCATGAGATGGAATTTGTTTTGGAATTTGTTTTCCATGTAAGTGTGCTGAAACGTGAACCTAATCACTGCTTAGCTGCTTTCTCAGACCCACCTGACTCTTTGTGTGTGCCAATCCACTGCTTGAAGCTTGAAAACACAACTATATTGCAGTAGACACCATACCAACGCTCAGAAACCATAGAATCTAAAGATAGAAGGATGGTGGGGCACTTACCCAGCAGCATACCAGGTTTTATGTCTTCCTAGTTTTATGCAATTTGTTGAAATGCCAGGTTGCAAATGAAAATAATTCCCAGAGCTGAGAAAGAAGGTCTGAACAAGCCTGTCAGAGCTTGCTCGTGAAGTAAATTGATTTTTTGCATTCCACCTGAACTCACCTGCAGATCGTTGTTTTGTCTTGGAGGGACATGGAAGCCTTTGAGAATGCTAATCTCAGACGCAACCATCTTCTAGGTGTAAGCAGATCTCAGACAGAGCATTTTTTTCATTAGTGTAATTGCACCCACATAATTTCCCTCGGCCCATTACATCCCCTGGCAGAAAACAATGTCCTATTCTATGTTCTCTATTCCTTCAGTTAGCGCAGAGAATTAGATTTTTTCTCATTAGTGAACAATATAGCATGACCCCTGCTCAGATGCCAGCAGGAGGTAGTGGAGATGATGCGTTTACATCCCAGTTTAATGTAGGGATGGTCAGAAGGAGTTTGAGAAGGCATGGCATCTCCTGCCAGGAGCACAACCCATCGTGGAAGTCTCAAACTTTGTTCTGTCTGAAGATAATAGACTTGCTGTAGTTGTTGACAATAAACTTGTCTGATGGATTTTTCATGAATAATTAGAATTGGTGAACTGTTTCGGTAAGAGGAAGTTCCCATGCTCTAAATTAGGCAAAATACTTTCTTTTTAGTTTGAATGTATTGCATGTTTTTTAGAAAGTTAAGCAAAACTATCCTGTCTATGGGAAGTCTCTTAATTAGAGGAAACCAAAGTGGGCATTCTTCTCCAGTCATTTACAAGGTTGCATCTGTTTCCAGCGTACAAGCATGTTGATGTATGCATGGCAGTGAGCCATGCATCTGTGAGCATTACTGCTTCAGCACAGGAGGATTTTTGAGGTGGTTGGTTGGGGTTTTTTTCTTAGTCAGATATAGTTTTGTCAATATAACTATATGTATTAATTATAGTAATTTAAATTTGGGTAGCTACACTCCATCTATGTAGACATGATTGTCAAAATATTTTCAGTGGATGGTAGTATATTATCTGTGTTATATATATATATATATAGAGTTATCTGGAAATGGGTATACTGTTCATGATCAAAACTTAACATACCTTTAAATCTGCAGATTTAATAACAAGTTTGGTACACAGCACTTGCTTGTTACGATCTGTTTTGATAAAACAAAGACAAGTGAAAATTAAGGAGAATATGCAAAATGTTACTGATTTCTCTTTGTAAGCATACAGCCTATGTTTAACTGACATAAAACTACCAATTCATCTGAAGTGAGTAAGTAACATTTATGGGTATTGGTTCACAATGTTTTACATCCTTGATTTTGATAGCTACGGAAGATCTTTTGGCTGCATCTAGGATGAAAATATTTTCTCTGCTGTTATCTTTGAATACCACTTGTGCCAAATATTTGTAGCCAGTAAAATAATTAAAAGAACACACTGTTTTTTCCCAAAGTTTCTAAGAAGAATACAATTCAGGGAGTACATAGAGCACAGTACATTTATTAGATAATCTGAATTTTGATAGAGACATGATGGAATGTCAAAGAGAAATAACTCCCCAATGAGAGTTTCTCTAAGCTTGAGACCTACAAAATCTCGTTTAAAAAAAAAATGAAATCATTAAAAAACCCTTTCTAATCTAAAAGAACTCGCTATCATCTTCTCCAGAGCATTCCTGATTTCATTGACCTCTGAGTAATACAAGAGTCATCACTTTTAACTAGGTTAAGAACTTGGTCTGTTTAAAACCTCATAAGGAATCCATTTCACACTGTGGTTCATAATGTTGTTCCCTGGAGTTTTTCTAATTGTGCTGTATCCTCTTTAGGGTTATGGTGCCCCAAATTACATGCACTTCAAGATACAGGTTTCCGATCATTTTAGAGTATCACATGTTTTCTATTTTCATATCATCATAATTTCTAATATTTTGGTTTTAATTTCTTTCTAAGTGACCACTCTTAGTATCGTCCAGATATTTTTAGAAAGCTGTTGACGCTGACTCCGTGAATTCTCTTCTGCATGGTGGTGGTATAGAACCTATTGTTATATTTGTATGTTACAGTCATTTTACCCCTTAAGAATTAATTTTACATTTATTGCTTGATGCTGCTGATATCCTTTGCAATCAGTTTTAGCTTTGATTATACTCAGTAACTTCTTAGCAGGAAGCTTTAACTCTCTGATCACCTCTTTTCCTGATCTTCTATATGTTGAATAGCACAGATCCTTTGGGCTTTACAGAGGCAATTAATTTTAATCAGGTGCTGATCCCTGAAAAACACTTCTCTTTTACCCTGTAACAGCTGGACAGCATGGTCTTTGGTGATACAGTTTGTTAAAAGCTAGTTGAAATGCCGTGTTGGATGCCAGATCAGCTGCACGGGTACGTGTCACGGTTCCTTCAGAGGATCCTGGCAGACCTGTGACACTTGCAGTCCCTGGTTTACAGCATGTGTAGGTAGGGAGGGACCTCTGGAGGTCTAATCCCACCCCTGCAGAAAGCTCGAGTGCTCAGGGCCTTTTGTCCAGATGAGATTTGTGTATCTCCAAGGATGGAGACTCCATGGCTTCTCTGGGCACCTGTTCCAGTGTTTGATCAACCTCACAGTAAATAATCTTTTCTTTACATCCAATGAGAATTTCCCATCTCCCAGCTTCTGTCTGTTGCCACAGGAAGCAGTAGTATGTTGTCCTATTCCTGCGTACCTCCAAGAAGGGTCTGGCTTGGTCTTCTCTTATGTTCTGTCGCTAGGTAGTTACAGGTGGCAATTAGGTCTCCCCTTGACCTTCTCATTTCAAGGCTGACCAGACCCAGTCCCCTCAGCCTCTCCGTGTACATCCTGTACCCCAATCCAGTCTCTCCAATAGCTAGACTTTCTCCAATATGTCCATATCTCATTTATAGTGGGGATCCCAGAACTCGACACAGGGTCCGGACGTGGTTTCACAAGGGCCGAATAGAAGGGAAGGGTTACCTCCCTCGCCCTGCTGACTGGTCGTCCTTGTTGCAAGGACACGCTGCTGAATAATGTGAACACATTAAGCATGTTTTCCGTTTACAAGGTCTTTGTTGGCTCCCTTGATGTTTCTGTGTTTAACTGTATGCCTCTATTAATAGTTCAACCCTTTTGCCAGTCTGCAGACCTACTTACTGAAGAATGTTCTCACATTTGCTCTATTTTTGTTCTTTTTCACCAAAATCAGTCTAAGCATTAGTTAAACACCAGTAATGTACGTGCTCAGCAGTTTCTGTTTGGATGAATTCCACCTGGTCCTGGTAACTTTTTTTATTCATTAACCAGTTTGTTTTGAAGTATTTCCTATGGACTCTTTGATGTGACACAATTCTCACACTTTCCTCATAAAAGCATTTTACAAGTGAGCTTGTTTAAGTTCTTCTGCATTGAACGTGGTTGCAAATAATTCATTCAGCTTGCCTGCCATGCCTTTATCTTTCTTCTATATTTTCATCGCACCTAGACCATCTCCTGTTGCTACAGGCACTAGCACGCTTTCTGCTTTTGATATATTCGAAAAAATACACTATCAAATGTAATACTCCCATTCTTTTTTTTTTTTTAAATACATTTTTATTTCTCATAGTTTCCACTGTTTCACTGATCTTTCTAAGATTTTCAGTGCTCATGTGGAAGCCCATATTTGATTTTAGGACTTCTTTTAAATTTTGTTTTTGACAACTTCCTACCTAAATTTTATTCCATGGTTTTGTGCTTGAAAGTGATGCGCAATCTAACTTTGTGTTTTTCTGTGTGTAGTACATAAAGATCATAAACTTTATTATATTTTTCACGGGAGTACCATACTGTGGATTAAAGTTTGCTGCTGTTAAACATATTTAACTGTTTTAACAGATTGGTGTGCTTTGGAATACCACCCGGTACCTTTGGTGAACGTGCTTTGCCTCAAGCCTGGAAATTGTGCTCTCTTTGTATTCTCAGTCAGCATATTAATATCTCGTCATGATTCAATGTCTTTTTTTATGGCGAAGACATGTAGATGGAAAATTTTCTTGCTAATTACTTCTTAGGCAATGCTTTGCTGTTCCCAGAGTAACTATAAAATACTCGCTGTGTAGTCTGTGCTTACTTTAGTAAGGGAGACAGTGGAGCCACATCGTTCTACTCTGTCACTTAAAATATTTCAAGTGTTGTGGAATATTAAAAATATTCCAGGCACCAGGTTCAGTGCATTTTTTTTTCACTGAGAACTGGATATTTTGTTATTAAGATAAAATAATGAAGTACTCCATGTACTCGGCATTAGAGCTCTGGAACCTTTGGGCTTCCCAGATACCAGCTACCATTTATGCTTAGCGCATATAAGAATTTCAAGTAGTTTCCTTAATATACGGAACTAAGTTGTGCATTGTCCGCTCCATTCAAAACATCTGTGAACGTACTGAAATACTACTTCAGTCATGGCTGCGGTTTCATGACCCACAAGTGTTTTTGCACATAGCTAGATAGAATACGTAAAGGGATTGTAAATTCTGGTTTCTTTCTCAAATGTAAATTGTTCTATATAGTGCCTTATCCTCTTCATGTGCCTGTGTTCTCCATATCTTGTGTGGGAATGAAACAAATGGGAACTTTTTGGTAAAACAAGGTGAGGACAAAGTGGAACTACAGTTATAATCATCTATTTATAACGTATATCTCTCGTAAAGCTTGTTAGAAAATGCAGATCTCGTGCATATGTGAAACCTGTAAAAAAAAAAGGTGTACATGTATGTATGTGGAAAGTAATTCCGTGTGAGGGAGGGAATTCTAGATCAACATATAAACACAGTTTTGTACAAAACAGAACACCTGTGTTCTAGGGATACTGGAAGCCCTGTATGGGGATTACTTTACGTGCTTTTAGAAGAGAGAGAGCCCAATTGTTCAGAGTAGTTTTAAAAAAAAAAAAAAAAAAAGATAGCGTGGTTTTAGTCATCTTGAAACTACTGAAACCTTGGGACTTGTGAATGTTTGCCTTAGGTGGATTGACTCTGCTGTCCAAGCATGAACCTCTTCATAGTAACGCTTCTACGTTCAAGGCATTTAGACAGATTCTCCGCATGTGTATTCGCAGTGCCTTTTAAGTTGTGAGTTCATAGTTTTAGCATCAAATTAGTATAGTTACTGAACTGCTTATTTTCATTTACTTTGCAGGAAGTTCCTATCTTTGAGACCTTTGAGCTCTGTCATACTTGGTTATGATTGACCACTTTGTTCAAAACTTTACAGTAAAGGGTTTTTTTGGGTGGGTTTGTGTTTTTTTTAAGCCAAATCAGTAGTCGCAACTTTAAATCTTTTTTACCTCTGTATTACTTCATTTAGGCACAGACAAGGTTGTAGAAAGTAATGAAGAATTCCATGTAAATTCTTTTTAACAACCAGCGCTGCCTTTATTTTTGTACTTATGTTTTCATCGGTGTTTCATTTGCCTAGCTGACTGTCTCCAAAAAGACTTCTTAGGCAAAAAATGCAATCAGATTTGTGTTAGAACTTATATTAACTTTAAAAAAAAAAAAAAAAATGATAACACTGCCTGCATGGATGAGGACATGGCCTGCCTTTACGTATCTATCGTTATTAGCATTGATGGAAAAAAAGAAGAATATGTGCTAAAAAGAAATTTGTGTTAAAAATGTAGGTCAGAAACTGGTTGGTGCATCCTAATTATACTTGTAATGGTAGAATATTTAAACTGAGTTTCATTCTTTAAAATTCTCAGATGCAGATCGACATTGTGAAGTTGCTGGAAATCCTCTGAAGATCAAAAGCACCAGAAAACCACTGTCGTGTATCATTGGGTATTTAGGTGGGTATCTGCCTCCAGAGGAAAAAGTGAATCAAATGAACATTCAGTATTTACTGATACTTAAAAATCCTGTGTGCATAAAATGAGAGATTTATGCTTGTAGTAAAAAGAAAACTATAAAGTTAATAAAATAATAAAAATTCTGGTCTGCTATCAGTTGCAAAACTGGATGATTGAACTTGCAGGATGTAGGCAGAAAGCCTTCTGATACTGGTTTAGAATGGCAGAGTGAAACATGATGTAATTTAGAGTGTGAAAAATATTCTCCTAGTCTAAATAAATAAGCACACAAAGGGGAGATGAGGTACTCAGTATGCCCAGTGCTACTCTACTGTGTCCCTGGAATCCACTTACAATATTCCCATGTGCTTGAAAGGAGCAGACTTCAGCCACAATGAGACGCCAGTCTCTTCATTTGATGACATAACTTTAAAAAGATGCAATGAAATCTGTACTGAGATCATCGCCAGGAGGTCAAGGTACTCACATAAGATAACAGGGAGAGGAGAAATTCTGGTAATTGTGATTCCTTATTTAAAAGATGAAAGTAGTCCTCTTTGCAAGGAACCACCATTGGCTATTAAATATTTACATAATCGTATGAGAGATGAGGTACCCCAGAGGCTTTATATTAATCATCAAATGAATATGGAAATCAATCCGTTGATGAGAGCAGCAGTGAATAATTCTGCAGTGTGTTAATCCCATTCGACAGATGTAAAGCTGAGGGTAGAACTCAGCGTAAATGCTTTTCTCAAAATTTCAATCAACAGGAGGTTTTCTGTACTTGGACAAAGTAAACAATAACGTCTCTTGGCTTACTGAAATAGAAATCAGCTATTAATGCAGTTATAACTGTTCCTCCAGAACATTGAATTTAGCAAAATCCAAACTTCAGAAAGCTGGGTAATGAAGAATTTAATGCCCACTCTCACTGAATTTTGATTCTTCCTGCCCTGGATTTAAAGAAAAAAGCCAGTGATACTTCCCTACAGGCATCCCAGCTGTGTGCGTGATGGATGTTGTCACTGGAGTGAAGGAGGAGAGGACTGCTTGGGTGGACCTCGTGGAGCTGTGGTTGTGAGGGGGGAGTCTGGCAGGAGATGGATGGTTCATCCGGCTGACCCCATTTGGGTCGTCAAAAGAAGACCGGGCAGCATGTGTCATCTCAGAAGATGCTGCATGTTTTTAGTGCCATGTTACTTAGTCTGTGAGGGCTTGTCTTGATACCTCTGGGAGCATAAGTCTGTAGGTTTAATGGGAGTGAATGAACGGCGTCAGACAGCATTATGTGTACTTTGGTGAAGGTTTTGCAGAAGATTAACGGTGCTAAAATGTACCTGGTATCTGTAGAGTCTGCTTAGCGTTTGACTGTATGGGAAGTGAAGGTATCTCACAACAGCTGCAGGTAAATAGTATGTGTTGGAGGGATATGAAGTGTACCCAGCGTAGTTATGGACGTGCATCTGAATTAGCTGTGTAAGAATGGCAGAAAATGGCTTTTTGTTTGCCATTTAGCTTCATCTGGTTTTTTTCAGTTTATCTTGCGATGGTTTTTTGTTTGGGATGTTTGTTTGTGTGTTGCAGTGAATAAGTAATGCTTGCATTACTTTTCTCATTAAATTTAGCATTAACTATCATATCTTATTTTCTTTTTAAAATTCCTTATATGCCATTCCCACAGACATGCGCTGGAATACAGTTAACTGTATCTCTCAGGGCGTGACTGTTTTCATCCCTCCTGGTAAGACAGAGAGGATTTCTGTGCCCTGCTCACCCTGGGTCATCGCTTCCCTTTATCCCTGTTCTGTTCCTTGGCTGCCAGTTCCTCAGGTGAGGTAGGTTAAGCATTAAAAGTAGGCCCTGTCCTCTAGAGAGCTGGGGCTAATCCCCTGTAATCTCTTCAGTCATCACTGTGTTTACTAAACAACCCCCCTAAGGGGAACCCCTGGCTAATTAAATGTCCTATATTACCTCCAAGTTGTGAGGAAACCAGGCTAATGTTTCCATCTGGGATACGTGTCAAGGAGATGAGATGAGAGAGGTACAGCTGCTTAAGCACCTCTGGAATCCAGCATCCTTATTTAAGCGACTCAGTAGGAGACTTTCACTTGTCTTTGCTTCGGAATTTATTTTTTATTTTTTCACCCTAATGACATTAGTGGAAATAGAAGTTTTTAGAGTTGTTATGGCTAATTACTTGTTTGAGGCTGCAACCTGGTCTTACGATAAATGTTCCTAATAGATTGTTCAAGTATTGTTTCTTATTCCTGTTCTATTTTTATTTCAGAAATGGTCATATAATCTGAATCTGGCCAACTGGTTTTTTGTTGCGTGGCTAAAGGGATCATTTGGATTATTTGGGTGTTAGTTAGTTCTCTGAATTAGCAGAAGGTGTGGGTGGCTAGGATATTCTCAGTGAAGTGCTAGGCAATAGAACAAGGATAATAGCAGCAGGAATTAAAAGATCCCTAATTACTATTATTCCATAATGCAATAATATGATAGGATAATGTAATTCAGGCAAACCCCCTGAAAAGCCTCATTACCTCTCTCAGGGAGGATGAAGCAGCTAGTTAGAAAGTGCTGATCTAAAGCATGCAAATACTTGAAGGAAGTCTGTATGCAGAGGATGAGCGAGTGTATGGTGTAAAGACCCCACAGGAAGGACTCAAGCCACTGGGAAGTGGTCCTGGCTGCTTAATTAAGTTCCTTTCTAGAGCTTAAAAGGAGAGCTTGGTCTTGCTGCCTTCCTCTACTGCAGGAAGAGAAAGGACAGCCTTTGTGGTAAACTAACGGAGGGTTAGTGACCTGCAGACTGAAAAGAAGTGCAAGGAAGGAAATGCTTCCTTCTTCAACTCTTCACTCGTCCTGAAAATGTAAAATTACATCTCCTATGCGCGATAGACAGAAGCCGTTTACAAATTCTCCTGTGTTGATCCAGCTGCTGGGATTATTGTGGATGCTGCTGGAACTCATTGCCAAATAAGATAATATTTTAGTGGCGTTAGCCCTGAAAATTAATAATTCCTTTCAGAAAATTGGTAACGATTGCCAAATGAGTATTTTAGAATCTAAATTCCTGTCATCTTCAGCAAACAGTGCAAACCTTTTTATTTCAGTTGAGAGTTTTGCTTCAGCAATCAGTAGTGTTCATAACATTAAGTGCGCCTGTTCCCAGTTTAGTGAAAACGCAAAATCGGTGCTTGTTCTCTACAGCATGAAAAACAAGCCGTGCCATGAAAACTGCTGGGAGCTTGCTGTTCCTAAACTCTGTTCCTAAACTGGTGTTCCTAAACTGAAGCCTGTGAAGACTTGCCATGGGAGCGAGGGCGTGAGGCTGGGCAGGCCGGTGCTTGGATATCGGATTTCCTTGGCATTTGTGAAAGAGGAAAAATCTGCTATCGCATTGGACTTTGGCCTGGTGCAATGGTTTCTGTTTCTCCTGCACAATAGCTGTGAACAGCAGAGGCTGGAGGATCTTGCAGTGAAAAACCTGGCCTCACTTTCAGATTTTGCATATTCCCAGCTTCTACGCTTTATTCCAAAAAAAAAAAAAAACCTCTTTTCTTACTCCCCTTGGACAGCTGACTCTCCTGATCCGGCTCCCAGCCCCTCTGCCCTCTCGTTGTCAGCCCAGAGGTCTCTCCTGTTCCGTGGGGTGATGGGGTGGCCGAAATGGGGGCTGCCGGCACCTCGTGGCCTGCACTGTGCTGCCCACTGGTGCCCCGCGGCTGTGCCAGAGGGACACACAGGGACCTGCCCTCGGCGTGCCTGACCTCCCTCGCAAATTTGGGCCTGGCCAAGGATATACACGGTGGTGGCTTTTTAAACCCAGGTGTGTGCTGGGAAGAGGTTAATTGGTTCAGCAAATTCCTGGCGAAGGACGAGCAGACTCTACAGAGGCTTCCTGTTGCCACTTTTATCTGGCAGATAACCGAGGAATTTCCATACGCCTGTATCAGCCTTTGGCAAATGCAGCAGCTGCCACCCTGAAGTCTGCTGGCCAGACGCCACTGCGTCTTACCCACCTTTCTTCCTCCTCCTCCTAAATAATCCCACTCCCTGAACCACTTTACGTACTCTGGGATGTTCGGAGATCCCCCGTGATGACTCTGTACGGGAGGCTAGCAGAACCCCCTGCGGTCTTAACAATTTTTGTTTTCCTTCTGCAGTTTTAGGGTAGTTTTAGCTTCAGAGCCCTGCTGTGGCTGGCTGCCTGACTTCTTGCACCTGGTGACTTGTGTTTGGAAAAATCCCTCGAAACTTGTTATTGTGACAGAAAATATTGATTAGCTTGAGGTATTGAGGTGATTTAACTTTAGTAAAATGCTTTTGTTTGCTTACTTAAATAGCTGTAGGTGTGTAGCTCCAATACAAACCTCAAAACGGTAGAGAACTGTAAACACAAACCTGTTTCAGATTGATGTGTATTATCTCTTCAATCTCTGAAATCGTTACGCACCTACACCGTAGTATTGAACTCGGGCAATCTAAAGTGAAGTAGATTTTTCTTATTTGGAAGAACTGTAGGTATGAAGAATCATGTTTGAATTGTTATTCAAGGTCTTGCCAACACACTCATGCTGAAGAAGCTTCCTTTTCTTTGACTAGGAATTTAAATATAAATTTATGTTGAATAGACTATTTTTATTTAGTTATTTTTGAAACCAAGTATGTACGATCTCTCTCTCTTTCTTTTGTCTCAAACAGAGATTCATCCTGCAGTGAAACCCAATGTAATCAGGTCAACACCAAGCCTTCAGAGTCCAAGTGCAAAACGACTGCTTGCACCCTCCAATCACTCTTCACTAAGTATTTTGGGAAAAAGAAACTACAGCCATCATAATGGTCTTGATGGTATGTGAAGGAACAGAAAATAAATATTCTTTAAGTCTCTGAATTGCAAAACTTTTGTGGACCTGAGATGGCATTAAATAAAGGGGGTACAGACCGACAGGAACATAAGATATGGATAGCATATTTATAGCATTGATTCTTAGTGCAATGAATGGTGGTGCTTATTCATTGAACATGGATATATTAATGCCGTCTCTTCCAAAAACTACCTTTACCATTTTTCTTACTGATCTTGGTATAAAAGGACAAGAAAAGCATAAAGCAAATTTGGTAAAGGCAGAGATGCAGCAAATGCTTTATTTCCATTTATTGCATTGCATTTTTATTTGAAGAAATATTTTGCAGTGATGTGCAAGACCTGTTGAATTACTCTCTGTGAAATTACTTGACGTGTAGCTAAATTGCTAAATACTGGATCTGTTAGTTTACAGCCAATCTCTTTGCTAGTATGTGAATTCTGAGCATGGCTTAGCATGGATTCTCAACACTGTGATTGGTAATAGAGGGAAAACAGCTTTTGCCTCTTGCATCCAAGGACCAGCATCACAGAGTCAGTTAAAACAAGAGGTAGTCCTTGGCAGCAAGGACTGGTGGAAGGTAGGAGCTCCTGAGAAAGAGATGTCCCTGCATTTATACCGCTTGCAGAGGAGGAAGGAAAAGGGGTGTCACAGAGGTACAGGAGAGGCTTTTCCTGTAGACTGTCCAGCGCCAGAGGTGATCTTTAAGCCTGGTGTACCCAGCCACTTCATTACAGTATGGTGCAAATGGAGAGCAGATACGAAGCAGTGCCAAAAAAAAAAAAAAGATGGAAATTTGTGGGTGAGGCGAACTTCTCTCAAATAATCTTTATTTTTTATTGTGAAAAGTGATTGTTTATTACTGTGGGCTTTTTTTTTGTTTGTTTGGGATTATTTTTTTCAATTATTATTATTACCAAAAAGAAAGATTTTCAACTGGAACTGTGAACAGTTTCATCTCATGTCCAAATACGAGGAGAATCCAGCAGGGTATCATTTGTTTGCACTGAAAAGAAATGCGTGCGTTTCCTGAACTCTCTTTTTGTGAGATGTAACTTCTGTAAGCCATTAGCTTATTTGTTCTGTAATTGAATATGGCTGTTGAGATTAGAAACCTGAACGAAGTTAGGCTTTGAAATAGACTGTTCAGGACGTGATCTGCACAAAAGAGGTGACCGTCTGTTTTTATGCTTCACAGAATATATCGAGGTAGAAATGAGAGGGACTCCTTTTAGACAAGCTAATAGATGTAGTATTCCAAATACAAAAAGGAAAACTTGATCTATTATCCATCATCTTCCCATAATGATCATGCTTTTCTGTCATTGCCAATGCTCTTATCTTGCAGTGAAAATACGTACTGGATGTTTAATAATACCTAGGTAGAAATCATTACATACTTGGACAAAAAGTGGTTATTTAGTATATTCAGAAGAGAGGATCGCTGGGACCTCTTCTGAGTGTGCAGACAGCCATTACACAGTAGGCAGATGACACGCATGGCAACACAAGCTATTCGGTGGACCGAGATGGCAGCCTTGTGACTTGTACTTGGATAAAAAGATGATGCCATTAACGGGCATAGCCATAAAGGCTGACTTTTCACTGCAAACTTTGAGTGTGAAGTTCTGCAGTGATGGTCTGGTAGCTCCTGCATGGAAATGTGAGGGCTGCTTTCCCCATCCCCTGATGCTGGACTCTCCATATAAGCTTTTCAGTGAGAAATGACTTTCACCTGGAAATAAAGATGATGTTACATTCCTACTGCAGAGAAGGCTGTAGTAATAAATTAAAAGTAAGCTTTATTTTGATGATGTCCCTATAAGGAGGTGTGCTTGGAAGTCTTTAAAATTTTTCTTCTGCTTAGTACAGACGTTCTCTTCAAAGTACTGAGTTTCTAAAACCAGTCATTAGCCACACTGATTAGTTTGTATCAAACAGTCAGCTAACTGTGTTAAGGCAATTTGCACAAAATATCATCTAATTTGAAAAATAGGTATTGAGAACTGTAAGTCATTGCTTTAGGGAGATAATTATTTCTGCTTATCTATTTTCTGTGAAAACATAACTTACTGGAAAGCATATATCCTAAATAACTGAAATCTGCATTTTGTTAGTGTAAAAATGTGTATTTTAGTATTTAAAATTGGCTATTTTGGTTCTTATTCTAGCCCTTCCCTTTAATTAAAAGCCTGCAAAGTGTAAATAAAATGCAAAGGAAAACTAAACTCTCTAAAACAATCAAACCAGTAGTAATGATTCTCAACAGCACGCGTCCTCTGTTCCGTTTGACTTAAAACCACTTACCTTTCATATTTGCCATTTAACCCCTTCTCTGGTTATTGGTAAATATCAAATACGTTTTTGGGGCTGTAACGTATCCAGCTTCTCTTCAGCACACAGCAAAAACTCAGTGACGAGATCAACTTGGGAAATGGTGGTTTCTGTGTAATTGCACTGACAACGGTGTGCTATCTGTGCAATGAAAGGTTTTGCCAACCTCCAGAGTTCTTCTGTTACTATGAATAGACTAAAAAGCTTTTTTGGTTAGAAAATGCTATGAATTGTTGTTGGGTTTATTGCATTGTACCAATTAACAGTATCCAGAAAGCCAGCTATGGAGGTGATGATATATTCCGTCTTTCAGTGCATGCTTTGATGAAATGAGCAAACAAAAATGAGCGCATTGGGCTTATATTAAGTCTTATCTCTTCCTGTTTTCATAATGTTACTTATATAGAAATATCTGCATGTTCAGGTTTGGTTTTTTTCAACGGTATTAGAAATTTGTTGTAAAGAAGCCATATAAATATGTTTACTTAAGATATGTTTACTTAAGATATACAATAATTTACAGCATTCAAGTAAGTGGCACTTAGACTTATGTAAATATATATTTAGATTGGCATATTTAAAGTCAGTCTTCCTGCCTGGGTGAGTTGAGTGCCGTATTTTGACAGAATTTGTTATTAACAAAATAATAATTATTGGCTCGGAAATAAAGCGATGTAATATGGAAATGGCACTTCTTTATGCCCGTATGGGGGAATTGTGGGAGATGATGAGAAACAACATTAGTATTGGGTTTTAATGTTTTTAAGAGTAATAAGTAAGAACATGATTAGCATTTCTTAGGGAAGTCTTACGTTGATTTTTGGCCAATGCAGCACAAGTTTCCCTTTCATTTTTCCCCAGATGCAGCAGGTTTCCCCTTATTCCAGCAGGAGTCTGGTGCAACTGGTAGGGAAGAGGGAGTCTGTCCTTTCTGGCTGCTATTGCTCCATCATTATCGAGGATGACGAGGGAGCACATTTATCTCTTCATAAGTGGTGGGGTCTGTGCCTTGATATCTTCCTATTAAGTGATCTGAGTGTCGGTCAGTGTAGTTGTATAAGGCATAGACCTAAATAAAATTGCACTGCTTAAGCATTGTATGTTGTAACTAGATGGAGAGATGATCTTGTGGTTGTTTGTGTCCTTTCTTGTAGGAGAGAGGATCGTCTTAGAAAAGTGTTTTTCCTTTTATGTTCAAACAATGGCAAACCTCGCAAATGAAAAATGCCAGAAAGCTTTTTTCCATTCTGGAAAAAATCAAAGTACTTTGGGGAGTTTTCATGTAATACGCACGCTGGTGCTTTTAACTATGCTGAGATGCAGAATTTCCATTGCTGCTGGAAAAAAAAAAAGTCAACACAAGGTATTTAAATGGTTCTCAGCAGTGAAGATGGTCTCTTTCAAATGGGAAAACTCTGTCTTCAGAAGATCACGACGTTGCAGAATGTTACGTGTATCCAGTTTTATGACAGGAGTTGACGATGGGAAGATTTAGGTGTGACTGTAAAGCGCTTTGTAGATACTTTGAATCTGATCTTTAAATTGGCGGTGTCGGAAATTATTCCCAGCAATTACTTTCACCCACAAGCTGCTTAACTGTGAGCAACAGCACAACCAAGTAGTCAAGTTTCACGTCAGGCTATTGTTTTGGCAGGGTGAGTAATGATAATTTTCCACATAATATTTGGAAGGATCAGGTAAAGGTATTTTACATAAGTATAATCCCTGTCAACTGGCAGGCATTTCCTTAATTTTACATGCATCAGAACCAGAATATCCACAGGGTGCCCAAGATATTAACGTCACTAATGAGGTACAGAAATCTGTCTGTGCCTGTTGATACCGTTTTCCTGACTTATGGGCAGAAAATCGGAGAACAGGTTGTTCACAGCTTAGGGGACTTTAATCAACAGCCCCAATCCTCCTTCTCTCTGCCCTCCCCAGACCTTTAATACTGTATTTCAGGCTGAGATCTCCTGATGCCTTCAAGAGGATTCTTTCAACAGTCAAATTTCTGTTCCTGAATATACTGAAGTATGCAGCTGTATCTAAGAATGAGACGGCAATTTTTGGGTCCGTTTTCCTAGGAACCCAAACATCTCTGGCACAGCAAGATGAGAAAGTGACATGAGCAATCGGCAAAGGGAGAAAGACCTCAAAAAAATGAACCTTCTCTCTTAGATGCTATTTTGGTCAATCCTTCTCTCCCTGCTTATGACTAATAGTATTGGCTGTTGAGGAGATAAGCAAGGAAGAAAGGCTCATATTTCACTCCTATTTTTCCATGGGGAATTTGAGGCTCTCCTTTGACAAACACATGAAAATGTTAAGCGGCCTAACTGACAAGCAGGGAGACTGGAGCCTTTCCTGCCCCAACTTCTCCTGAAACAGAGAAAACAATTCTAATACGTGCTTCGTCATAATTAACTTACCTAACCCTATATGAAAGTATATTAAAAGGAAGGAGTTTTCACTGTAGGATGACATTTCTCAGCAGACGGCGCTGTTTTTTCTCAAAGGTGTTTGATAGTTGGGTTTTTTTTTTATTATGTTATGTTATATGTATGTATGTTATATGTATATGTTATATATCTATTTTTTGGTTGGGATGGAGATGTTCTACTGCAGTGGCAGCCCAGCAGCATGCAATGCATACCAAAAAACATCTGGCGGTCCATTACTTTACAAAGCAAAACCTTAAATTTCCTCCTACGTATTAATAAATTATATACGTATCTGTACTGTTATAAACGTCATTTTACATACCAGTGATTTCCAACTGCAAGAGAAGAAATGAGATGTGATAAAAAAAGCTACTATGTGTATCCACTTTTGCCGTTTCTTCCATGCTGAAACACAAAGTGGGATTAAAGTCGAATAGTGTATACCCACTTTTCCCAAAAGTGAGAAACAAAAGTTAAATATTGTTCCACAGCCATTTTTTTTCCTCAGAAATTTGCTTTGGGCTTCGGTATAGCCAGGAAATGTTTTGAAATATTTGGCTACAGATCTCCTACTTAAATGTATGCACTGATATCGATGGAAAAGTGGAGCATGGAAAGTGGATCTCTCTGGAAAAATTGATGTTGTGTTACTGTCATTTACTGGACAAGCAGGGGATTATGAAAAGGGTGTTTATGACTCTCGGTTGTTTCCCAACATATATTACTGAAAGTATTTATTTGTGTCATGGTATGAAATGCTTTATGGTAAGCGCCTTGTCGTGCCTTTCTATACGAAGTCATTAAAGCCATCTCTGACTCTCAAGAGATTAACCTAACAACCTTTTTACCTTTGTTTTTTATGCTTGCAAAAGAGTAGCCCATTTCTATCTATTTTAAGTGTCTGATGGGAAGTAATAATTTTAAATATTTAGTAGAAAAATAAGACACTCTAAGGCTTGCATTTATGTGGTCAGTATATTCTCTCATTTTTGGAGAGGTGGGAACGATGATACTGGAAACAAAGAACGAATGACTACATCCAGAAAATTACTATCCAGAATGGAAAATTACACAGCCCTTAATTACACGAGGGTGTTACTGCTGATATTGTCAGTCATTTGTAGAACTAAGCTACTACATCTCATGCTTGCACGTTGGAAGCCACTGTTTTTTCGATTTAAATTTTTGCATTTTAAAACAATGTTTTTCCTTCCGTTCATTCACGATGAGTTGATGATTCCCCCCCTCCCCACTTTGGTCTTCATTTCTCCAACCCCAGCAATGCAAACGACATCGTTGACTTAATGTGAAAAATAATCAAGTATTAGGAGCACATTTAAACGTGTGTCGTTTTTTGTCCAAAAATGGAAGAGAAATCTCTTTTTTCCCTCCAGAATTTCTTAAAGTTGAGAAAATTATTTATTATATTGCGATGATAAATGTGCAGTCATCATTTGCTTACACTGAATTCACATTACAGTTATCTCTGGAGTATTAGAGGTTCATTGATTACAAATAAAAGAACAGTCTTCTATGTCTGAAGACTGCTAAAACTGCAGAGTATTTTTTCAGTGGGTAAAGGTAAGCAGTGTGACTTCTTTACGATGAATTTGGTCACAAGAGGACTTGGGAGGAGCCAAACCATTTCTGCAAACCCATATTTCCTTGAATTTCCTCTGAGAAGGAACTGTTCCTAAGCATTAGCATAGCATAGCACTGTGTTGTGGGGTTTTTTTAAATATAGACAGTGATTGCTTTTGTTTTGCCAAAGTCAAAACACAATTTCCATTCAACTGTAGTTCTCAGGCTTATTGTATCTTCTGAAATATGATTTATTTCCAAGGGTGGAAGTACACTAGAAATTGAATAGGGGGTTTTTACTCTTTTTTTTGCTTCTATTTCCTGTCTTTCAAAAATGTATCTTTGGACTTAGAAGGCTGCTTTGCCTATGTTTGGTTCAGAAAACCGCAAAACTGGAGTTGCATTCATGCTTTGATGCACCACTTTGTGTGCCGTACGTTGCAGACATTTTGCTGTACTAAGGAAATGAATGCTTATGAAAAGAAAATAGCATTGTACCTCTGTATTCACTAGTGTAACGAGTGCGTCTGATAACAGCAGGGGTTAGAAAGAGCAAGCCGTGTTGGGATCACAGATGGAGGAAAGGGCACTTCATGGCGAGTGGCCCCATTTCTGCTGCTGAATCAGTATTTCTGTTTTTATATCCAGGTAACGTGTAGGCATGAAGTTGCAGCAACGCTGGCTTTTCTAATTGGCAGAATAAATCAGCTCTTAAACCAGCAAACAATAAGAGCAACACTATAATTAAGTTAGCATTCAAAACACAATGCAGATAACCAGAACCTAATTCCTGGAATCACTGCTTTCCACTAGTATTACTTTAAAGAATTAAAGTTGCAGAAAGAGAATCCTGGCTGTTGGATAACAGGATTAGCAGCGTATTACCTCACAAATTACGTGTTCTGGATGCAAGATCTGGAGTTCGTACTTAAAGTGCTTCTGCATGTGATTACTGTCAAGTAGGTGGATTATTTTTTGTAAGCTGTGATTGCAGAACAATAGTTCTGAACAATTTTATTATATAATGCAACAGGGAAGGCACCTTCAGAAAGTGCTTTGGCAGTGTAAGTGTAAAGATCCTGCGTCTGGGGAAAATGCTTTGTGATGATTTTGTACATTTTTTTGCTTTTGCTTTTTCTTTTGCTTTTCTCATCTGTATATTGTTTCTCCAGTGTTTAAAATTTCTGGCTTGCGAGAATAAGGGTCTTCCTCAAATTAAGTAAAACTCATTCTTAGTATGATTATAAGATGTATGTATACTGCTATCTTTTTTAATAATACTTTTGAAGTAACACTTAATGTCACTTGTTCCATTGCTACAAACTGTGAGGGGAAAAAACCAATTACGTTTGGTTACTTATAATATACATAACCCAAGTGGAGAAGAAATAATGAAACGGTCTTCCTTTCCCAACTTATTTCATAAGGTGGTCCATCCGCGCTGAAAACGTTCTTTTTAGTCTTACGCACCATGATAAGCTGTGAGTGTTGCTAGGATTAGACTAAACACCTTTGCTATTGCCTGCCTGCCTTTATTTTCCACGTGTTTAAATGACATTATCTTGAAGCGTATTTATTCTGGAAGGTTTAGAAAAAGGGCGCCTTTCTTAATATAGATGAGAAAGATGACTATCAGGTAGCTAAGTTCTCTATCAGCCTGCTGTCTAAAGAATAGCGCATATAAATATGACACATGAACAGCTGGAAAAGGACTGGAGCGTTATTAAGGATGTGGTTTCTGTCCTGGCTTGAAGAATCCTTAAGGGAAAAAAAAAAAATGTTGCTGAGGCATAATATGTAAACTTGAAATAATTCTGTAGTTGGCACCATCCCTTAGCAGTGGACTTTTTCTGATTTCGCCTTAAATAGTTTTACAGTGGGAAATTTTATAGTCTCCTAGGGCGCATAAACAGGGAGAAACACTTGATTGGTCAGTGTAGTTCATAAAGCAACTTCTAATGTGAGGAAATTTCTTTTTACAACTTCTTCATTTCTATTTGAGTTCAAATGTTGTAGGAAGAGCATACGAGCATCCTAGGTAGTTTCTGCTGTTGGTGCATCAGTTTCTCCACAAAAAATAAACTCCTAAACATGTTGTCAATACTGAAGTTGCATTTACTGTAATTTGCTCACATCACATCACCAAAGCCCCTTGTTAGTGGTGATGTCTGACCATTTCTGCTTAAAGTAGAGTGATCCCCTTCACTGGCACATCATCAGCCATGTGGAGAGAATCATTCTGTATCTTGGAGTTTTCTGGTACTGAAGAAATGCAAGTACAGATTATTGCCTTGCACAGAATCATTTGCTATAACTCATTTATAAGCCAAGTGTCGACTGAGATTCAGAGCCTGGTTATTTAAATTCCCTAAGGCATTCTAAAACTTGGCAGCTAAAACTGAAAATTCAAACTTTTGTCTTCCGTTCTGTTGAACACCAAGACATTTGTGGTTTTTAAACAAGCTCTGTTGCTCTCAAGCTGCACTGGAGGTTGCCTGGGTCTGCAGATCTTGTGTAAAACACACCTTTTTGAATGCTGCGCGACTGCCTTTTTAATTGGAAGCAAGGGCTTCCTTCCTTACTTAAAAACAAAGTTTTACACAGAATTGGCTGGTGTGTGTTCATGCATAAACATTGGTCAGAGTGCTGCCAAATCAGGGCGTGATTATTTTCTGGAAGAAATCAGTGTCTCCTCAGTTCTAAAATATGAATACTTGGGTATCAGAGTATGGGTAACAATGGGACCTTAATTAGTAATCTTTGCCAGATCCTAGAATCTTTTGACTATGTCTGCTTCTTAAATCGTTCTTTCCATAGCTTTTTATTTATGAATATACTCAGGTCTTTCTAAAAAACGTTTGGCAAATTAGACGATACTTCACCATCTACAGCAATTAAGCTAAGAAAATGATACACAAAATGTTTATATTGTATAATATAACACAGAGAGAGTACTTTGCAAATATAACAGATCTTTCTTTGCTTCTTCACTTAGTTTTATTAATTGGTTATCAATATGGTAATATCCTGGAGTTAACAGCTGTTGGCATTGCATTAAGAGTGTAAAGTATTCTTCAAAAATACACTGTTTAACAGCCTCCAGGTACATTCAGCTGTTCCTCGGTTCCCTTTAGGGAGATATTGTCTCTTTCACTCAGCTAAGCATAGTTTTTATAGCTTTGGCATATAAAGCTATGCCAAAAGCATAACACCTCTGAGTAAGAGGGAAGATTTTATTACTGTAGTATCGGAGTATAAAAAGTGTGGATTTTTGTTTGTCCACTTTGATCTTTTTGGGGGTGACTGGAAGTGCCGTGTAATGTATCTTCTCTATATTTCAAGAGTGAAGAAGCCCCGTCCTTTTTGTTTAACCTGATAACTGGAATGAGTCCTTGTCTCAAGAGCCATTCAGGTGGTTATACCCTCATGAATGCAGCCTCCGGGTTTTCTCAGGAACATTCAGGTCCTGAAATGTTATTTCACTGGGATGTCAAAAAAATAGATAAAATTGTAATAACAAAAATAATTTTACTGTGAAGATAAAAATTGAACAGATCGTATAGTTCTTCACCCTACTGTGATATTCTCTCACTTTATAACAGTGCCAAATAGATTCAGGTATCAGGAAACGGTAGACTGTCACAGTATTTAATTTTTATACTACCAGTTTAAAACTTAAAGGGACGGACTGGTAACCTAAATGTATTTTTATATGTGATAATTTTTGTGAGGGAAAAAAGAGAGGAAAAGCTGGCTGGGAAGGGAGCTCACAACTGAAATATTGGTGGCTTTAGGTAGGTTATCACTTTACAGAACCTTTATCAATGGGAAATTGTAGATACCTGTATTTATTTATTTATTTAAACTAGATTTGATTAAGGATGAAGACTTGTGAAAACGTAAATGTAAACTATATACAGGAATTACTGCTGAATATCAGATTGAAGTTTCTAAATAGTTGGAGATGTTTAAAATGGCTTGTCTCTTGTTTCTATCTGTGATTGAACTATACCTTCAGACTGGTTAAGATGACTGCTCAAAATGAAAGAGAAACACCAGTTTGAGAGTGTAATTACCATTTTTTCAGAAATAGGTGAGCAGCTGTTCTTTCTCATGTCCTTTTAATCCTTTTAATACTATTTTTAACGATAACGAAGTCCCTGGAGAATTCTTTGTGTAAGTGATGCCGGTTGGGACCCCGTAAGAATTGCAATTTGGAACTGGGGCAAGAATAACTAAGCCGTTGTAATTGTTGTATGTTTATTTCACTTGCAGAATTGGGACTCTGCTGATTAAATTTGTGCAGAATTGTATATATTTTACCCAGAATTGCATGTGGTGTTGCTACGTGTCTCTGCCTTAAGAACTCTGTGTACTATAGCTGGTATGATCTCACCCAGATTTTTGAGCAAGTCTATGAAATTGCTAGTAGCATGATCTTGCATCTGATAGATCAGCAACACATTTTCTTGCAGTTTTTTTAACTGATTAGGAGGATGTTTAGTTGCTTAAGTTGTACTGCTTCAAAAACCACCATGGCTGTAATATGACAACTGTAGTGTTTTAAAGCCAAAGATGATAAGATTTCTGTCCTTGGAGGGGAAAAAAAGCAACCGTAATTTAATTTAAACAGCAGGATGAAGTCTATGTTAGCTATTGGCCTCGTCATGATTCCTCAGTAGTTTTATATAAATATAACCATGGGTGCAGTTGACTGATTCCTGATTTATCACATAGGAGAGAATAATTAAGATTTCTGGATGTTACACTTTTCAATATAGTTTGTAAATTTCAAACTGAGAATCCATCTCAAAATTCTCAGAAAATTGATTGCCTAGTTTTAGGAGCTTTTTTCAAATGGGAATAGTAATGGAATTATGCTGGTACTATTTGTATTTTTTTTCTGCAGAGTTAATCATCCATGTTAAATGATGCCATATGTTAAAAGCAAAATGAAAAAAAAAAAGGCACTTCTTGAAACATGAATTATGAATTAGTTCCATTTTTATATTTTCTTGCAGTAGAAGATAATTAAGCAAAGAGGATGAGTGCAGTTAACAGCATACTATAGTCGGACCTATATTTTCAGGAGCAGTGATGATTCTCATGCTTGTTTCATGAGAAATCTCTCCAGTCTCTGCATTTCTGTTATGTTCGTCGTTGTAGCTGAACAGAAGCATCTCAGCCTTCAGGGTGAGCGTCAGAAAATAGGGCTTTTATGGATAAAGACAATACTCTAATATGCTGTGGTTCTTTTGTTTTCCAGAATCATCCAGCCATACAACAAGAACAATAATGGTAAGTATAGAGGAGATTATAGGTATGGATCTGTCTATAGATATGATTTTTCCTTTGAAAACAAAGTGCGTACTGTGGTATCCTAAGCCTTTGGCATGCTTTTTTCTAAGGTCACATATCACTGTAGAGATAAAACGTGTCGGTCTGTCATCGCATTTCATGGGAAATCTTGGAAAAAAAGTGAGGTTGAATAGCTTAAGAAGTACCAGTGCTGTCAGTTTGAATCGGTGAAAAATCCAGTTACAGTTCTGTCTGTTATGTGTTTAAGTGATTTTTTTTTTTTATTATGTCAAATTAATGTTGATAAAAATCTCTTGCATTTTGCGTGTATCACATGTGTCAGAGCACATTTAAAGCTCAAAACAATAGCTGAGTAATTCCTTGCATCACATTCCTGTGAGGCCAGTTTCTGACTTTACCTTGAGTCTGGTAGTTTGGGTTGCAGAAACAGAGAAATGTTTAAACGGACAGATACATCTTCAAAAATGTGATTAAAAACTCTTATGCATTAAAATGTCATTCATTTAGTTTCTGTCTTGGTTTTTTATAGGGTGAGAAATTTTATCAGTCTCTTTCTGTTTCAAACTCCTAATAAAAGTTTGATAAGGACTGAACAACAATTCACATAAAGAAAACCTGTCTCTGAGTGGGAATGATTCGTTCCTATCCTGTAGATATTTGGAGGAAGGGCTATCCACTTTTGGAAAAAGACCCATTTTTGAGGCAAGTTTTGAGATTTTAGAATAAACCCCAACAAAACATGATGTGAGCTTGTTTGTTTTCATTCCTACAGTTTTCAGGGTGTCCCTTCAAGTTTATTACCTCTTCTATACGTACAGCACTTGCGGGACATAAAAATTCACACACAGAAACATGATTCGATAGGGGACAAAGGGTGAATTTAATTCATTGCCTTTATCATCAGTAGTCATTAGTAATCCAGTGCAAATGGATAAAAAATAGGGAAGGACTACAGATCACAAAATTTCAAAATAGTAGAGAAATATCTGGAAAAAGTGGTGTTTACTACTGGATGTGAGAAAATCCTAGTTTGTTTAAACAGATGCATTTCAAAAATAAGATGCTTAAGGTTATTTAACCGTATTCCTCTGCTATAAGATTTTGGAAGGGACTGAAAATTTTTTCAGTATTTCTTTCCAATTCTGCATTGGTGTCAGGAAAAGAGCTAGAGGTTAATGCTGAAGCTGGTGAAAAATTCACTCTTCATTTCCCCTTTTTTTTCCTAGTAATTTTACTCTGAAGATAACACATTTTGTTAGTCTCTCTTTTCCATTAATGTATCAAAACAGCTCTAAAAACTGACCCAAAGAAATGCGGGTTTTGCCTATATAAATGTGACCACACCAAAACATGGCCAAGCTTTAAAGAGATGAGAGGAAGGTTTTTAAATAACTTGTGTTCTTGAGATTCCTGTGTTGTGAACCTCTCCAAACCTCTCTGCTAACAACTCGGGTCGCTCAGACTAATCTTCTGCAGTCAGTGCGCAGTAATTGTCCATTGCGCTTGCATAAATAAAAGTACAATTGAAAAGAAGTGTTCTGTTTAGTGTGAAAAGGTTATAACAATATGTCCACTCTTCTCTGCAATTAAAGCGTAATCGAATGTGTAATGGAAAATTTCTTACTCTCCAATGAGTAGGTAGAATACATCAGTAAAGCCAGAAAACACTATTCCTTGCGTTAGAAACAGTATGAGATTATTCAATACAGACATAGTAAAGCAATACTACTGAGATCCATTTTTTTAATGACTACTGCAATAAATAATTACTCTGAAATAGTGTGCCCTTTTTCTGACTGATTATGGTTAATACTGTAACAGATAAAAAGTTATTAAAGCATAATTTTTAGTCAATCAAAATGTGAGAGGCATAGCAGCAAATCTGTATACTGCCTCGGACGCTTTGATGTAAAAACGCTTTTGTCTTACCAAGGTGAAGTATTTGAACACCTTTTTAGTTGCATTTGTAGGTGGTGGAATAATGTAAGGCAGGCATTAAATCTCATCTTTTCTCTGAAGATTCAGATTTATGTTAAAATCAAAGCCAATGAGCAATAGAGTGTACTGTGCTAAGGAAAAAGAAGTGCAATTTTTCTGAGAACATTACAAGAATTCTTCTTTTGTATTTAAATACAATGATGGCTCCCTATTTTTTTGGTTCAGATTCTTGTTTGTAAAAATAAAAAATGAGTACATTTTTTAAGGGTCTGGGGAGGGGATCTTCTATCTTTTAACTATAAAACAAATTTCCTCTTATTCTGTGGGTAGACACTGAGATCAGTCTTTCACTGCTGATTTACTGAGTTCTGTACATAAATATTTAATTTAAAATGCTGCTTTTAAAGACATGGTTTATTCAGCTTTTGTGTAACTTCCATGAAATACAGAGGCTATAAACATTGCAGTATTTTAGCAGATGCTTTGGAAAGTCAACTGTGGGGTGTGTGGGTTTTTTGGGGTTTTTTCCTCCTTTGCACAGAAAAGTCATTGACTTGCATTTCCAGCATTACATCTATTCTAGCTGTTTTGTGAAAGGTTTGATAGAAAATCAGGAGGTTCAAAAGTAATACTTGTGTTGACTATTTGCTAATTTCTTGTATATGGTCTGTTGTTTGAAAAAAAAAATTTTTTTTAATAGCCTTCAAGTTTCTTAAATTAAATTCTATACCCAATATGAAAGTATGCCTGCATGCTGGTATGAATGTTTGTGACTCCATGCTGTGTGGAGACTGTGTTTTGTAATTTTTGCATTCAGCTCAAATCTCTAGGAATAAGTAAACTAAACTAGTGCCAAACCTTGATGCTTATTAGAAATATAAAGCCAAAGCCTTTGCAAGTAAGAACACTCCAGGTGTGGAAAAACAGAATCAATACACGATTGAAATTTATTTAACTTATTAAATGTAATTCTACACTTGTTTTACACTATATCGTGTTATAATTAGGTCAATGCAAAATATATTGAACCAATTAATATGGATTATTACCAATCATCTGAACATGCCTGATTTCTTGTAGTATTTTTTTTTCTTCATGTAGTGAGCTGCTTTTACTTTGATTTAATCTGATTTTTTGTTTAAAGATACAGCAAAATATTTAAAAATGCACTGGGCATTTTTTCCTTTTTGAAAGGATGGGGAAGAACATAAGAGATCATAAATTCAAGCCCACTTAGGAATTTATGACAATCCACTTAAACATTATTTCAGCCACAGCATAAACATGATTCTATGATTCATCATGAACTATGGTTCACCATTAGTTTTTACACTTATAATGCCTGTTGGTGTTACGTATTCATTTCAAAGCTGGATGTCTTTTCAGACTATTCAGTGGCTCTCAATAAATACATGTTTGGCCATTTATATCCCAGTACAAGGTGAGAAACTTATAGACAGGAACCTTGACTGCGATTTGGGATCTGAGTCTCATTTCTGAATGTGTACAGGATTCCTTCCTTGACTTTCCAACATGCATCTTAATATCCTTGTGCTTTAAATTCCTCTGGGAAGTAGTGAAGATAGGAGATTTACCCTCCATAATAAAAGATGCTGTCTTAAGTGGCCCCTTTAATATAAAGTGTTTGTGGAGTATCTTTGTAGGTGTCATTGGAATAGTACCCAAACTTTGTTGGACTGGTAGCTGCCCCTACAGCACATATCATGTGTATAGTGATGATATACAGCTAATTCCTCTGTTTCTCAGACACAGCAAAGCCTTGTGCCTGTGTTGAAAGACCTGTGTTTGTAGTGAAGCAACTGATTGAGTCAGTAACTGATTGAACAAGTGCTGCTGCTTCCAGAAGATTTAGCAGAGAGAAACACTTTCTCATGTAGCCTCTTCACAGAAGGGACTATTACATTCATTGAATGTTGGAGGTGTCTCAGTTGCTCACTGGGAAATGAACATTTGTGTGTGCAAATGGGAAATTCTTGCCCCTGCAGCTCTCAAAAATCAAAACTGTGAGTGAAATACCTGAGAATGGTACCCACAGAGAAATCTTTTAGCAGGGGACAGGTGAAGCTGTGAAGACATTATAACAAATGGTCTTCCCATAAGCTCCTCCTTGTTGAAGCCTTTGAAAAGTTTGCCTTTAGGCTCAGAGGTCTCTGAGGATGTGTTCAGCCTGCAGCGTGTAGACCTCCTGTTTGGCAGGTGAAACTCTTCCCAGTAAACTCTGTGATACAAGAGATCTCCACGAACATATCTAGATGGAGATGAGGAAAGACTTGGGAGGAAGGGGTGACTCGGGAGGGAGGAGGATTTCTCCAACACACAGTTAGCAAACGTTGGGTAAAGCTGCTGCTGCTCAGGTGTTGCTGTGTGATCTGCCACTGGCGTGTGGACTCTTATGAAAATACCAGTGGTTTTGTTGCAAAATCTCATCACAGCTTATTAGTGATGTGCACGGTCAAAATCAAAATGCCAGCTGCTAATTGCACACAGCAGTGTTATGATGAAATGCTCGGAGCTTTTTGCATGCAGGGGTTTTGAATGAGTAGGGCTTCTGTGGGAGTACAGGTAGTATTCCTGAGGCTTGCATAACCTGTCTAGCGTAACTGTGTGCTAGAGAGGAAAATTTAAAATCATCATAATTTTCAAAAAAACATTTTACAAGTACTTTTTATGAAAGTTCGTTTTACTCTCTGTGTTGATATTAGTATGACAGTGACGTTGAATGCTCATTTTTATACACGATGATAAATACGTTTCTGGAGAGGAACTAATGAACTGATTTTCTACTCAAGAACTTCAATTGTTTTGTTTAACTAGAAATTAAAGATGATGTGGTCCCTAGCACATCCTGGAGAACAATGATCTTATTTTCTCTTATCCTTAAGTGAAATGTAATTAATTTTTTCAAATAGCTTGAACGGACCGGTGGAGAAGGGAAATAAAAAGGAAAATTCTAACCAGTATGATGCAGCAGAAATGAGATTATATTGTAACCATTGCACCATTTTCTCTAATGTTATCTCTTGCCTGAAATAAGAGTTAGGGTCTAATAAAAGTAGACAAAGCGGAAGTTCAGAACCAGTAATGACATCCGTCTCTGCCAGGGGAAAAGGTATTATGAAAAGCACATACTTTTTCCCATCAGGCTTAACTGTTCTTCAGAGTTTATGCCATAGGAAATACACTTTTTGTAGCTTGTACATTTCCTGAACGTTTTTTGCCTGGGCTTGTTGTCTTGAGTAAAGGAAACGTTCAGTGGTGTATTAGAAAGGAGCCTGGGAAAAGATATAAACTGTTATATTTGATAACTTAAACCCATTTCTGACTGGGGAAACACAGCAAAAAAATTGCTGTTTGAGCCCTTGAATGTTCTTCTGTAATGTGTGGCACTGCCCATTGCCAGGTAAAAATAATTAGTCTGAAATCTGATGTATGGCAGCGTTTTCCATGCATGAATTCTTATTCACTTTTTGAGCACTATCCGCTTTGTACACTGAGAGATCATCAGTTAAATACCTTTATGAATTTCTAATTTCATCCAAACTGTGCATTTTATCCTGAATTTATTGTAAATAAGCTGAGTTACTGAACTACTTCTAGTAGCATGTCCTTTTGTTCTTCCTCCCCGCCAAAGCCAATACAAAAAAATGTGAAAACCAAAATGCAGCCTAGACACTGAATAAAAAAATGGAAAAAATTAGGCGAATATTTAGAGGGACTACAAAGATTGATTTACAGCCCTATGTGCAACAACAACTAAATTCACCATAAACCTTGTTTGTCTGCTAATACAAAAGAAGGTAGTTTAGCTCTAAGAAAGAGTTACATGTGATTCACTCAAATTTGATGTCTTATTGTTCTTTTTATTGTTGTTCGGGGTTTTTTTACATCAGATGTAAGGAGTCATAGAGGAGATTGTTCAGTGATTTGCACTAAAATAATGAACAGCGGAATTTTTCGTTGAATGCATAAAATTTGTCCAAGTGAAGGGAGCAAGTGGCGTGGATCAGGGTGTGTTGAAAGTTGTGGCATACTGTGAATACAATGCATTGAATACGAGTGTAAGAATTGTGCAGAAGAAATGAGGTCCTTCTTATTTTTGGCTGTTATGTTTTTATGACATGATTTAAGAGATGAGTTTTGCATTCTGTTCTGCTAGTCTTTGTGGATGCCACCAGCCCCTTCCTTACTCAGTGGCTGTGGAATTAGTCCCCTAATTAGAGGGTACTCCCATGAATGTGCAGCACTGTGGGCATTTTAGAAATGTTACAAAAATACGGAATGTGTAATACTGGTATTATTTCATCATGACAATAGTACTTCTTCCTAAGAAAACATGGTGTTGAATCCGTGTGAGAGAAAGTAAGCAAACTTTCTTCTTTGTGTTATGTCTTCTATCATATCTTTTTTAATCAAAGTGTTATTAGTTAGCCCTGATGATAATTAATTATGAGGAAAACAAGATTCAACTTTCCAAAATTAATATGTTTGTCATGGGATATTCTTCCAAAATGTTAGCTACAGACAGTATAGAAAACATTATTTTCAGTCTCTCCTTTTCATATATCAGAAGGCAGCTTCTCTCATTAGATCTGAGTACTTGCTCTCGTTGGACAATTATTTCAGGTAAAAGTTTAGTGGAAAATTAATGCATCGTTTGATGTTCAATGCTATCTGTATTAAAATGAATGCAGACATATTGCAATCAGCTCCAATATGTAACGACTCTTCAGTAAACCTAAGAATCATGGCACCAGCAAGGTGATACAAACCTTTGTAACCCTGATTAGGGTTAGCAGCGGGACCAAACCACTTGTCTTATTCAGTGACTTTTATTTAAAAGGAAAGACAGACAGAGTAAAGAACTATGAGGTGTGAAGCGTGGGTTTTTAAAAATTAGGTTAATGCCATAATTGGATTAAAAAAACAAGTCTCTCATCTCATTGGTTGGGATGCTGGGTTTTTGCTTAGAAACTGTGAATTCTCTCACAAAATCAACGGGTTTCTGTTGCGGAACTGCTTAGTTTATGGCATTGATATAAATATATATCATTGTATAAATGGCATTAGCAATAGTTAATTTAGTTTTTACAGAGCCTTAAGACCTGTGGATAAAACATGTGAATGCTCACAGGGTGTTATCTGACTCCCATGTAATGGTTGAGTTTTTGAGAAGGGTGCTGGGTGTAGGCTGCCCTTTACAGCAGAATTCGTTAACAGAAATATGCTTATTCTCAGGCAAATACCTTTCCCTTTTATTATGATTTCAGCATGCTGCTCCCCATGTTCATATGACTAATGGTAAGGCCTTGCAAGCCAGTGCAAGTGCCATTAAGACAAGCACCATTCCAGTGATCAAGAGACAGAGGCAAAATTGGCTTGATGCTTCAGATGATGGTTTCTTTATAGCTACAGAAGAGACCAGGTAAGAGAAATAAAAATCTAAGCAGGGAACAAGGCTTCACTGCATACATGTTATTTATCCACTATTTAAATAACAGTTTTTGACATTATTATTTGAGGTTGCATTACAATGAAGAGCAATGTTACATCAAAGCTTGTACCCAACTTAGCATCCCTTGCATACTAATATTATCAGTAATTCACTAATAAAACTTACTCAGTCAGGACTACTTCTCTGTGGCAAAAATTAGAACTTTTTAATTGTTACTAATTGTAGTTCATATGCAATGAAGTTTGAGGCACCTTTGATCATTCAGTAACATGTAAATGCACCCGCAATGTAGGTTATACTCTAAAATTTTCAGAACTTGAAAAATATATAGCACACAATAGAGAAATATACAGCAGACAGCATCTTTTCCAGGCTAGAAATTGATTTCCTCTAAAAGCAACTATGATGATCATCTTTTTCAGTCTTTCATTTACAGATTAATTGGTAAAATTTAACAGGCTTTTGCTTTTCCCAGTGAAGCTTGGTACCATGGAAGAGTCCCTAGTTTTCTGGAGGTTCCTCTGTTCTTTTCTTCCCCTGTTAAGATCTGGCCGTTCCCTGATTTCATTTAATTAAGCTGTAGTAGCTGGGCCTGTTATTTAAAAACCTTTCAAATCTTCCTTAAGCAAGCGATTATTACATCAAGTAACATCAGCCTGCTCCTCACTTCTGTGATGATTTCACAAGCCTAGAAAAGCTGGTAGTTGAACAAAAATGTAAATAATAAAATGAGGGAAGAGGAAGAACATATGTAACTATAGAGCTAACCCAGGAAAATGTGCATATTTAGGCCCATTTATGGTAGATTCAGCTCAGGAAGTCAAAATACTAGTATGTGACAATTTTGTGGTTATTTCAAGACCAATTAAATATGGCACTTCATTTTTCTTTTCTATGAGGAATGCAACAATTCAGAGAGAGTGGTAGGAGGATGATGAGCTTTTAGGCTTGCCATATCTATTCATGATTGATAGCATTTACTATTTTGAGAGTTGTTTGGTGCAAAGAGCTTAGTAGTACCAGAGTAATCCCTAGTGATGATACCCTCAAAGTGAGACTGGTAACCTTTCGAAGGTTTAGAATTTTCAATATTTTTTTTTCAATTATTATAGAGAATTGCCTGTCAAAGGATGAGATGAGTCCTACGCTGACAGTGTTTGTCTCTCCCCACTGATCTCTGAGGTAGCCCTGGCAACTGGCCCAGACTAGATGTTTAAATTCTAGGCGATCAAAGTATGGTGAGATGAGTCCTGCCTTTGCAAATCACTCACCCATGATAGCTCTGCCTGTTCCAGTCCTAGGAAATTCCTTTCCCCACTCCCATGGCTGCAGAGACCATACCCAAGCCAGGCAGCAAGGCAGAAATTGCATTGTCTCCCCTTCCACATCCACGGTGGTGGGTGAACCAGGGGCTTAGTCCTCACGACTCTGCGTCTGCTACTCTTCTCCAAATTGTTAAAAGTGTAAAGAGTAACGTTTGAAATCTCCTGGTATGGGGAGTACAGGGCAGTTAGACCTCATTGATACTCCCTCAAACAAGGAGGTGCCTGAAAATGTCGTGCTGCGTCACGCTGGCCGGTACTGAAGAAGCAGAGCAGGGAATGCACGAGGACTGGTGTGGGTTGAGTCTCCCCAGTACAGCCGTTGCCAGTCTGACCAGAGCTAATGCTGTAGGTTCAGTGCCAGTACATCAGTACATATGCACGTACCTTCCTTCTGTGCTAGCAACATATAAGTAATAGTGCCTCGCTCACGTTAATCTTCAAAACTGTAACTAATGGAAGACAACAGCTTTTTATCCTTTGAAGCTCTGTTTCACATTTTCCTTCTCTCTCACAGGGCTTTTCCTTTTTTTTTTTTTTCCCCCTCCTGTCCCTATCCCATCCCCAAAGATTCCTTCCTACCTCAGCCGTGCTTTCTGCTTTCTAACTTTTTCCTGTGATCCTTTGATTCCCTCCACCTTTACTCCAAGAGTATTTAGAAGAAATGGTGTAGCTTGTTCTGCTCTCAGCTCTCACTTGCCTCCGGCCTTTGCAGCTTGAAGTGGAAAGCACTGCCTGGTTCTGCTGCTAGGAATGCACTGATGCCCAAGATGACAATTAAATGTTCTGCTCTTTGGGGGAAGAAGTGGGAAGAGGGAAGGGACGCTAGTCCCTGACAGCCAGCCTGTCCTGTGAGAGGAGTTCAGGTAGCTATCCTATGATAGAAGGCCTGAGCATGGCCTTGGCTCAGTTGGATGCAGTATGATTTCAATGGGAAGAGATATCTAGGGAGGAGACACTTGTGAAAAAGCAGCAAAGAATTTATCCAGTCCTGCCAGAGAATGAAAAAAGAAAAAAAAAAAAAAAAAATCAGTTGCCAGTTTGCAGCCATTAGGTGTTTAGATATGTTCTGAACACTCAGCTCAGAAATAACCATCCCGTTCGAGTCAAGGTAACAACTCATTCTTTAGGGCACTTGTTTTGTGCTGCATCAGGTTCTGCTCTGTTTTATCATGTGGCTTTTTCATTATAAAAACATGTAAGACAGACATGTAGAACCATAGAATTGTAGAATCATAGAATAGTTTGGGTTGGAAGAGACCTTTAAAGGTCATCTAGTCCAACCCCCCCTGCGATGAGCGGGGACATCTTCAACTAGATCAGGTTGCTCAGAGCCACGTCCAACCTGACCTTGAATGTCTCCAGGGATGGGGCATCTACCAGCTCTCTGGGCAACCTGTGCCAGTGCTTCACCGTGCACATTGTAAAAAATGTTGTCCTTACATCTAGTCTAAATCTACCCTCTTTTAGTTAAAAGCCATTACCCCTTGTCCTATCACAACAGGCCCTACTAAAAAGTTTGTCCCTTTCATCAAGTAAGGAGTCTAGAAGGTAAATTTTCTCAGACATTTAGCTAAAAAAATTATATTACAATAGTTGGTTGAGGAAAAAAAATGTTGCATTTATGCTAAACTAAATAAGGTGACAGTGTATTTCATGCTAGCCAAGCCAAAGATGCAAAACATGAGCATTCTAAATTTTATTATATATCAATAGACAAGATGAATATATGTATTTATGCCTATAGCTCCAATTTAGAAGATATTTTAAAAGAAATTATCATCATCTGAATAAGCACCAATCATATTTCTGTAAAGTTAAGTATTGTATATCTAATTGCTGACTGATTCCAGATATTTGTAGTGGTGAATGAGTAGGGAGCTAAATATTCAGAGCAGTGAAAATAATTGTAGAAATTCTATATCATCTAAGCTTTCCAAGGTAAACCTTGGAGTTAGCCTAGAATTTTAGGGAAGTGTCCTTCACTCTTCACCCACAGTTCAACAGTGCCAGCAGGTACACTTAAAATTTAGCGTGAGCATATGTATCATTGAAACAAAAAGACTGGAGCTTACATCTGAAGTTCAACATATTTTAGGTGCTGATCTGCTCTTCAGAGTAGAACAGGGATGTACCTTGTGTCAGTTGTAATGTGCATCCTCATACATCTCAGCTTTTTTTTTTAAAGTTGTAGCTATTTGAATGCAGTTTCCTCACCTGTTGTATATCAGTATCTGCACATCTGGGGCAAATTCCCAGCATGATTCCCATTTGTATTCACCTCTCTCCAAGCCCCGAGGCCTCTGCAAAGCTGGGCTGCGTATTGGCATGGTGCTGAGCCCCAGTCGTTACAGCCCCTGGCCAGTCTGGGGAAGGGAGAGAGGGAGTTTGCATCTGCCTACATATTAGTGCCATGAATGAATCACCCATATGAATTTCTTGATTGATCTGTATCTATGTATATGTAGATCCCCTTCCTGAATACCTATCGGCATGCTCAATGAATTTTGCCAATAAATATAGAGGCCCCCAGCTTTGCTATTTCATCTGTAGTGAGAAGCTGCATTTCTCCATTCAGAAACCTTCCTTGTGCCTGTGTGAGTCCAGCTCAGTTGGGGTTTCCACACCTCTGTTCAGTCACAGGCTCACAGCAGGGATTAATCTAGGTAGAAAACCAGGTGACAGTCCAAGAACACTTTCTTTTACATTACATCATAATTTTATGTTGATCTTGCTGGATTTAACATTTTTGTATTTTTTCTTTATTCTTACCCTTTTTGAATGAAAAAGGAATTCTCATTCCCTACTGCGAAATAACTTGCTCAAAATTTTCCTGTAAAGTGCAAATCTGTTTACGCAATTCATTGAAAAATGACTCTTTAAAGGGCCTTACATTTATCACTGCTCACCAGGGGAGTCTCCTTAATTCTTTATAATACACGTAGGTATTAGCTACTAGGATTCTCCTAGCACTAAGTGCATGCTTTAGGATCAAGCAGAAGTCTCATAACTATAAAAGAATTTTATTCAGGACATTGTACTAGATCACCTTTGCTATAAGGAAGCTTTCTGGGTTTTATTCCCCTTTTGTTGACTAGCTGTGATGTGGATTCTATTGTAGGCCCTGTTAGAGGTTAATGCAGAAAATTACTATATTGTGCGAAATTCAGTTCTTTATACTGAATCACCGTTCTGGGAGTTAAATAATAATTGAAAAAATGGGACAGTTCGTATTACGGGCTCCAGAAGTTTAATAAAAATGTAATATATCAGCTTAATATCTGTTGAGAATATATAAGACATAATCATAATCTGAGAGTAAAATTAGCAATATAGGCGTTGGATGTCAAGGGAAATGTATCTGTTGATTAAAACTTCTCTTACCAATTCTAGGTATGCAGTGTGCATACAGTTCCTATACACATTCTCTGTCCCTAACAGAATGCACGTGCATGCTTATGATCGTACTTGTATAGGGACAGATAAAACACTGTGTGGAAAGTAAAAAAATTTTTTTTCAGCATTTGCATTATAAGAAATGTGTGGAAATGTTTGGCTGAATGGGTTATAGCAGCAGATTCCATATGCTTTCCCTTCATGGGCCAAAAAGCATATTTGCATATAGAACTGCAGTTGAATGACTCGATGCTTGTTTCCTTTCAGTGCTGAAGCAGTTAGAAACCTTCTCACGGTAAGTGCAACTCCATTGGGAATGAGTTAACTGCAAGTGCTAAAATTAGAACGTGGTCTTTAGCTGTTCCCAGTAGACATTGCTTCCTTTTTGCTGATAAAATGATTTGAGAGGCATCCCTCTGGCAGCATTATATAGGCAATTTTCATATTCTTCACTTTATGTTCTTTCTCCAAAAGGAAAAGCTTCCCTTGATTTGTTCAGGTACTACGTAAGGATATCACAATTGCTGTGATAATTACCTGATACCACTCATTTTTATTTATGCATGTCTCATAGCACACACAAAAAGCTGAAAAATCAAAGTTGCATGTTGAGAAAGAGGAGAATGTGAGGCTGATGACCAGCTTCAGCAAAATATTGGGTCTTGCCTTGCCGTCAGTGGTCTGGTTCTCTTGCAGAAGTCGGGGGGAGTAATGCCGGTGCTCACAGCCCTTTCAGCTCCTGCATACGCCGCTAGCACCCTCTGCGTTGTAGCTTTATCAGTGTAAACCCTAACCTGTACTTTTAAAAGCAAACTGAATACTCAGGTGAACCAAACTCTTCTAAGTATCACCAATATTAAGAGCTGGGAATGACCTGCCCTTGGCCCTTCTCCCTCCCACATGCGTTTTAATCGATGCTTAGACAAGGTCAGGCACAGTGTTTGAGTTACCACTTGTACCACGTTGCTGGGAGAAAAGGGAAAAGTGGAGGAGTAAGTCTCCAGTGCCTGGGGTTTGATTTACAGCGCTTAGGTGAGGGTCTAGATCAAAGTCAAGAGTTCCAGTGCTAACTGCTCTGCTCCTTCTTCCTCTTCACATATGCAATTCGTGTCACAGAAATGGTCATAGGTATGTTTATTCATTTATTTTTTTTTTTCAGTTGTCCCCAACTGTGCAGGAAAATTTGTGCACCAAAAAAAGTATTTTTAATATACACTCGGGGGTGGCCTCTGCTTTTCATAAAGACGAGGCAATTTGATTTGAAGTGGGATCCTGGTTTTGAACTTCACCACACTTGGATCTGGAGCATAGTGCATTTTCATTTCTTACCTGCATGGCACTGTGGCCATTAGACCCTGGCCCCCCGACCCTGTAAGTGACTGCATGAAGATGCCTGGCTGAACCCTTGAAACATCAGCTGCAAGCCTGAGAATGTGATACATCAGCTACTACCTCTAACCAAAAAATCAGCCTCTAAGGATGTAATTTTCTGGTTCCTTTACTTCTGCTGTATTATATAGTTGTCATACGTCTTGAAAAGCAGGGATTACAGAATATATCCCTCAGATTTATGTCTAATCCTCGTTGATAGGATTGCAGATATCTTATTGATTGGCTGCAGCTGAGTATAGGTGAGCTGAAAACCATTTCCACTCACTGTGACAATACTGCACGTGGGGAACTTGGGAACTGTCCTTGCTGCAATTCAGGAGCTGTCCTACTTGGCTGGCTACTGCTCAAAGTTGTTACCTACTCACGAGAGTGAAAATCCATAGTCTAATAGTTTCTGTGAGCTATCATTTTGACGTTATTTAACGTGGACTGTCGATGAATGCTACGCATTGTTCACACCTTATAAATCATACTTCTTCCCTGAGCTGTAGCTAAGGTACTGTGGTACAGAATCGCAACCAGCGGTATAGAAACTAGATCATAATCTCTTGCTATTTGTTTCTCATTGAGCAGCTTTCATGGACCCACAGATATTTTCTTTCACTATTTATCTACATGAGTTTTTCCTCTGGCTCCTTTTACAGCGCCTAAGTCGAAGTAACACTACTGTGATAATGCAAAAGTTTGTTTTTAAAAGCAGAATCATTCGATGAAGCTAAAATCAACTCATTTGAAGAATGTGAATATTTTTTTTAACTTATAAAAGGCATAATAGATATATACATGGAAAACACGTCTATAACAAAATCCAAAGTTCAGTGTAAGTTGTGCCATTAGTTAGAGCTGGTAGGTTTGAAGAGCATATGATATTAAGAGTTTTGCTTTATCAGTCTTCAGAACAAATGAAATACAACCATTCTGGTTTGGAGCTATGTATTCATCTTTTCACAGTTTAAGATGAAGTTTCAGTGACGTTGTAGTAAGCTACTTGCCCTGTTTAAAGCTACATGGCAAGGGAAGGTTGTTGCAGTGGTTGGAGTGCTTACCTAGGACTTGGGAAAACGTGATTCAGTTCCCTGCTCCCTCACAGACTTCCCGTGAGACCTCAAGCAGGTCTTTTAAGTCCGTATCTCCAAGCATTTAGATGCCTAACTCCTCGTATCAAAATAAACAAGGTGCCTAAATACTTTCTTTGTTGAAGATTTGGAGGCAATTGTCTAGGTACCCTCTGTTCATTCCCTCAAGAATCAGATGAAGAGTACTTTATTCTTTCACAGGGCTGTTGTACACGGAGCAGGTCAGAAGCCTTACAGGGGACCTTCTTTCAGAGAAAACGTTTTACCTTTATTGGTAATAAAATCTCATGGAAATGGCATCTACACGAGTCCAGAAGCTGCTGACTGAAACTAGGTGATGTGTTAGCTTCAGAGGTGTCTCCACTGATTAGCAGGTGAAAATTAATTAGCACACAGCTTCGGTCACGACCGCAGGGAGACGCAAGCTAAGAACAGATGGTTGTAAATGACCTAGTTACTGCTGCCTGAAAAGCCACACCGTTGGATCTTGTAAAATTGTCTTTTCTGATCCTACCCTGTTGTGAGCAGAAACTCAAATATGCTGCCTCTCTATGGTGGCTTAGATACCAAAGTATATTTTGCAATTGCGTCTTAGGTAGGAGCTTGAATGTGGTTAATTGACATGACTCAGCTAAAGAGCAGTGACACATTTAGAGGCGTTACTCAGCCACTTGCGATCTCCGCTCCCTTTGACGAAAGTCATTTCACATTCAGGCAGTAGCTGCAGAAGTAGCCAGAGCATTTTATATTTGGGAAGAGAAATATGATTTCTGAAATGAGACTTTTTGCAAAATTGTATTGTCTTGGTAAACTTGGGGGAAGGAAAAAAAAAGAACTTAAATGAAACACAGGGAAGATAATAAGCACATTAAGGATTGTCTTAAAACACAGATGTTGGTGAAGAAGCTCCTGTATAAGTACTTCACTTTTCCATAAACCTCCCTCACTTTAGTTCTGGACAAATTTTGGATTTCCTGCAGCATGGTTGGCTATTTCAAAAGGTTTGCCTTCAGAAGCTGTCTTTTGTGTTTGTGCAGAGGATTTGATGTAGCTGAACCCAATCCTCTTTACAGGATGTTTTAACTGAAGGTCTTAGGGCTTAGCTTTTTGTTAGCTTGCTGTCAGCTTTTTCCTAAATCCACATCCCCAGTGGGAATGTTTCATCTTGTAATATTTGGTCGTCTTCTATTGTGAGAGTTAAAACCAATTTGGTTTTGAACAAGAAGAAATGTTTCTGTAAAGAAGCATCTTTGTGTGGGAAGCCAATTTCTCTTTTGAAGTCTTGGGAAACATACAAAATAACAATAGAAATGCTAACTTGTCAGACCAGCATAGTCTTCTGCATATTTAAGTATCAAAGAGAAGATAAAGACAAGATTAATTATACAATTGCTACCTAGAGCAAGGCTAGAGTAACGTCTACTCTCACCATTCCTTTGCCTAAACCACAGAGGTTTATCACATTAAATCTTAGCTATTAGTGATTGCAATCCTCAAACACTGCACAATATCAGTCGTAAGAGATCTTTTCCCCTTTTTACAATTTCTGTGCCATGTGAGCAATAGCAATTACTAGAAGCTGGGCACAGGGTTAAGAATTATTACATCTGAAGGCAGAGAAATACACAGCAATAATGTGCATGTAGATATAGAAACTAGGTAAGTCCTGTGGTGAACACACTGATGCTAAAGTTAAATAGCAAAGAAGATGATAAAACTGTAGGGTGGTGAATATGTTCAAAAATACAGTCAGTGATCCTCACAGCCTTAAAATTCACACAGAACTGCCCGCCAGCTTTCGTTTATAAGTTGTCCTGTATTGGATTCTTCATTTCAAAGCAAATGTTAGTTGGTCTCTTTTTGTGAAAAAGCTTGCATAAGTAACTACATAGGCATTTTAAATGTAAAATACTGAAGAGAACATAATGACGGTGGCTGTGAAAGCCAGTCACAGAGATAACTATCAGTTCTTGTCAAACACCTAAGGAGAAATGGCTGGCTGTTTTCCTTCTTGTACTATGGATAGAGGCTAAAATATTTACCTGACAAAATACAATAGAAGTGTTCATCTAGTGGAAAAAGCACAGATCTGCACTTTAAAATTCCTAAATTGCCTCTGTTGCATGATGTGAGACACCAGACAACTAATTTAACCTCCGAGTAGCTCCACCTTTTTGTCTGTAAACTTGAATAATATTGATGTATACCTACTCGTAAGGATGCTGTGCAGTTTTTCAAGCAGTCCAGCAAGCACTGTGAGATACTGACATGAAAAGTGCTGGCCGTTAGAGTGGAGAGAAGGATGAGTGTCCGAAAATGAGCTTGAATAGACCTTTGGTAACATGAATATTTAGAAAAAACATAGAAATCCAATCTTTGAAATGAAGCTGACCTTAGAAATTAGCATCAAATCGTTCCGTGTCAAAGCTTTCCTCTGTTGATGCCAAGTACAGATTTCTAATCCCTATTCTGCATTGGAGCTTCTGTGTGTAGAGTAAGGGCTGATGATGGAGGAGATGATTGACGATGTGGAGCTGAGTCCCAGGGAATGGTTCTGTGAGGGAACTTTTGCTCTCCAATGTTTCTGGTAAGGCTGATTAATTTTGATTTTTCAGTCCTTGCTTAATAGCAAGTGGCCAGAATGCCAAGAAGCTCCTCCAAATATACTATATTGGTACATATAATATTCTGGGAAAAGTCTATACATAATTGATAAAGAGGAAAAATATTGTCATTTTTTTTGAGCCTCAGGTAATATTATAAGCTGTAATACTGTAAACACAGTGTCCAGGCCAAAAACCTCAGATGAAGCCTACCCTGAAGTAATCGAACAAGGTAAGAAAAGAAAGACACAAAAATACTAATAAAAAAAATACAAAAATACTAATAAAAAATCATACAGAAAGTTTTGTATTGAAACAGTTCTCCTAATAAATAAAATACTAAAGTAGTTAAGATGGGCTAGGGCTATTTAAAGTGTGTCAGAGTTGGAATCAGCCACAAAAGTAAATGATCTTTTTCCCCTATGGAGCATATGATAGAAAGTTTTCTGTTATTGTGGACTTAAATAAGTGTATTTACTTAACACAGTATTTTTTAAGATTTTTAACATGGCATTTAATGTTGCTGTGGAAATGCTTGTACCCCAAGGCCAGAAACATAAGTTGTACATTCTCAACATTTTTGTCATCTTAAATTCTGGGAAAACAGTGGAATTGTGAATTAATATGCCAGATGTTCAGGGATTAGTTAAAAGCAACATTGCGTTCCACTCTTAGCCAGCTCTAATGCATCTTCTCTCCAATTTTTTGCCTGTCTCAGGAAAAAATATATGCTGCCATGTGGGTAATATTTTCCTCTAATAACAGGTGATGTTTAATCAATACACAGAGTGGCCATTGTTCTGCAGAATAATTAGATGGTAATGAAAATTCCTTTTGGTAGAGTATAAAGTTACGTAGCGTAGGAATTCCCGCGCACACTGCTGATATAGTTAGGAAGAGTAAAGGAGTTGTTTTGAGATCTTCTGGCGTTTGTGCCTGTGAGCTGTAGAAGGTTTTCCAGCTCCTGGGATTCCTAAGGTGCCTATGTATTGACAAATCTGCAGTGATCTTGTGTGTGTGTTCATGGGTAGGAGAGGTCAAGCAACTCTTTCTTTAACAGAGCAGGCTTCATGCCTTACAGCCTCTGAAGTCGATGGTAACTGTGGAGAGGTTAATGAATTTCAGATAAGGTGCAGAGCAGCTGTCCCATAGCTCAGTTTACAGGTCTCTTGAAGCCTGAGCCGTTGTTTTGTTTTAAGGAGTATGAATAATTTACTTTTTACCCATTCCACTGAGCTACCTTTTCTAGGACTTATCAGTTCTAATCCATTCTACGAAGCTGGACGCTGTGGTGAAATGCCATGAATCCAAAGATGGGACTTTCTCCCTTCTTCAAGGGGGAAACTGCCTGAGGAACATGACTTTGCATGCATCTGACATAGCCACTGCTGTGTGGTGTGTAACAGGAGATACTGTCCCTGCTGCATTAACAAAGCTCCACCCAAGAAGCAGGGCAAGTCACAGAATCATAGAATGTGTTGGGTTGGAAGGGAACTTAAAGTTCATCTAGTCCAACCCCCCTGCAATGAGCAGGGACATCTTCAGCTAGATCAGGTTGCTCAGTCCTGAGCTATGTGATCCATGTTGATCTCTGTGGTGTCCATCATTCCTACCAACCAGATTAAGGATATTTTTTTTAAACTGTGCCTACCTCAAATCAGTCTGGTAGGGCCTCCGTGCTGCTGGCTTCTGTAAGAGGTCAGTGTTGCACCAAAATTGATGTGTAATTGTTTTTGTCCTAGCCATCTGCCGTAGGTAACTTTAGTCTCCTGGTGGTAAGTACCAAGCTCACAGTAGAGTAATTTCATTGCTGATTATTAAGATTTAGACATCGTGATGGCTGCTGTGTTACAGCATCTATTTATAATGGTTCTTAGGAGTTAAAGATTTTTCTCAGTTCCAGCATTCAACTGAAAAAAAGAATAGTAATGGTGAGAATAAGACTTTGCGCTTCTTTAATTCCTTCTCTCCTAGCATCTTAAACCACTTTAAAATATTAATGAAATATTCCATTTTCAGGGGAAATGAAAGCATGGAAAAATATGTTGAACAACGAAGGTGATTTTTCCAAAAGCTATGCCAGTTGTTTGCAGTAAAACTGGATATAAATCATTTCAATAATGGGTAAGATTCCTGTTGTTCTAGGCAGTCTAAAAATGCTCACGAAGAGATGGTTTCTGCTCCAAGGAGATTTTGATCCAAGCAGATTTTGTATCAGCAGCAGGTAGAAAGAGACAGAGTTGGCTTGTGCAATGCAACAGGTCAGGCATGACACAGTTGTAGAACACTGTGCTTTAAGCACGTGACCTGGATTTTTCCTCCCAGTAAAGAAAATGCTCAAAATCCATTATTTATTGCTTTATGTATATACGTAGTAGCTATAAGCTGTTTCTCTGAAACACAAAACATCAGGGAAGCCCTCAAGGTGGTGCAATCCTTGAAAATGCTATATTAAGCTGCTTAGGAAGATCTGACACTGTAATTTGTAACTGGTGTGTCTATAAATCATTGTTCATAGAGAACAGTTTTGCTCCATAAATACTGATACCAAATTGGAAGATTAAACACCAGCAAAAAAAAAAAAAAATTCCTTGCTAGGAGGAGAAAAATAAGACAAGCTTTTAAAACATTTAAATGATGTTGGCACGTCTACAGCAGCACCTCTTTAATCTTACAAAGGTTGTACCACTCTATCTGCCATCTGTATGAGTTTCATAATGCAACTAAGTGGCTCATGGCAACTGCTTTCCGGTTTCCCAATGCTTATTAAAGTACTTGCCATTTGTTTTAGAAATGAACGTTTCACAAAGGAGCTTATTTTTTAAAGGCATATCAGTGTCAACTCACTTCTGCCTTCCAAATATATTTCTCCTACTTCCTGTCATTTTGAGGTTAGATTGAAACTTTAATGGAATATGGGTAAGCTTTAGCCTCGAAGTGCTGAGGGAAAAAAAAAAAATGTCTAAACCAGCAAGCCAAATAGACAGTTAAATAAAATACTTCTCATTTCCACACAGGTAGAAATGTAGAAGTGCTGTGAGCGATTCAGTCTCCCTGTAACCTGTCAGGTTTCTAAGGATCTGTGCCTACAGCTTCATCCCAGTTAAATTCTCTCAGTATTGCACATGTTTTGGCCCTTCACTTTGTTTAAAAGCTTGTTGAAATTAATAGAAAGCCTATCAGCCTCCTAATATAGTGCCCCTTCTTGTAATTTAATCCACTGATTAGTTATTGTGTACCTTTGGATACAAGGAACCTTCAGAGAAATGAGTGATAATGAGGTCTAATAATCCCCAGGGAATGATGGTTATTTTTTAACTTGTTGTTTTTGCTTGCTGGCCTTGAGCTTGCACTGAAAATTTACATTGCCCTGGAGCAGCAGCAACTTCATGAATCTTTGTCTAGAAGGCTTTTTTTTTTTTTAGTTTATTTTTTCTCTCTGAATGTGTTGATGGTTAGACTGCAAGTTTCCCGTAAAACTCGTGGCAGAATGCAAAATCCTGCTTTGCTGTAGTTAATGTCTAAAATTCCACCTTCTTCCAGGGTTGGCAGTATTTTGTGCACCTGGCACATTTAAGTTGCTGTTTATAATTGGCAAGTCATACCAGAGTACTTCACCCCAATCTAGAGATTAGGTGGAATTTCAGCTATGGTTGTCCAGGGAATCGGCTCTCTTACACCTGCTGCTGACCTGTGCATGTTCCTTGTGCTAACAGCAACGATTGGGTAATAAAGAGCACTAGGGCTTTGTATGTAAGGGTTTTACTCAAATGGCATCAGTCTCAGAAAGACTCAGGCAAAAATATCAAACTAATCTAGCTAGAGCATGAAACATAATATTACGCCCTTCAGCTTGAAACTCTGTAGCCAGGTTTGTACTAGGTCCTTAATATATTTTTAGTGGAAACAGAGCATTAAAAGCACTTCTGGACCTTGGTATTTAAGAAGAATTACGGACATCTCAAACGTGTGTGTGTGTTGGGGGTGATTCCCCTTCATAGGAAAGTTTTTCTTTCCATTCACTTTCAAAACAAAGTTTGTCATCAGCTACAATTTCAGCGGGCCTTTCCATGCAATTAATTTCCCTCCCAGTAAAAACTTCTGCCATAACTTGAATTTATTTAGTATTACTTCTTCAGTACTGTTGGTATAGCTGAATAGACCAAAGACACTCTAGTCATCACAACTCTGAGTCTAATGCAGAGGAGGCAAGACTGATGCTCAACAGTTTATATATAGAAGCAGTAACAGACAGATGCACCCGATATCAACAGAGCTAAAGCAAGTAATGCCTTTAACTCCTAGTAGAAAAGGCTTGAAAAACACATTCTTGACTAACATCGACTGAAGGTCAACTTTCTTTATTTTATTCAAGTTTAAAATTGCTGCTGTCTTAATGCGTGGCATAATTAGAGCAGGGAACTTTGAGTCAGCTTTTACAAATGACAAATTCTGTTACCAGCTATCCTATTTCTGAGAAGTCTGGACGTAACAGATTATATAGGATTGTGCTTAACTTCACCAGATGGTTAGTTACATGGAATTCACTTGGATCCTGAGAAAGGGTTGGTTCATTGAAATGCTTTGCCTGATTAAATTTAAGCATGGCATAAATGCCCTGTACAGCCTATTCTTTCTACCCAGTAGGTTCCAGCCTGTGTATAAAACTAATAAAGAGAAGACAGGTCTTAATAGTATGTGGCACTTATGTACCTGTCCCTGTTTCTCTGAATAGGTGCCAGGGGTCTTACATACCTTTGTCTGCAGTTACTAATTGAAGTATCATGCAGACATAAAGAATTTGTCTTACTCCTGCATTAGCAGCAGTGCATCACATTTGACATAAAAATGAGCACAGTGGGCTTTATATACCCATCACCTATTAAAAGTTTGATTCATTCTCATACCTTTGGTCTCAGGAGGACAAGAAATACACTGCAAAGGCTTTAAAATACTTTTTAATTCGCATTTCAAATGAAGTCTGTAACGCATCATACTTCAAGCACCAGTGCAAATGTCCAAGGAAAAAGCAGGGGAAAATGGCAATTACTCTTTCATAACAACTGCAAAGGACGTTATCAACGCTACCGATATTAAAGCCATTTACTTGCCATCACCAAATAAAAGCTTTATGTAATTAAAACATATGGCTGGTATTAACTGAAAAAGGGACAGGAAATTGAACGTTAAGGGTGACTCTGCCCTTAATTCCCTGTGTCATTGGGGGAGGGAGGAGAGTGTGTTGAAGTGCTTTGAGTGAAAGGGCGAGCCACAACCTTATCTTTGCATCTCCTGCCTTTCATCAGCTACTATTACAACCTGCATGTCTAAGTGTTAAAAAAAACCCCAACTCTGAAGCATTATAAAACCTGATCAGTGCCTCTCAAAAAGCTTGACTGTATTTACATGCTAAATTCCTCAGTTCCCTCCGTCCTCCATACTTTTTGCAGTAAAAAGAACAATTTTGGCATTTAGCGAAATGGTTGTTTAAATACTACATTTAATGAAGTCAGTGGAAATTTCTATCCTTCCAATTTTATTTCTGTAAGGCTATATCCCAGAAAGCTAATTTCTGGAAGCATTTTTCACAATCCTGTTTAAATAGAAGTCCTGGTTTGTCTTTTTAGAGTGCATAACAGATTAGTTCTTCTGACAGTCTATATAGAGCTACTTCCATTTATATTAAGTGAAGAGTTGACTTTTTGTGGTTTGCTTGATGCCATGCTGACAACTCCTCCTTTTTTGTTCTGCCTTTTTTCGTGCTGGTTTCGAAACCGTATTTAATGAGAATAACTACATCTTTTGACTTTACTGTTCTTATATGATCACAAATTATGATCACAAATTGTAATCACAGATACTTTACTGTCCTTACACTTAGCATCAGCTGCAAATTGCTTTCATTAGTCGGAACTTCTTGGCAGTTTATGAAGTTGCCATATTAAAAATTCAAAAGGGCAAACTATCATCTAACATTTTTGTAAACCGTGGGCTTCTCAAATGATTAATGACCACATTCGTTTCCTAAATAAATACAAAGTTTTGCAAACAAATATATCTAAAGGGATTTGTTTCTGTAAGCTTTTGCTGGAATGAACCCCATTAATAATCAGTGTGGGTAACACCTGTTGTCTATTCACATGAATTTACAAAACCTAGCTGTCTTACTATTTTAGAAATAGTGTTTCTACCAGTCTCAGGTTACATTTTTATGATTTTACCATTCTGAAAGGTATGCAATATTTTTTCAATCAGTTGAATATCTTTTTAGGACTAATTTAAGATGACCGTGTAAAGTAAGTACTCAAACAGTAAGTCTGTGTCTCTGTGGGATTAAGTGAAAAGCCTAAACTTAACTTTCTGGCGATTCATTTCCTTTACATTTGCTGTGCTTATTACTGAATGATGCTAAATCTTAATTTGGTATTCCAGGTCATGAGATGCTGATGATATCCTGCTTTCAGACAGCCAAAATGAATAGTTCCCTCCACCTTTTAAATATATTTACCAAAATAGATGTGGTTTTCGGGCTCCCTGTAACCTCTAGGAGCACAGTGTATTCTCATGATTTTTAGCTTTTGATTTTATCTTGGATCATATTCTCTTCTGCTGTCCAGTTATTCGTCTGGAAACTTACATTCCTGGGGAATACTCAACCAGTAACTAAATACGTGTTTGAAAAATAATACGCAAATTGTCATATGAGTATTCGATATAATTTATTTTAAGCCGATCCTGTGTTTTCAATGTCATGTGTCACCATTTTTCAGTCTCAGAGTTAGCAGCCCATTAAGATGAAAGGGACAAATCCCTTCTTGAGTTACCATCTCAAAGCCTTGATGCAGGTAGGCACATTGTCGCCCTGTAGTTTGTAGTCGGGTCGCATTTTCAACTTGGAAAGTTTGTATTAAAAAGCCTGGTCTCATTTAGTGTTGGAGGCCCCAGTTTGCTTTAATTCATTTCCATAAGCTCAAAACCTCTGTAATTTATAAAACTACCTAAATCAAAGCTGGGATTCTGGACTTGAGTGAATTCAGAAAATAGGTAATTTTCCACTAACATCTAATGTTCAGGGCTCTGTCAGTGAAGGTGGTTCTTGACATACTCTGTGTGTATCATTTCTGTGTTTTCTGATACCCTGCCCTGGATACACTCAGCATTGTGGTTACTGATTTATAATAGTAGAGGGACAGAGCAGTTGGAACATAAGAACGCTTTTTGTTTCAGAACTAACTATCCTTGAATGTATAAGATTAAAATACAAACAAGGTGGACACCTGTAGTTAATATGTTTGATTTATCATATAAAAGTCTAAAATTAAAGTGAATTTACTGCACCTGAAAGGCAGTAGTACAAAAAGCCCAAAGATTCAGCTCATCCTTAATCTGCAGAATTCATACGGTGCAAATAATAATTGCTCCCAGTCCATCACTTTTACAGAGGTAACACATTCACTCGGGTGCTAATCAGGTTTGTTCTTCTATGGTCCTTCATTCGTGTATTGATGTCACATATGAGGATTCACCATTTGAGCGTTCTGGCACAAGATTTCCTTTAATTAAATGTTATTACCCAAATATTGTCTAACACCAACTCACTTTTCACTAAACAATTATTAGTTACTAGTTGGAGCCAACTGTGAATCATCAGTTGATGGACAGGGCTCACTCTTGTTGACTGCAAGTCTCTTTTCCATGAACTAGCCTTCCTGCTCTGGTAAGAGTATTCGTTATGTTTGTTACTGGCTCTTGAGCAGTCTTCTGTTAAAGACTGAGATTTATCTCTTCTGTTGTCTCTCTCTTCTTTCCCTCCTTTCCTCCTTCCCTCCTTACAGAAAAATCCGTAAGAAGTTCACCAGATCACAGCTGAAAAGAGCTTCCAGAACACCTTGTTCTCCGATCATTGCAAAGACAAAGTCTCTCATGAACAATAGGCAGGCACGAACAGAGCCAGGAACTATCATGCACTGAAGATATAACAGCATCAGCACCATAATCATGTCAGAATCATGTTTACTTGTGAATGCAGATACAACAGGAGACCACATCTTCGAGACAGAAGCACTGTATGGACAGATTGTGGCTGGGTTCTCTGTTCTGGGCAGGATCCAACAGCAGCCCTTGTTTTCCCTCGTCTCTGCAAGGGCTACTTCTGGTTCACTGTGCAGACCTATCCCAGATTGTTCTGCCATTCCCTCCATTCCCAGTCATCAGCGTTGGCTGGTCAGGGAGGGACTGTTTGCACTGGCCACACTGAAGGAGTATGGATGCAGAGTCCACCCCCCACATATGTCTATGCCTTCTAGTGGCTTGATACAAAAATATGCAGCTTTCAAAACTGTTGCAGTGTCTTTAAAGTGGGATTTAGCCTTGAGGGGCTTGCATTTTCGAAAACAGCTGCAAACTTTGGGTGTTCATACTTTTCAGTATTGGCTTGAGTCACTTTGGATTTGATTTTCTGAACTGCTGAGCATCCAGACCCTGAAATGAGGACAAGGAGTTGTTTAGCAGTTCTGAATCTTAGAGTAATTAGGAAGCGCCTGTAATTAGTGGCCAATTTTCAAAATGCCGGCCACATTAGCTTTGACTAAAATCCTGGAAAGTATTATGTGTGGCAGTGAACATCCAGCTGGACTAGTTGCATGTGTAGGAACTGGTCCCATTGTCTATATATTTGCAAGCATCCACCTATTTCTTTGGGTATTTTTTGCATTTCTTGAAGCCTATTCTGAATAGTGAAAACCAGCAAAACGCCATTCCCAGGAAAAAAACGAAGAAATACAGTATTTCCTATTAGAAATGTCTCTCCAAAAAATAATTTCTACATTTTGATATGTCTGGATAAAAAGATATCTTGCAGAATGCTTTGAAGTTCATAATTGTAAGGCTGCAGGTGGATACTTACCATGGAGAGATGATGTGCCTTTTGAAACTACTTGTAGGAAACTGTCCGTCCCTCTGAAAGTGGGAATGGCAACAGAGGCAGGTCTTTTTTCTACTCAGGTACTTACAGGTGAACAATCTCTGCCCTATTTTGAAATCAAGAGGCAACCAGTGTGTAGCACTGCTGTGTAAACCTAGTTGGGATATGTTAATTATCTGAGGCAAGTTGTGTCCTTCAATAGGTTTGTTTTCCATATGACTTTTTAAGAGATAGACAGTCATAGTAAGCTGAGATGCGTTTGAAGACTTTTTTTTTCCTATCTCTTTACTAGGTGGCTCTAACAATATAGTACAGATGTGAGGTTTTCATCCAGTTGTGGATGTGCACTCAGCTCTGTGGTTAGAAAGACAAAGATGTAAGTGGTGTCTCATACTTCTGGGTGATTCCCCAAAAATTATTTCCTCCCCATGCGATTTATGGTTTCAGCCTGAAAGAGAATCTGTGGTCTCAGCCTATAACTAGCCATACTCTCTGTGTAGGATTTTGAGCTCTTGAGACTTGATCTCAGATGCTGCTTCAAAAAAGAAAGCACCTTGACCCCCTGAAGGGACTTACTGATGATTTTCTGGAGTGATGGATACAGGTCTTGTCCACTGTCCTTCACCAGCAAGAAAAGGGTGAATATGAAGGAGAGATTATGACATGAAGTGCTCCTAGTACCCAGAGCACGTTAGTGAATGTCACTGATTTGGACTCAATTGGAGAAGACCTGGGATTCATCTGCTTATGGGTCTTTCCAGTAGCCGCTGAAGCGTGCAGCCCTAGGCGTCTTCTTCTAGCCGCATGATATGCTTTTCCTCACAACAGGAGGGCTTTTCATCAGTTAACTGAACAGAGACAACCTATTCTTATTAGTAAGAATTGCCTTTATTAACTAGGACATATGGAAACACCTTCTGTATAATAGCTTCCTCACCCATTAAAATAAAGAAAACATGATTATTCAGCAATCTGTTTGACTGAAAGTATGAAAAACATGAACAGAAAGAGCTTTGTCTCCCTCAGGCATCAGTGAAATCACACACAGCAGACTCATTTTCAAAGTGTCATTAGCTGTAAGGTGGTGGATTTTTTACTCTGCCTTATTAAGCGTGTACTCAAATTATTTCTTTTAGTCAGTGTGCTACGGTGTCTAGCCAGTATTTTGTAAAATCTCTGTGTGTTTCTGCTTTTGACAAAAGTAGTATCTGTAATAGTCTGATGTGAAGTCATTTTTTCTTCTTTCCCTCTGAGGAGAGAGAGATTGGTAACACGACTCCCTGTTACGCAGCCAGCTGCCTGATACCTTTATCTTTTGCATCAAATGGCCGAGGTAAGGAAGAATCCTTTGCAGCTTCAAGCTGAGGTGCTTCATCTGGATAGACTGGAAACAGCGCTGTGCCCCCCCCGCCCCCGCCTGGCAGAGTCATTTCACAGGTTGCAATAGCCGACCCTCGGGGTGGGTAAGGCACGGAGGAGACTGTTTGCTGGAGTAACTTCTGCTCCGTCTTTAAACTGTTTCGCATGCAGCTGCACAGAGACTTTCCCTCCCCAAAAATGCTCACAGTGCGCAGAGAAACTGCACGCCGTGTATTGCACCTTTGTCTTTACCTGCTCTCTCTCTCTGTCTTACCTTCCCTACAAGATGTTCTCCAGAGATGGATACAGGATTTGCCTGTGAATTTCAACCGAAAGCGTGGATGGAAGATTAGCCGAAGACAGGTTCCTGCTGGGTTTGGGCATAAAGATTTAATTTTTTGTAGAACCTGTGACACTCCTTACCACAATGTCACGCAGTTCCATGCTTTTGGTTGAGTTAAAGATTTTTCCACTGACTGTGAGCAAAGATGACACATTCCTGTGTAAACTGTTACAGTATATCCACGGCAAATCAGAGCTCAGTACTGTTTTTATCAAGCTTCCCAAGATAGTTATTTAAAAACTAGCTAACATTTATCAGTCATCAACAATGACATTGAGTATAAACATAAGCCTCAGAAGCAAGGACAAGAAGTTGGTACTTACCATGGTTGTGAGCTAGAGAATCTAGGCAGCATCAGCGCTGCATTTGCGATATGATTTATTTTCCTGTTGGCTAAATAAGAAATCTGAAAATCTGCCTCTCCTCTTACAAACATGGGGCCAGAAATCCATGCAAAATGCACGATCTTTTTTTTGTCCAGAGGTCTCACATAAAAAGTAGGAAGATTGTTTTAATGTTTAAAATGTCTTTGTTGCTGATTTCAACTATATAGCTATTCTGCTCTCTTGAAATATTTGTATGTTGTTTTCAGATTATTTTTAAAGGCCACTATTTAGTGATGGAAGCTTTGGTTTTGTTGGATGGGAAAATGAGGTTCTGAAATATTGAGACTGCTTGAAATGTGTTGGTGATATAAGAAAAACCAGCATCTTTTAAACCAGTGTTTTGATTAAGGGCAAATGTAGCCTTCATTTCTGCAGTCCAAATCTTGCAGCATGTTAACGAAAAACCGGGTATTGAAACTGAAATGAAGAACAAACAAGCAGTAGAAATGGTGAAATGGAATCTGCACTTACAGAATGTACACTTTTTATTACTCTAAAGATATATATTTTTTTTAATAAATATAATTTCAACACAGGTACTTTCCTACTTATGAAGGCTTAAATAAAATGGAAGTTTCTGATATAGTCACAGCATAACATGCCACAGCCTTGCGCAGAGAACAATTACAGTCTTTCAGAAATATTATATTGCAAAGCGTGATATAGTAGACACAATGTCTTTATGTATGTGTACTGCTATGGTAATGGAAGTGTTAGAATCCTCTGGAAATTTCAGCAAAATAATATTCATTTTTCATTTTCTCTTGAAGGTTCTTTATATAAACCTGTGTCTTCATAAGCCAGAGTGGGTGTCAAGAGATCTGAGTTTATATAACTGCACAGTGGAATTTTTTGGAGTAAGTCAGGACTTTTTTATTCAAATGTTGCATGTTGAGGGAGGAAACCTAATTTTGGAATACATGGGTTTTGGATAAGAGTTTTGAGGTTGTACTATATAGTGAGCAACAAATTTGCAGAATATGCTCCTGTTGCTCATAAAGATTTAACAGTTGGTATTGAAATACAGTATTGATTAAATAAAAAAGAGAATCATTAAAGAGCTGTCTTTTCAAAATTCTCTTATTTACACTAAAAGTAAATTTCTCAAGGGAAATTTGGTAAAACTGGGAAGTTCAATGTTGAGTGTTTGAGGATGTGAAGCACCTTAGAATGAAACATAATACTATTTGATTTGCATTAAAGTGTCTTTGTGTACAAACCTTGTGACTCTTGGCCCTTTTTGCAGGAAACTAAATTTCTGCATCGACACTGTCATCCTATTTTACAGTAGGCTATTGAATAATCAAGAGACTGAAAATTAATGAGCTGTTTAAACTGCACTAAAGGCACAAGTAGGTGAAATGGGAATGAGGAAAAGAGACTCCAAAGTCAGGGACAGAAAGACATGAGGTATTGGTCATTGCAGTGGAACACTAGAAAACTTCTTAGGATTGAACTGAAATCTAGGCAGAAGGCCTCAGTCTACAAAAAATACTAGAAGTTTCAGGGTATTGCAGTCTCCAGTGCGTTGGCCCATCTAAACTTTGCAGGTCGGTATTACTGTCAACCACTTCGCGTGTTGTTGATTTGGTAGCACCTAGAACTGGTGGCTTCTATGTGAATATGGAACATAATCTGAAGTGTTTTCCCCAAATAAATTGGACGTTTTTTGCAGAGAAGGAGAATCATACAAAAGGCTTCTGAACAGAAGTAATGGCTTCTACTTCACAGATTTGTTCAAGGCAACTCTTTCCATCTCCTAATTCTCCCGTCTGTCTTGGGTAAAGCAGGATTTATGTGGATCCATGCTGCGTGGTCCACACAGTAACTTTTGTTTCAAGGGTGTGCATTAGAATGAATTATCTTTTCTTCCCCGCCCCTAGAGAGACCTGTGCGGACTCCAAGTAGCAAAACTCAAGTTCTTCTGCGGTGTTTGGATTTATTTGGCAAGAAGAGTTACCTTTGCTAGTCCTTCTGGGTGAGTTGCATTGGTATCAAGGAGGGGATAATCTTTGGTAGCAGTCCTTTGCTGGGGGAACTGAGGAAATGGGCATCTCTTTAACCAGACTTACAAGGAATCTCAGTCAAAAAGGAGGAGGTCCAAGACACTCATCCCTTCCAAAGTACAACTGTAAAGCCTTTCCCTTGTCTAGTTGAAACATGTACTTGAGGGACCATTTTAGTCTCTTAATTCTTTAGTTCACTGTAAAGGTACGTATGTAAAGACCATACATAAAAAGGTTTAGCAATGAAAGGACACGTACTTATATATTGTTTTTCTTTCCCTTGCACTAGCAGTCAGGAAAAAAAGAAAAATATTAAGAGAAAAAAAAGGCTGTGTTGTCTACTTGAAAGCAGAAATGATTGGAGAGGGCATTTTACTAGGAGCTGAGTTCTTTTTTGGTACTTGTTACATGCAGAACTTTCATAAAACACTGTAAATGCAGAATAGATTTTCTGTGGGACTGGTTTGGCGCCATGATGCTTTTCCATGAAGTCAGATGCACTGTGGCTGTTTTATACAATAGGAAACTAGCAGGTGAGTGACTGTTACCATTTCAACTTAATGTAAAAGCCCTACATGTGCTTTAGGACCCTGTTAGCCACTTGTTACCACTGTGGCAAGACCAAAGGTTCTTCAAATATATATTATTTGTGTATATATTAAACATACATTCCTTATAGGCAAAGCAGAGGGATCTTTATGGAAATTAAAAATCTTTATTGCTCATTTAAATGATGATAAAACTTAGGTGCCAGGCCAAAGCACTGTCTGTGGCGAATAGTTTTTGAGATACACACTCAAATCAAAGTCCGCTTTGTGTAGCTGGGATGTTCCTTAAGCGCAACAGTTGGCACTGATATTATGTGATGAAGACATTTGTTTTTAAGTGGCTTAATAGAGTCTTGTAAGGAACAAAATATCCTGCAGGAAATAAATCTTTGTACTGCTTTGGGCAATAGAATGGGAGGAAAAGGATTAGAGCCAGATTTCGATGCTGATTCTCTTCCTACCAAGTCAGCAATTCATGTCTGTAGAATTTCCTCCCCAAAGCTAAGCCCCAGTGAGCCCGTACAAACATTTGTTTGTCGGGGTTTTTCCCCTGCTTGCTAGCTATGTTATTACTTTGGAGATATGCTCCTCAGTAATCTGAATCAATAGTTTCATTAATGTGGAGGAGGCAGTTCATATCACCTTTGAGGTAAAAGTGGCTCTTTCTCTAGTTTCTTCTGCTTAGGCACATAAAAACCCATTCTGAATAATAATAGCGAAAAAGGAACTTCACAAGGATTTCTGTGAAGCTAAGAAGTAAGGAAAGAGTGTACAACTTCAAACTAGAATGACAGCAGAACAGGACACTGAACATGATTTTCTGTTGTCACATGGGACAGCTGTCCATGACTGAAGGATCACTCTTTCAAGCAGCCCTTTCCATACCGGTTCTCTGGACGCTGCACTTGCTTTTGCTCTATTCATGAAACTCCTCCATTTGTGCTGTTTTCTCTGCCCATGGGTCACATATTGGAAAAAGTAACTATGCAATGGAACTTTAGAGACTATAATATTGGTGAATGTCTCCGTGTTTATTTTCCTTCCTTCATTTAGATGGGCACTTAAAACCTGTATCATTTATTTCTCAAAGTCTAAATTTTTCTGCATTCGATAAAAAAGCAGAAACAAAAGTAGACTATTTCCCCAAAAAAGTTTCCAGAGTTGGGAGCACTGCTCCGTGCAGGGAAATGAATTGATTTGGCAGGAGAGCAGTCCAGATTTCCATTAGGATTTTAATCTCTTTTCAGACAGTGAATCTAAGAAGAGTTACACTGAATGCCTTTGATCCTTAGGATATGCATTTAATCCATAATCCATAAGGTAGTGTGTTGCACGTTCTGCTTGCAGGAGCCTGACTGTATCCTAGCTGTTTGTTAATCCTGCCTCATTGTTTATTTTCCGTATTAGTAACAGTAAGCGCAGTATCGATTGGCCTTTCCAAGCAGACTAGACTCCATCCTGCAATTTGTACAAGCAGAGTCAAGGCGCGGTTAAATATTTTTTATGGTCTCTGCTTGCTTTCCTGCTTCTTGTACATGTTCAGAAGAAAGGAGAGCTCCCCTTCCCGGTGTGTGGGGGTTTGGCTCAGTTGCTGCTGAATGCCTGGGAGAAGGAAAGGTGGGATCACTGCTGACTGTCCCTTTGTGCAGACTCTGTACTGGGCACTACAGCCCACTGTGATGCTTCTTATTCATAAATTATAAGTATGGGGACAGCCTGTCTGGCTGGTGCTGCCGTCACCCCTAGCACAATAGTGTCTGGTTCAGTGGCTAAAGCAGCCTTCGTGGCACTGCTGCAGTTTGGAGTGTAATAAATGGTTGAGTGGCTGAGCCTGCTGGAGATGCTCCCATTCCGCTGCTGCACAACTGGAATATGCCTCCAGCCCTCTCATTTAATGGCATATTTCGATCCTAATGGCATATTTGGATCTACTCCCCTTCTAAGTTGCTCCACTAATGCTCAGGCACCCGATCCTGCCATGTTATGTTTACTTTGCTTCCTTGAACCCTAATCTCTATGAATTTTAACTCACTTTTCAGAATGATGTCAAGGAGGATTATAATTAAGATGCCATAAGCATCTAGAAGTTTTTGTTCCCTCACCCCTTCTTCATTTTCTAGTTTAAGGCCATCTTTACTCCATTACTCTTTTGTTTTCAATGTTCCTTTCCATTGGTCCATTTACTGATAAAGGTTCATCTAATATGCTCAGATCTTACTTGAAATATGTCTTCATAGTCTTCTTGACTATGTCTAACATAGTCTTCAAAATCACAAATCTGTACCTGTTGGGGTGAGGGCAGCAAACAGTTGACGTGGGCTTGTAGTTCCATAAGCCTAGATAGCATATTGGCCAAATCGTCAGAATTCAAGTCCAGATTAATATTTTAAACCTGCCCGGTTTCTCAGGTATTTGGAGCCAGTGGTTTTGTACTGTCCCTTCCAAAGACTGGGGCTTGCTGCAGACTTGAAATCTCAACATGTTGGGCTTTTTTACCCTTCCTTCAGGCTTAGAGGAGTTCTGCTGTAAGGTTTGGCTCAACTGTACCTATTACACATGCCTTGCCAGCCTGTAATTAGACCTGCTCCTTGAATGCTGAGTAGCTTTCTTCTGTTTACTGCTTGTGTGGATTAAATTTGAAAGATTTCAGTAGAAGAATATAAATGAAGTGGCTGCCTAGCTCTGGATTTTCTCCATCTTCCCTTGATGCACTAATGAGAATCAATTGCAGTTGCTTATTATTTTTAAATAGCAGTTAATTTGAGAAAATCTGATTCACTGCCTCTTTTATTTTGCTGATTTGATTTCAGCCTTCTGCCCATCTGGGCCAACCTACGTATACTGTTCTAAAACCAGTGCGTAAACTCATTGGTGCACATCACCAAAGTCAAAGAGACTCAGCCTGACAACCCAGCCAAGTGCTGTCTGCAACAGTGTACTCTGACCCTCTGTTTTCTTATGGGTAAAATCCTCAGTGAAAGAGGGGGCTTTACTCTGCAATTAATTCTCTCTTGTGCCTGGGAAAGAATCAAGCAGACTATCCAAAAACATACCCGAGACTGTGGGGTTGCATAGATAGAGAAATTATTTCCTGAGCAGATCAGTTTATCCTGTCTGGGGATGTTCTGAAAGAATCCCACGCTCGCTGTAAGAACTGTAGAATTAATCTCTGTAAAGTCATATGACGCTTCTAGAAATGGCCTTCTGGTCAGACTCCTGCATCTGTGCAAATCCTCTTGAAGGCAACAAAGAATCCTGAAGTAGGATCGTAGGCTAAGCTGTAAGCTCTTTAGGTTAGGGCTAATATCCTCCTGTAATTGTTAAAAAATGCTTTTTAGATTTATAGCTTTGTGACAATGTCTATGATGATACAAAAAAAAAAAGAGATTCAAGAGATGGTAGTAGATATAGGGTCTTTCGTGATGTATGCAGGAGATGTCACTAGTTGCTACAGAAGAGGTGTGCTGTTATCTGATGTGAGGAAGAAAAAGATGTATTCTTCTTCTCTGAATCAAGGGGTGGGTGAGGGTTACTATCTCCTAATGGTCTCCCCACATTTAAATCCATGGTTATTTCTGTACATGGGTTTTTAAATGCTTTTCACTTCATGGCAAAAAAAGATAGGATAATACACTGAAAGGTACAGGATGGTTGCATGGGATGAAACATTGCTTTTTTCATTATACGCACACAGGGAAGTTAAAATGTTATTTGTAGAGGATAAAGGTGAACTTTACTCATGATTTTATGAACTTCTTTATTGCACAGTTCTCTTTGTGCAAACAGCACTTGACACTCTCTTGCCTTTTGTTATTTCCAGCAGATTGGAGTCATTTGTTTTTTAATGCTGAACTGTGACAGAGCAGCAGGTGTTGGATAAAAAGAATCAAGATAACTTCCAGGTTTTGTGCAAATATTTAGGGGGATTTGTGAAGTACTGTAAAATTCAATTAGATTTGCTTCCTACCTCCTTTTCCCTAGACCATTGATTTGCAATTCTGGAATAATTTGTCATCATTTCTCCAAAACTGGAGCTGGTAGCTGGACTGGGATAAGGTTGGTGTTCACTTTGCAAACAGCCAAACTGACTGAAGATGTCACCCTGGAACAGCTACTTGCTACTAATCCTGTGCTGTGGGGTTCTGCCCTCTCTCAGCAGAGACAATAGCATGGACTCTGCTGTTTTCTGCTTCAAAGTTAGCCTGAAAACTAGGTTTAACTGTGTGGTATTTTCTGAAATGAAAGAAAAAGGGTTCCTGTGAATCCTCTAACAAGGAGGGAGGGAGGGAGTAGAGAAGAACCTCTGATGGCTATGGAAGACAAATAGCTCAGGTCAGCAGCATCTTCAGTTGCACAGCTAGATCTGGAAGAGGACATCTGTCCGCAGCCCAAGTTAGCCTCTGTGTTTACCTAAGGAATTATTAACCTTGTAGAAATAAATAACTTTCCATGAGGAGGTATTAAGGTATTGAAAAAGTAGAAAAGATCTCAAATTAATCAATGCAATGTCATCAACCAGATTCAAGCATCTATATATTTCTGACTAATTCGATATCTGTGTGTATCTCTGGCTGTGACCAATCCAGCATTGCTGTCAGTGTCTGCTCCTCACCAGTTTTGTGTTCTCATCTGTGACTGATTGTGACCACTCATGTTCAATCACTGTGCATTCAGGAGGGTCCATCAATCTTCAGCCAAGACTGGACACCTATTAAACAGCGTCAGACGCTGAATTGCTTAGTCCTTTCTCTCTGTGCTGCTTGAAAAGAGCCTGATTTGCTCAAAACTCAGACTGTAGCTAGGATAAAGGTCAGTGACATACTTGGTACAGTTTATCTGTTTGAAATGTCAAGTAATATGATAACTTCTCCATAAACTAATAGGTTAATCCAATAGGATCACTGAGAAAGAAAGAATTCTATTTTCAAACGTTTCCATGAGCCAGTGTTGTCATGAACACGGATATTGAATTTCTGATGGCTGGTGAAATGTATTTCCATGTTGTTTGTAGCTGTGTACTTATAGTCACGTAATTCATTCAGCTCTCAATAATGCAGGATGCTATAAATGACTGCAAAAATTTCATAAATATGCAACTAAAAGTCAGTAATTATGAACAAAGCCAGTGAAATTCAATTTTAATAAAATGTGTGATGATCAGCAGTCAGGAAGAGACTCAGGTAAATAGGCAGTTTTTCCTGATTTCTTGTTAAAAGTACTGCAAAGGAAGAACATGTATTTTGCTAATACAAAAAGTTTATCTAAAGTTGCCATTGATTTTTTAACTTGAGCACCATCTAGTGTGCATGATAAAAATAATTTAAAAAATAAATAGAAGGCCAGTTCATTATGGCACGTAGCAGTGAAAAGTGATGGCCTGTTTTCAATATCAAAAGGAAACAAGCACATCAGAGCTTAAGTCCTGCTAACTTTCAGTAAAACAAGCTTCAAGTGACATACATCCATAGAATCATAGAATCGTTTTAGTTGGGAGATACCTTTAAGATCATCAAGTCCAACTGTTAATGTAGCACTGCCAAGTTACCACTAAACCATGTCCCCTCAGCGCTACATCTACACGTCTTTTAAATACCTCCAGGGATGGTGACTCAACCACTTCCCTGGGCAGCCTGTTCCAATGCTTGATAACCCTTTCAGTGAAGAAATTTTTCCTAATATCCAATCTAAACCTCCCCTGGCGCAACTTGAGGCCATTTCCTCTTGTCCTGTTGCCCATTACTTAGGAGAAGAGATTGACCCCCACCTCGCTACGACCTCCTTTCAGGTACTTGTAGAGTTGTAGATTCTTGTGAGCCCCCTTCCCCTTTTAATTTGTGCTTCGCTTAAGCACTTGCTCACACTTAAAATAAATGCAAGAAATGAAATGCACAAAAACTAAATGCGTCTATTTACAAGCAGGTTAAAAATACAAAAATCAAAAATCAACAGCTGTTTTTTTTTCCAAAAGCAAATGCATATTTGTATATTCATGCAAATATAAATGCGGAGTCCTGCACATTGCTGGAAGTTGATACTGGCTGCTCCACCAAAGCCCTAACTTTCAGCTAAATGTGTCTTGGCAGATGTTCTCTAGATCTTGCCCAGACTTGGCATACAGTCAGAGATGAATTTCTTTCCTGTGTGCCCAGATCAGTGGAGTGCATTTATAAGTTCAGTGTGCTGTTACTTTTCCTGTTAGCATCGTTTCATGCAGCATGTGCTCCGTGGCATACAAGGAGAGGGGCCCATCCATTATTACCATTGCTAATGAACTTCCTACTGCTGTTTGCAATACATTTTGTTAGCACCTGTGTTGCAAAATCCCTCTGGCAGTAACTTCTGCCCTCTTTCTAGTCACCTCACATTCCTCAGTGTAACAAGATTTAGAGCTGCTGCTGGGGACCAGTACTCATTCTCACGCATCCATCACCAGTCATGCTTCGGCCTCTTGCTGCAAGAGTTCCTGTGATGAGGGAAAAATCTCCTGCTCCCATGTGTACTTCTGGCTTCTGAGTAATTTAAAATCAGAGGAGATCAAAACCTACCACTAGATTTTTTTAAAAAAGCTTATAATTTGTTCATCAAGCGAATGATTCTTTTGGGAAGTGGAAGGCAAAGGAAGGGGACATCATTACCAAGATTTTTTTAAACTTTGGGTTTGAGAGCCTATTGATTTTCTGCTGCCATTATTTTATGACACAGGGGCTGCTTAGCCAGACAAGAAAATATTATTTTATGCCCTGAAATGAAAGCCAAAGCTGGTAAAACTACACCCATCGTATCAAGAAAAAAGCTTATTTGGGGCATTTCTCTTGCTCAGTTCAAACAAGGTAGGGAGGGTTCTGGGAATGGACGTCACTGGTCTCAACAGGCCCATGTGCTCTGGCAAACCGAGGAGCTCCTTGCTCTGATATTGTGTTTCCATGTGACCTAGCTCTAATCTGAAATAATTCAGATCAATAACTGCAATTTTTAATGCTTAATAGCTGTATTTGGATAAAGCTTTTAAACCTATCATTCGCTGACTCGCTACCCAGACATCTAGTCTCTAGTGCAGCACAAACTGCAAACTATTCACCAAAGCCACACATCAAATGAATTTTGAGACTATATTGTCCAGATAATAAGTGATAAAAACTACATTACGGTAAGCGACCCCATTGCCCACTGAGGTTTGAAAACTGTTCATCACCTTGCACGTGTGAGAGTTGTACGCCATAAGATCTAGGGAACAGGTTTAGTGAACACTTGTTTCAGGAGGATCCTCTGGTGGAAGTTACCTTCTCCATCCAAAACACTTTTCTCTTTCTTTGGACTATGCTAAGTAAAGACTGTGAGGTAACCTGTTTAGGCAGAGGAAGTTATCTCTTTCTAGCCATTTGATACACTCTAGGGGTGAGATACCAAATGGAAAATATACTGGGCTAGAAAGAAAGGGATGGTTCCATGTAAATTCAGGTGAGATGGCAGAATATTGAGAAGGCCAAACATTCATGAAAATAATTTTTAAAAATTGTTAAAGTTAGTTCCCCTATGTTTATTAGTATGTTTACTGTCTGGTAGTTTTATGGTGTTTATTTCGGCTCAGATTGTAATGTTAATACTGTTGAATGATTCACAATAGACTAATTCAGTTTTTCTTTTGGAAAGGAAAATCTTGCTGCAAACCAGATGTTGTGTCTGATCTGAACTTTCATGGGTAAATTGATTACAAAAGCACACACAAATGTGTACTTTGTCAGGGGCTTGAAAGCCGACAGGAACTGCTTATTTCCCCGTAACTGGAAATATTTTGAAGAGAGCAACAATGAAGTGATTTATAAGGACTGTAAAATTATCAGTCTTCAACCTTAGTCCCCACCACCACACACACATATCAAAAGACTATCAGCCTCCTACATCACTAAGGTATGATTTCTATTATGATCTTACCAAAGCTTGGGCAGAGTTGTTGCTCGCTGGTATGCAGCATAGAAAATAGCACCAACCTAAGGGTTAAGCATGTTGCCTCTAGCACTACTGGAATTGTTTTGCTTACCTGAAGCACACAGAGCTAAGAGAATTTGGTGGTGCAGTCTCTTGGAAAGCTCTGCTTCAGTGGTTCTCCATTTCTTTGTGTAATTTCTAAGTTCAGCATTTATTTCCTAGGTGTTTTAATAGTCCTTGCACAGTCAGCTATTAAAGTTATCTGCATGGAAAAGAACCGTTTCCCATTAGTGCTTTACTGGCAATACAGGTTTTCAGTATCTCACAGGGGATTTAGCTTTATCATTTGGAACATAGTTTGAGAGCTTTGCAGTTCTGCCTTTTCTTCCTGGAATAAGCAAAGTTATAATTTTTGATGGGATTGTTAAATGGAGTTTCTATTTTGCAAGCAGAATATTCTTTTCTTTCAAGGGCGTGGTTTTAAAAGCACTTATACTTGGCTTAACTCCTTTCTTCTTCAACAGTAGCTTCATAATACTTGAAGACTGTTAAGTCTACTGCAAACATTCATTGGTCCTGACCCCTTCCAAGAGTTTCTTTAAAGGACAAAATCTAATGGATAGGTGAAACAGCTTGGGCCGTCATATGACATGGGATGAGGAGGGGACATCAGACATCCCAGCATGAATTGTGGTCTGAAGCCAGGCAGAGTTAACACCACAGATCCCACAGTCCATGTAACCACTTTCAGGGCTGGGGCAAGGGTCTGTGCTTGAGTGCTTGTGGCAGTCCCATACAAAATGTTAAAGTGGGAACAATTAAATTTTTAAAGGCAGTGAATGAAGAGGAGGGCTGCTGGTCTGGCGCCAGTGAGTGGGGAAGTCTGAACACCAGCACTCCAAGCTTCCTACCAGAACAACTGAAATGGCTTTGAGAGGGGTATCCTGAGAGGCACAGTATAATTCTGTCAAAATGTCGTTTTTTCTGTCATTTAGTTCCGTGGAAAAACTACCAACTAGTCTTATTCCCTGACCAAGTCTATGATGTGCTACTGGTAGACCACCTCTGAAGTTAAGTAGCAGGTTGAGCTCACTGAATTCCATCTTACCAGATGTTAGTTGTTGATATCTCATGAAAGAAGACAGAAGACAGACTCCCTGACCAAACAAATGGGTTACCTGCATTTCTGGTTTTCATATATATATATGTATATATATATATATATATATGTATATATATAAATATAAAGTCCAGGGACCTCAAATCTTCAAGTATTTTTTTATTTTTATCATAAGTGAACACTTGTTTGTGACAGAGTCTGAAGGCCATAAGCCTGCATGCTCCCATTTCCTCAGCCTATAATTAACTCCTGAGAGAAGCTCCCAAGAATACTTAAGATCATATAAAAAAGAAACAGTCAGCCTTAGGAGAATTGCTTAGTTTAACAAGCAGGTTTTATATAATCTGAACACAGAAGTAAAGACCAAATAAGAAGCAGACTAACATTTGGCTGTGGTTATATTGAAGAGCATTCTGTATGTAAAATTCTAATTGCTATTTTTTCCATAGAGGTCTGTTGCATATTGTGCTTTCAGGAGTAATTAGATTAGATTGTGTTAATGACCCTGTTTATGTATGGTCATTAATGTGACCAATATTTTTTTTAGTCTGTATGTGTTATTCCTGAAGGTAATCACCTTAGCTATCAGTGAAATAACAGAAAATAGAAATAGACAACAAAATCTGTTCAAATATATGTGTTGCTCATTGTTCTGTTTAGAGTCTTCACCATCAGCAATTCTGTAGCCCAATAGCGAAATTGTGCCTTATAGCATCTCCCCTGCCTGCAAGACTAGCAGTGGATTTCAGACCAATACAGTCTCATCTAGAGATCTTCAGTGCACGCTTCTTCATTAGCAGGCACAAGTGTAGCTTGAGATGGCCTAAATAGTTTGGTTTAGAGAGTGTATTTACTATTCTGAATACTTGCTGCTGAACCATCCCAATTTAAAACACAGCATATGAAAGTAATTTGACCTTAGTGCTTTTTCTTCTAAATATTTTGGACTAATAGCTATGATTCAGTATCTGCTGCATCAACAGTTGAGTTGTTCCTGCAGCAGGAGCCATCCTGCAGCAGAGGGGATACAGCAGTGACTGTTTTGCTTGGACTTTACATTACTGCAATTGGCAGCAGGGCAACTAGAAATTATCCTTATGCAAGCTCTTATTTTCCTCATGTCATCATTTTTTCTATTAATTCAATGAAACCCTTCAAATACTGTGCCACAGGCATTAAGGATGGTTTCTGGTCTGGACGTGAAAAACAGGAGAAAGACGTTAGAAGGAATCACCTGCCAGAGAAAGGTGCATAAGGACAGCCCAAACAGTCATCTGCTTTGGTCTGCTTGTATTTGGAGTTTGAATGGTCATTTAATGCATGTGTAAGAGTCTCCCCCAAACTGTCCCCGACCAACACAACTCATATGAAGGGTGTAGGCCTTGATCAAGGCAAAACTCCCAGTGATTACAGTGGGGATCAGGAACGTGTGCTTCCTTGTATCCGTAAGGAACTTGTCAATGATAAAGTAGACTAAAAGGACTCACTCTGGGTGTCACCTGGGAATGGGACTTCTTTAGAAGCCACAGTAATGTATCCATACTCAAGGTATTCTACTAAGAATGCTTCCCTTAAAAGACTACTGTTTATAAACCGGAAAACGTCGGAGTAAGTGGCTACCAGGTTTCAGTAGATAATGCCCCAGTCCAATTTTAAATGTTCCAAGCCCTAGACCTTTTGTAAGAGACTAGGTACAATCCATATGGATTTTGCTGCTTAAAATAACTCCTGTCTCTGTAGATTTATCAGAACAGAGCTCTATCTCCATTTTATACCATCAGACTTGTCTGTCATGTCAGATCCACAGCTCTCAGCAGCTGTAAATCAATGCATCTTTTTTGATTTCAATGTTAATATGTTTCCTATTCATCAGCTGAAGATCAGACTAAGAATTTGCTGACTTACTTTCTCACCTGTGTTGTATTCTATATTTCTAGTTAGATACTTAGAGCGACTGTAGCTTTTCTTCTGGGTTGATTTGCTAGATTACAGCTGTATTTTAATGCATTCCTTCTATTCTAGCAAGTTACCTTGAATTATCTTACTGAATCAGAAAGCAGAGTAGTATTTTTTAATGGTAAAAAGAAAATGTGGACTATCCATCATAAAATGTCCTGTCTTCAGAATTATTGCCCGTAAGTAATTGGCACCTTTCTGAGCTGTGCTTTACTCCAAACTCCATTTTGATTTTTTTCATCCAGCATTTCCAGACTATAGCAGATAGTGATTAAAGACTGGTGCATGAGGCTGTGTAACTTTGTGTTCCTTTTGACAGGTGTAGCTAAAAATCTGGAACGTGCCCTAATATTTCCATAAAAGCAAGCAATTGCAATGTATTGAAGTTCTCTGGTTTATCGTTTCCTGACGAAAAAATATGGAGCCAGGTGTCTTTTCTCTGGGATCTCATGTTCCTTGTATTTGAATCACATTCACATTTGTATTTTCTTGTGTTTTGTGTTACAAAAGCAGTATCTCTGTGTTTGCATATGCAGCTTCCATTGTAAGTGTGTTCCTAAAGGTCAATGTTCTCTTTGTGCTCTTACCTTTTAGCAGTTGTGCATGTAGTCTTCCTTGTGAAGAGAGAGCTCTTCTGAAGGGGCTCACCTCATTTTTCACCTCATCCAGAAATCAGAGGGTCTCGAACTGCTTTCTTCTGTTCCGAGCTTTCAGAGGCGGGGACGCCAGCTGGAAAGGGCTTTGTCTTCTCTTCCCCAGTGCTTACTCAAGACACGCTCTCGCCACTAAAAAATGGAAAGTACTACTTAAAATAACTAGGGTAGTTGCGGGTAGCGATCTCTGCTCCCTTCAACACTGGATTATAGGTATTTATACAGCCACTTAGGAATGTTCTGGTAGGGGGTAAGAGAGGTTTTTGAGAAAGATGGGTAAAACATCTTCCCGAGGTCTCTTTTATTGTGAATAGTGGCGATGCTATGCAACCATGGTGAAGAAGGGAACGTTAGGATCTCTCTGTATCCCTTTTATTGTTTTGTCTTTAAGAGAAACTCCTTCCCAAAAGCATAACAAGGAGGTCTCGCTCACTAACAGTAAACTCTAAAGTTCTGAAGGAGGCAGGTGGCCACTGGCAGTATCTGAGTCACGATGCAATGCTCATTGTGCAATGCAAGGTGCAGTGTTGTGGATTGACTGTCATGCTCATGGAAGAGGAAACAAGGGAAATCTGTTTTCAGTGAACAGGAAGGTGACTGTGAACTTCCAGCTTCTTGAAAGTAATTCTTTCTAGCAATCCGTTTCAATTTAAAATGAAGTAAGTTGATTTACTGGTGTGAAAATCATGCTTCCTGAAATGGTATATCTCCCTGGATGAGCAGAAAGAAACCTGGTGTTTGCAATGCCAGTCATCTTGAAGAATGCACAAGCATGCTGTTAAAAATGTCATCATCACAGCATAGACTGCATGGCAGAAACATACTCAAGGACTAAAAAATAGCTGGATATGAGAGGCCATTGTAACGTAATCTCATGACAGTTTGCAGATAATTTGCAATGGATGGAATAGAACCTCATTCTCAATAGGGTCTTGCTAAGTTTCAAAATTAGAATTTTGATGAGGTTCAAATATAAATGATATTTTCATCTCTGTGAAACTAGTGACTTTCCTGGATAAGGTGGGGAATAAATGACAATGACTGGTTGCATCTTGCACGAAAATATAGCTTTGCACATTATGTCTGCGTTCGTAGGAAAGGGGTGCCAGCTGCTTGTAAAAGCTTCTCTTTAGATCTAAGTGTGCTTATTAATGACTTAATTTTTATCTCTTTCTGACAGCATGAGCTGTCAGAAATACAATTTGTAGGAATGCCTGTTGCAGTTAATTCTTTTTTACCTCTCTTTGATGCTTGGATATGGCACAGGAGAGTGGTAGGGGAATTAATGAACTCAGAGCTGGGAAGTGCTTTCAGGTCCATTGTTAACAAAGATTGGCTATGGTTGGAGTTTTGAACTGGAGAGTAGATGGGGTGCTCTGGTGTAATTCCAAGAACAGCTTGGATGAACTGCTCCTTTCCCTCGAGGGGACAGTTCCTCAGGTTTCCTCATTATTAGGGAAGAGAGGGCAATATCTCTACTGTACTGAAGACATCAAATGTCATATCTGCCCATACTGCATAAGAAATCTAATATCTGACCAGGACAGAAATATCAATTAGGACAAACAAACAGAAGTTCAACAGACATGAAGTTGTAGTATTCCAATCAGTATAATAGCCATGGTTTGTATTAGCATTTTACATTATCCTTTATCAAAGCATCACAGAAGGGCTGAGGTTGGAAGGGACCTCTAGAGTTCATCTTGACCAAGCCGCTGCTCAAGCAGGGCCACCTAGAACCCATGACCATGGCCAGACAGCTTTTGAATATTTCCAAGGAGGGAGACTCTACAACCTCTCCGGGCAACCTGTGCCAGTCCTTGGTCACCCTCACAGTAAAAAAGTGTTTCCTAATGTTCATAGAGAACCTCCTGTGTTTCAGTTCTTGCCCATTGTCTGTTGTGCTGTAACTGGCCACCATTGAAAAGAACCTGGCTCCATCTTCTCTATACCCTCTCTTCAGGTATTTATATATACATTGAAAAGATTGCCCCGAGCCTTCTCTTCTCTAGATTAAACAGTCCCACTGCAGTTGTTTATTCTGCTTCACCCTTTAGGAACCTTATTAGCTTTTAGACAGGTTCTAGATGCTCAGTCAGGAGCTGTGATCAAGAAAAATGAAAAAGCTTTTCCCAGGTTTTGGCTTTGCCGTAATTGCAGCATTTGCTCTAATGCTGTAATGCCATCATAACGATGGCATTCCATCTTTGGGTTGCGATTTCTGCAACACACTCCTCTGTACTTCGCAGGGCAATATGTAAAAAACCCGTATCACGATTAGATCAAATACTAAATTTTGGCCATCGGCTTCCTTGTTGCGGGATGTGCCACAGTACTTTGCTCTTCTGTAACTTGCACTGGCTGCCCGTGCTAGCTGACTGATGTTTGTATCCGTGGACAAAGTACCCACAGTCCCTTGATGAGTTCTAGAAGAGGTCCATAGCTGAGCATTGTTGATATGGCAAATTGGAATTGACAGGGCAGGTAGGGTATAGGGCAGGTAGGGTATGGGGCAAGCCCTTGTGACATTTCTTAGCAAAAGGAAAGCAGTCACCTGAAATGACTTTTGTGTGTAATGACAAAAATGATTAGGGATTTTACCAAGGCAAAGACAGACTAAGAACAGATCATACTGTTTCCCCTGCTCTATTAAGAAGAGCATAATGGAGACGTGCTGTGGAGAGACAAGCCTAATGTGATAATCACTAAAGATTGGTTATAGAATATCATAATTTAGTACTCGAGGATGTGGGATGTGGGAAATTAAAATACATTTCTCATTTTTTACAGAGGTCTTCTTATTTTTCAGGACCGGTAGGGTTGGAGTAGTGATGTGTTTTGTGTGTTTAATCTGTGTTGCTTGTTATGTCAGAACAGTCAGTTCCTAGCCACCAGGGTCCCTATGCTTACTTGGACTTTCACAGGACTAGAAAAAAGAAGAGCCGCACTCCTACCAATGCTGGTATATGTTTTAGAGAGTAATTCTTCTGCCTGTCAGAGGGAAGTCCAGTCAGGAAATTTCATGCTGCCCATTCATGGTGGATGGAGCAGCTGCTCATCCCATAGCCCATCTGCCGGTGACACATCTGTGCAGTCCTAGAGAGCTGCCCCTGGGAAGGAGCTGCTGTGCCTTCCAGCTAAATCTGACTTTGGCAGCCGCTCAAGAGTTCTGCATGAATTTTGACTGTGCCCTTACACCAGAATATTCTGAAATCCAGTAGAATTGTGCACTGGAGAACAGCATCTGTTTCCTGCTTGCTTTCAAATGGGATTTTCAATGAAGATGTTGGGTTGTTTATATTGCAGACTATTCCATGCAGGTATAACAATCTTGATGTTTAAAATCTTTCGCATACAATGAGTTAGAGTGAAAGACTTTCATGAACTTCTTTCAGTATTTTCCAGGAACTAACTTCTAGGTCACATGGATCCCAAAATAATTAAGTAATTGTGTAGTAAAAGCCATTGGACAAATTGATATCTAGTTTTTTCCATGCATTCTTACTCTGCTGTTGTTTAAAACTTGAGGATATAAATCAAGTAAAATTACAGAACAGTAATTAATGCATTGTACGATATCTTAAATGGAATGTCTAAAGAGACATTTTTCAATGACATCTCAGTAGCAAAAAAGCCATTAGGGTAAATACACAAAGTTGGATAACTTTACTCAAGACTGCATGCTACATTTGTCACTGCCATTGGATTTCCTGCAATTCATTTGGATTGCTATTTTTTAATTAAATTTGGAGTTTATTTCATTTTTTAGAAAATACTACATCAAAGGTCCAAGAGGAAAGCAACAAAGATGCACATAGGCTGTGTACAACCCACATGAGGAAAAAAAAATTAAAATCTTTCCTTGTCAACATCTGAGATAGTACAGAAAGGAATTAATTAATAGGTGCTCTGGAAATCACCTTCAGCAAGACACTATCCTTTGTTCATAGATGTGTAAGGGCAAACTGTAACTTCAAGGGTGCGACACACAGTGATTGCCAAGCTGCTTGGCATCTCCTCCACTTCTTACGCTTTGCATTGGAGGGCAGGGGTAGGGATCAGGCTAAGTTTTACTAGAGGTGTTCAGCCATTTTCCTAGCTATGTGAAGCCAATCCCATTTATTTATTGATTTCAGAAGACTTCTCTATCACAAGCATGAAAGAACGAGCTTCCAAAACAAACCAAACCAAACTGTAGGGCGGGGTGCGGTGGGGCGGCAGTGGCATGAATGAGGAAGGGGCTGGGGAGGGGGAAGGAATTAAATTTACGGGTTGTCTGAAACTGGTAACAATCTTGTTTTGAAATTCAAATGAAAAAATGTCTTTAATATGAGTAACTTGCACCTAGCACTAAGATTCTGTTGGTAAAAGTATATCTTTAGATATTTTTATGTTACATAAAATTCTTTTTCTGCGACATGGTATTTGCCAGAAGCTTACAGGGTTTAAGATTAAGCACGTCCTTAGAAATATAGTTGTCACAATATGCAAGATCTCATAATCTCTTACTGCTAATCCTCCTCAAAAGATAAAAGCAGACAAGAAGCTGAGATAAAAATATTAAATGAAACAATCCCATCAAATTTTCTATTTTTCTAAATTTTTAATCCAAAGATCTTATGTGGTCCTAAACTTAGTCCATGGAAGTACTATAGGCCTGCAAATGGATGGAAGCACTTAATTTCATATGGTTTGATTCTGATATTGAATATCTTATTCCCATCTTTGGATATACAAGGAATATCATTAAGTTCATTGATCAAGACTATAAGATCCTTGGGGCAAAGGCTTTTGCAAAAATTCCTTTTTTAGCATTCTGTAAAGACTCACGGTAGTATTAAATGCATAAGAAGAACAAATCCACGCATTAGGTTGCAGAATTTTTATTAAGTAAAGATTACTCTGCGTGACTATCTTTGTATTAGGGTAATGAACTCCTCATTACCTTTATTACCGGCTACATTAAAATGGTAAAGCATTTTTAAGGAACAGCTTAAATCTCTGAAAATCAATACTCAAGAAATACTTTGGAGGTAAAGTATTTGAAGCCAAACTGATAATGTTTATTATTGGTAAGTACCAAGAAATGTTTCTATTTCAACCACTGGGAACAGTCTTCTACCAGAAAGGTAGAAGCATGAATTTTGTTACCCTAAGGCAAAGACTATTTCTTTTCTGTGCTGGAGATCTTCTCTCCCCACACCACATATTAGTATTGTGTCCAAATCAATTATTTCACATAATGACAGTAAAGGCATGGTAATGGTTCTGTCACAGTAGGAGTATTTCCCCCTTTGAAAACGAATGCCATGTCTTTGCTGTGTTTGTTGACAATGTGAAGGAGACTGTTTATTATTGAATAACACGGCATTATCTCTTCACTAAATTACAGGAGCCTTATTTAAAGACAGCTTTTGTTCAGCAGAGTTTGTTTGGCAAGCAAGAAACGGCTGGTCCTAGCAAAGTGCTGAATTGCACATGCAGGCTATGCTCCCAATATTTTGCATTTTTTTTGGTAAGCTTCTATATATCTGTCTCCTATCTTATTGCAAGAAAACGAGAATTTTAAAGACATGAACTAGGAAAAATAAAGTTTTTCTTTTACTGTTCATTGCAGCTGCAAACCAAAATTCAAATCCTCGAGCAGTTAATGATATTTTTGTCTGAGGTGCCTTCCAACCTGATTTATCCCATGATATCTTTTATTTTTATTTTTGAAGTATTTAAAGTCAATTTTAATTAAAAGTAGAATAAAGTATCAAGTGCCCCCTTCCACTCAAAGCTTACTTTCTTTTGTGAAATAGTTATAGCTGCCTTATTGCTGAAATGCTGATGATTTTCTAAAGTATATGCTGTATTTGCAGGCTCCTAGGCAAATAGGCTCCTATATCTTCAAATAAGCAGACGATAGTTACAGGTACGTAATCTAAAGGTATTGATTATGGAAAAATTGGAAGCATTCTGTTGCTGTAAGAAATAGAGGCTCGGTGAGAGCTGCCCGTAGCTGGACTCTTCATCTGATGAGGTGTCTAGGAGCACTCAAAGCTGATTACCTGGATGCAGGCCTCCGTGTGTTGTGGGTCACGTCAGTACATCAAAATGGAAAGGGAAGACAGCAGGAAACCTGACCTCTCTCCACCCTGTCTGCCCACGACTTCCATCTGGGAACAGCTCTGATGGCTGGGAGCCCTGAAATGGCTGCCTGGGCACGGCCACCCTGAAATGGCCGCCCTCCAGGTGAGCTGCTGTGGAGGCCAGGGGCTGAGCGTGCCTCAGGTGGGTCACTCAGGATGGCCGGCCTGGGCCCCGTCGGCCGCTGTTTATAACACTGCTCTCAGGGAGAAGCACGCGAATCATCACTGTGGTAAAATCTCCGACAGACATTTTCTGGGAGTGCTAGAAGTATATGTGATTTATAATGGGTTTTTCAGTATCACTGGTAGCCCTTCCTGCCCTGGCCCCCTGCTTTAGGAGAAAGCTTTTAAAAATCTGATGCACTTTCAGTCACTTTAAGAGTTTTGGCCTGGCTGTTCCTGCACAAGGTATTCCTCGTAGACGCCGTGGACTGCTAATGGAAGTGGGCAGCACTTTATGCCTGCTTTATGCCTTGGCCCATAACGTATCACTCTGCAAAGCCCATTACAAACCAGTCAAGAAGGGGCTGTTGCTTCAGCAAAATGTTCTGTAATGCAGACAATTTCATTCCCCTGTTTGGAATGGAAAAAGAGGCCTTTCCACTGCGAGAGCTGTGCTCTTCACCACGTTAGAGACCCACCCTGTAGCATATTAAATAGCTGGCTGCTTTTGCATGCACGACAGCTAATCAAACTCCCATAAGGAAAAAAAAATTGTCAGAATGGACTTCAACTTCTAAAAAACCCTCCAGGCTCCGTTAAAATCATTACTTTTTTTCAAAAAATATTTAGTGCTCTGAAACATGGAGGAAATACGTGAGGCATATTCTCAAGCCTCTCCACTCTCTCCATTCACTTCAAAAAGTTTGTTAAATTTTTCATATAATCCCTGAACTCTGGGAACTTGGGCATCAAAAATTTACTCACTGTAGTAATCAAGATATGAGAATTGATAGTCTGCTGGTCATTTTATTCCTGCATAGTAGTTCTGGATCAACTATGGAAAATATAGTTAAGAGAAGAGAGGGGGATAAGTAAGGTAAAAGAAGCAATGAAAAGCCTTCTTTCTACTTACACCCNCTGAAAAATGCATAATTATGGAATGTGCTATTTTTCTGTGGCTGACAAAGCTTTGAATTAATAATTTGGTAATCCATTATGAGAACCATTTTAGAACTAGTAAGAACAATGCTGTTCAAACGTATTACAAATGCAGTAAACAGAAGAAACAATAATAATCATGGTAGATGACAAGCAGGGAGACATAACTGGCTTTGAATGCAAACCTGCGGTTTAGGCAGCCATTTTATTTTTTTTTACTCAAAGATTGTCAGAGGTTCTTGCAACCCTGGTGCGTGCAATTAATCTCACAGAAATCAATGAAATTGTATGTGAGAGTGTGAGAGAAAAAAGATCCTTTTCAGGTAGGTAACTATTCCATTTAATAATGTTCCCTGCTTATCTTTATCTTGCTTCTACCTGTCAAAGGCTTCTAAATAATAATGATAATATTTACTTAAACATTTGGTCTGTGCGTCACTCACTGTACATGCACAGTGTCAGAGGAAGCTGTGCTATAGCTTCTTTCTCTGCCACTGTGCTGCTGGGGCAATATACTGCCATGAAATCCAGCCTTGCCAACAGAAATAGAAATACCGTAGCACCCTGAATACAAAATTAAATAGGTAAATAATTTCCCTAACTAATGTAACTATTTATATTTATATCCATTTGCTCTAAGTAGTTGGGCTGATTGAATTTTTTTTTAATGGTCAATATTGCTGTTTTGTACAAAAAGTGTTTTCTGACAAAACAAGTATTTTCACAAGTATTTCATTTGGGTCTATTATTTTCCTTCAAAAATGTAAGTGGTTGAATGTGCCAATATTTGGCTGATAATGAGATATTTAATTCAAAAATTCTGCTACAGTGCATCATGGGAATCGTGGTTGTCTTTTCTTAGATTATAAGACTGGGCTCTTAAGCCCCATTAAATTATTCTTGATGTGCTCTGACCACAGACTTACTTCCATGATATACCTGGCTCCTCTCACGATGCGAAAGATTATGTTGCAACATTGAAAATATAGTGCAACCTAGAAGATAAATCTGTGAGGGAGACTAGTTAACATGAAATATGAGAACTACAGTTCTTCTGGATCTCCCAGTTGGCAATGTTTCTGAAGTGAAATATTTTGTTTTCTTCTGAAATAATTTTTGCTTTTAGGTTTCCTTTTGCGGGGAGAGGGGTATGGTGGTGAGGAACAGAAATAGTTCCTTATGAAAATGCCGATAGCTTTTTTTCATTTTTTTTCATTGTTGTTAGCATTTTTCTGGGAAAAGTCCTTTTTTTCTACCAGCTTGTTTTGTCAGGTACTTAGTATTCATGATTAATAATGAAGCTGTGTGACATGTTACATTATGAATGTACACTACTCTTTTAGTTCTTTGACTCAACAAATGAACCTTTAAAAGTGCCTTACACTTGAAACAAAAAAATTTAATCTCCTTATGTGTCTCAGCCATGGACCCAGAATTCATTTCTGTGCATATTCCTATGAACAAAATGTCAAACATATGGATGTTTTAAAAAGGAAACAAAAAAGGGTGGTAAAAACATTAAATCACATTTCTAGTTAGAAGCCAGCTGAATGTCTTTGGTGATGTTAATGCTACTCACACAGTTGCATTGGCAACTCTTGGCAAATATTTATTTTTTAAATGGTGACTAGTCTGTGGTTGTTGCGGGGAACTGACTTGGAAGATGTATTTAATGCTGGTAAAAAGGATTCGACTCTGTCTAAATTGGAGCTCTGAACATGAACTCCAGATTCAGGTACATATGCTAGGCTTTTGCCTTGCTGCTTTCTTCCACGTGGGAAGGAAATTTCCTAATGAGAGGTGGAAAGGAGCTGTAGTTCAGGCCACCGAGCTTAATGTCCCATGAAAAATATTTGGGTTTTGCTGAGTAAGATGTGTAAATTAGATAACATGTCAGCTGCATAACTGTAATAAGCATAAATGGTGAACATCTGGTAAAATGATATGGCAAGTATTTCTCAGGGAACCTATGGTCTGATTTATATTCCTAGAAGTAATTTTTTTAATATCTCAAAAAAGCAACGAATTCCTAATTAACAGAAAATTTGCACATAGATCATTTGCAAAAAGGGAAAATTGTTAAGAAGTACGTCAATCAATGTAACATCTCACTGCTATTCGATGAGGAAGGCCAGCACAGTCAGCTGAAAGGTAATCTACTGAACTGAAATCTGTAAGTACTGGTTTCTTATCACAGCAGGATTAACAGCTCTGAATTGGTATTCTCTTTAGGTCATGCTGTTTTTTATCCTGGCTAGTCTCTGGGGAAAGGACTTTTTCTTACTCTCTGGTATCATCTGAGCTGTAGATAATAACAAATGTGTGAACTGTTCACTGAAAGTAATTCATCTGGCTCTACCCACATTCCCCTGTAAAGGAAATGTCACAATGGCACCTGGAAGGAGAAAGCTGGAAATACGCATCAGTGGGAAAGAAAAAAACCCCAAAGCTAAAGCCAAGCAATAAAGACGGCTTGTAGAATAGCAATAAAATGATTTAGTAACACATGCAACACCCATCATTTCCAGATTAAAGAGGCAAAGTTATTTGTTTGGTGTCAGGATGATCAATGGCTTGTTTTTACATTACATCAACACAGCTTTTTTTTCAATACGTTGCAGCATTCAGTCAACATGTTAGAGTTCCTGAATGCAACCCTAAAGAGAAAAAGGGTTGTTAGGCCAGTAGCAAGAACCAATATTTTTATCATCTATGATACCTTCAATTATTACAATGAATAGGTGCCCTGAAAACATATTCTCCAAAACCTGACTTCTAGCCTGTACTTTGAGAGAGATGTTGAAAAGCTCTCCTGACGCCTGTTTCAGCTGAGGATTTGTCTATCGTCTTGGTACATGTAAATTGCCTCAGGGTTGCCTCAGGGTTTTCTTATTGAAAGGATGTAAGCAGTAAAGTCAACAGCAAACAGCTTGTGTTGAAGGGCGATCATGTCAGAGGATCATAGAAAAACAGTTTGGAAAGGACTTTATAGATTGGAAAGGACCTCTGGAGAGCATCTGGTCCAATCTCCACTCCAAGTAGGGCCAAATTAGAAAAGCTTTCTCAGGGCATTGTCGGCTTGGGTTCATGTAGGAACTTGCTTTTGGAATAGGTGGATCATCTGCCATATGATTGTTTGCATAGGCGCTCTGAGTCTGGATGTTTAAGGTGTATCTGGATAAGAGGAACTGAGCTCTGTCCAGAGCACGTTGTGGGAACATCTTTCTTCAGGTGTTATGGTTTGCTTCTATGAATGATTCCTCCATGAGAAGGAGGGACTGTCAGAGGGAAGATCAAAAGGAAAAAGGGGACAGGCTGGTTGTTGCTTGTACCTTCATGACCATGCTTTGGTCCACAGTTGAGTATAATGAGTAACAGCTGACAAGAAAATGCAAACAAGAACTGAGTATATTCAGCCTTGACATGGGCCATGGATCAACATATTACACAAGCACATTATTTGAAACTGCTGCAAAGATAGACAGTGATATCCCTGGGTACTGATTTGATTGGCAGGCTGTGTCAAATCCTGGTTATAAAATCCTCCAGTAACTGAGATCAAGAGGAACGTTGCTGTGCAGACATCCAATACTGTAGAAGAAGGAGGACCCAAGGTGGAACTGTTACTTGGTGCTGAGCCACTGAACAAAGCCTGACGCTGGATCTGGGTGCAGTGGGTGTCACGTTCTCCAGGGAAGACTTAGCTAACCCACTCAAGTGGTAACTGGGGTGGGTCTTGGGGGGCGGTGTGCGAGTGCAAAGCTTTTCCAACCAAAGCTGATCCATCGCTTGGTCCAGTTAATAAGCTGAGGAGTGTCACATTGCCTGATGTTCCTTTTTCCAGTGACACTGGCATACATCTGAGTCTCGGGATGACAGGGACTCCAGATGTTGCTGGCTCACATGCAGCCAGGCTCAGGAGCTGGAATGTGCTATCTGGCCCTAAAGCTAGCGTCTCAGATGCTGAGACTGCATCTCTATGGAGGCTTGCTTTCGCTGCAACTAGTGGTCCTGCTCTCCATCCTTACTCTGTGGATCAGTAGCTCCCAGTGCAGCTTTTTGGATGCTGTAAACCATGGCTGGGCCGGTGGAAGGTGTTTGCAGCTGAGCAGATGTGGATTAGCTGAAAACTACTTTTGCATGCAACACAAGCACGCACCTGCACCCCCTGGTCATAGCAGCAGACCACTTGCAAAGATGTAATTTTAACACTACTTGAACTTGCATCCCAGCAATCTTTCTTCCTTTCTCCGTTAAGTTAAAAGCTTATAATTAATTCAAAACTCTGAGGATTGTGTTGCAGATAAAAGTCTTTATTCTTTCTGGCTTTTGAGTCTTGTATTCATAGCATTAGGTCAAAAGAAGGCAATGCAAGTGTAAGACACTTCAAAAACAGAATCCTAGCTAGACATAAATATTTTCCATTAATGTTTTAGATTAAAAAAAAAAATTACTGTTGAAAAAACCCAGGTATGCAAATGTCCTCATTTCTTCAACCAGGACCAATGAATGTAGCTGGTTTGCCCCTTTGCAGGCAAAAAAATGCAGAAAGTGTAGGCATATCCTTAAGTATAACCGAAGCACCTGTCATTGACTGTTGTGACAGTCTGATTCAGAATGGATGGTAGTAATCTGTAGGCACAGCAAAATACTTCATGCCAAATAGTTTGAGTGAGTTTAAATTTTGCACAGTTATGCCCAGCTACAACTTCTCTGTAGTTGGGAAGAAACGTTCTTAGCACACTAAGAATAATAATCTATTCAGTGAGGAAAACCTATTTGGACAGGTTTTCGGCAGAGAACTCTCGTAGCGTACAAGAATTGCGATAAATGCTATCGGTGGTTACCAAACTTTTTAGAACAATGCCCACTGCATCTTACTCTGTACCAGCCCACAGCCAAAAATACAGGGATGGCATACTGGGGGAGTTCTTAACAGTTTAAAATACTTAAAATTTATATCAGAAGATTCCATACCATCAGTTGTACTTTGGTTAACTTCATGCCATTGTGCAGTGTACAAGATAACAGCAAATGAAAACAGTACTTGGTTCTCTCTGCTCAGTGTCTGGCTACCAAAAATATCATGAGATGAAATTAAATATTACAGTGCTATTGCTTTAGCCCAAAAGGAAGAGGCTAATTCCACACACAAATGAAGGGCTTAAGGTAACTCAGCTGTGACTCTGAACATGTGCAGGGTATGAAGTTAACCATAAAAACCCAATGTACTTTAATCAGGATTTTTAAAGCATTGGGCCTGGCTCTAATCTCATGAAATCTAACGTAGATTTCATTCAATTGGAAGAAGATCAGATCAGCCTTTTGTAGCAATATGGCATAGCCTTTCCTTCTGGAATTTTTAAATGAAAATTGAAGCTAGATGGTAATTCTGAATATATCCACTATAAGTCCCTCTGATAAGAATTACTGGTGATCTGCTACCACTGTCCATCTAGCAGCCTATCAAGGAAATAATTTTATAACAACCCCTTAAGGCAGCAAGATCATTTAAAAAAAAAAAAAAAGGAAAAAAAGAAAAAAGCAGAGTGAAATTATTTTTCTATGACAGTTTGAAGAAGAACACCTAGAAGTTTGAAGTTGTTCTTACCATCCCTAGCCATTAAATTAACTTATTTAGATCTGGAATAAGCAGGTGAAATTAAATATATTTCTCCTACTGCTGGCGTTTTTTGTGGTAATGCTTTCAGCTGCACGACTATTGCCTGCTCTATGATAGCTTAGAAATTTTAAATTAACTTTGAACCTTGGCCAGCTTCATAACTGATATAATTTGACATTGCTCCACTGACTTTGCAATGTTGATTATTACTAAAGGAGGAGATGACACATGATTTCTAATGTTTATGAAGGCAAGAAGAGTTCAGCCATATAAAAAATTTAAACACTGTGATCTTTAAATGAAGCGTATGAGACTTGTGATTTAATATCAGGTTAATAATGAGTTAATACCAGGTTAATCAATGCTAACAGAACTGAACTGGTGCTGTAGGAAAATACTGTGAAACCATAGCTGGATCAACTGGTGACACCAATAAAAATATACTCCTGGGTTATTTTCTGCACAATTCAAAGAAGGTAACGTGATATATGCTTCCTAAGAGAAACTGGTCTTGCTATTTAGCCATTTTCTAGAGATTAGGTAATATGTAAATAACGAACTTGGACCTGACTTTGTCATAATCTGCTATTCATTACGCTGTTTGTGCATTTTTCATTCTGCACTGGATACAGAGAGAGGCAAATTTGGATTAAGAAATTTGGCTTGATTCTAGATTGTGATAATCAAGCCATGGAAAACTGATTTTATTTTCTTTTCTGGCAGCCAAGGCAGAATTTACACTATGAGAAGCCTCTTTCTGAACTTAGTATTTGAGTGTCAGTCTGGAGTGGTCTCATGACTTCAAAGCCCTGCTCCTCTTTTTTCTGCCAGTGCTCCGTCTGTTCACCCCTGTTCTCACTTTATTATTCTCTCTTCTGCTTCATACCTCAGTGCCTCTTTTGATATATGTCCTGTGCTTGGACCAGCCTTTCATTTTGTATGCCAAGCATGTAAACTATGTTATTGAAAGTGCTTCTCAAAACCTGTTTCTTATACCTTGGTGTCCTGGTTTGGGGTAAAACAGAACCAATTTTCTGATTTGTAATTTTACTTTTTAGCTGGGCTAAACTTTAACTGACTAAAGTCTGAAATTAACAGCATATTGTTCAGAAACTGTTCACTCTCAGAGTGATAAGACCTGATTATACGAAGGAATGGTATGCACAGAGGCTCTTGCTTATACTTATTGCTATAACAACCAAGGTCAGCTAACTTCGCTTTTTGCCCATTAGAGGGTCGGAAGTGGAGAAGCATAGAAGGGTCCCACCTGCAGGGAGGAGCGGATGGGACAGGTGACGCAAACCTGACCAACAGGGTATTCCATCCCATATGCATCACGCTCAGTATAAAAGCTAAGGGATCAAAGGGGCAAGGTGGCTCTGGCTCGGTTTCTTCTTCNTCGTTCTGATTGGCCAATACGTCCAAAACTACGACACTTGGTTTTCATCTCATACTTCTATTTCATAAATGAAATTCTGACTTCATTGAAGATAATTGCAAAACTCCCATTGGCTTCCTAGGAGACACATTTAATTTTCTGCGTCTGTATTTGTAAAAGAAAGATTGACAAGTATTTGGGGCAGAGACAATTCGATAGATTTCCAGTACCTATGGTGGTACACCAGCCAGATTTTTAATTTTTTAGAGTGCTTAGCTCTTGGAAAAAGATTTTTCCACTCACGTTAAATGAAAGCTGAGTCCCTCTGAGATTGGGACTTTAGAGGTAACGACATCTACAATCTTATTCACCCTATCTACTGTCAGCAATTTAGCTGAGGTCTCTGCATCAACAATTCAGTCAAGCTAGATTTCCTCTGTAATCAGTAGGTGGAGAGAAGCAGTCTAAGGAGACAGATCTACTTCTCTATGATATGTATCACCCTCTGGATGTGCTGCTGTCTCTCTGTAGTGAGTACAGTGGTGTTTGTGCTGACTACACTCTAAACCTGAGCAACTCGGATTTCATCTGAAACCTTAATGTCCCAGAAAATCAAGCAAAGCATTAGCTGAATACATGCAAAATTAAGTGAACCAATTCAAAACTCCGAGGCCACTTGACTTGCCCAAAGTTTTACCTGCTGGAAAAATACTATAGATGTTAACCAAGAATTCCCTCCTGCTCCTCTGTCTTGAAATGCTAGGCCATGATGCCTTATTGTATCCAATTCACACATATATCCATGATGCCATGTTGTATTCAAAAACCCCAAAGCACCCTTTTAATTTAGTAACAGAGATGCAAACACAATTCTGAAGTGTCTCTACTCTCATAGCATTAATGCTTTGCGAGACTGCAGTCTTTGTTCTACATTTGTTGCTGAATTCTAATTTTCATCTGTTACAGGAATCTCTCTAAATAGGTGTAGCATTTTTTTCTTTTTTGTGTCTATTTCTGAACCCCGGACTTTAAAAGCAGTACATACCTGTTTGGGCACATTGTTTAAGTACATGAAGGCAATTGAATTATGAACTAAAAGGTGACTACAACACCAACAGTTTTTGTAATGCTTTCCATAGTGCCAATCAGAGCAAACAGAAGAGCAGGAAAGAAGCAGGTGATATATATAACAATTAATAGAGAACAATGCCTATTAGCACTTTATAGCTCTTTGGACTCTGTTCCTTTCAGCCAACTGCTTCAGTTTGAAGATACTGCAGAAAATACTGAAAAAGATGCCTAAAAGGCAGAAAAGAAATCATGAACAAATTGAAGTTTTATGCCATACAACTGCTGCTTGTATCTTACTAGTCAGGTATGTAATTTTGACAATATTTGTCATAATGAAAAGCTTTCATGGCATCAACATGGAAGTTCAGCAGTAATCCAGACCGTAATTGCTATTTTTATAGCACAAAGTATTGATATTTTATTCAGTTGGTGTGCAGATGAACCACTGTAACTAACCAATCTAATGTGATGACAATGAGAAATACAGTACTCCCTGCTCTGTTCAGTGGCAACACGAATAGATTAAAACTGCAGAGAAGTTCTTTGGAAATCCAGTATTCTCTTTTCAGGTTGTACTGCATATGAAATGACAGGCTAATCATCAGTAAGAAATCAACAACAATTATACTAAATATATCTAATTCACTTGGTCTCCAGTTATTCCTATAACAGCTTAAAAGATGCTCAAAGCAATTCCACTGCCAAGCACAGGGTCAAAACTGTATATCCACTTATCATTTTAATCATTGCTGCAGTTCTGGAACTTTTCCTGGCCTCATCATCATCTTTGTTGTTGTTGTTGTTGCTCAAAGCCTACTGCCCACAGTCAGTTGGTAAATTGAGCTGTTTTCTAGCCAAGAGTCTGTGAAGTGAGCTGCAGAGGAAGTACAGGGAAGTTTCAAGATGTGGTATATTTATATGCAAATTATGAGTCATAGTGAGTATGATGGACTCTTTCAAACTGTAGAGAGTGGTGACTAGTGAAATATTTGCTCTGATAAAACATTGCCATAGTATGCAAAACCTGGCTGTACTGGTTTTAGGTCTCCAGCAAAACCACACGTATGCCAAACCCATTAATTTTGTTCTTGCTTTCGTTCAGTCTCGTTCAGTGAGAACTGGTCCAACGCAAGTGATTTCCTGTATTTGGGATACAAAATCTGTAGATCAGTGTTCATTAGTCAACAAGCATAGTGTAATCATCGGAGTAACATTTGTCAAAGTGTTTAAGCATCCGACTTCCTTTTGAGGTACATTGCATTCATTAGTCTTCGTGTGTCTGTTCAGTACTTTCTACAAGCACTGTCAACAGCTGTCTCGCAAGGAAGGAACTCTGTAGCTAAGAGGCCAGGTAAGAGAGAAAGATACTTTTCGCCCCCTCATCTTTCCAAGCCATTCAATTTATTCTTTTTGTTCTATTTGCCTGGGTATGGTCTTATCTCCAAACGGTTCAATTTGTGAACTGGAGCACGGAGTTAAGATTTATAGGACATCTAGACATAGCCGAAGCTATCTAGTAGAAGTGAGTTTTACAGGCATATCTATACCTTGTAAAATAATGTGTTCTTATGCATTAATTTCAGGTATGTTGTCCTCTGAAATATCCCCTTTTTCTTGAGTTGTCAAAGGAAATAAATAAGAAAAGGATTCTTTATTTTCAAAGCATTTATCACAGTACTTCTTATTCATTTCATCTGTGATGTAAAGAATTATGATTTTTATGATTATATCACAGCTGTCAGAAAACCAGAAGAAATTCTTAAATAGAAACAAATCATTTTGAAATAGAAACAAAACTTGACATGTTGATTTTTGTCATATAATGTGAATTATGACCTCTGCTTTGAAAAAGAGAATAAGAAAATGATGTTTTCATCTTTACAAAACCTTTCTACTCTTCTCTAGGATGTTCAGAACCTGCAAAGCCTGTTAGTCTGGTAGCTTAACAGCTGTGACAAGCCAGGGATAGATGTTCTTAGGCTTTACCCTCACTGCTGCCCATTCTGGGAGTCCAGAGGGCCTGTATTGGCAAAGACCCATCAAGCTGCACATGAGATAAGCAAGAAATATATAGGCTATTGACCAGATGTAAACAGCGCTACACCCATGTCACTTGGCTCTTGACCTCCAGACCACCCTTCACGTGGGAAAGCAGCATTTAGAAGACAACAATTTGCCTGCCCTTTCTTCCTTGAGCTACATTTTTATTTGTGTTCTAGTCCGTTTCATTTTGCATCTTCCACTAGTCAACTAATTAAGGATCGTGACATGGGTTTGTGAGCATCCTTCATTGGAACATTTCTAAATTACAGCCTTTTTCCACTGTCTTGCCTGTTATGCTTTGAAGGTAGGAATTTGCCCTCTGTTATCTTTGCTATACAATGTTATGCATGCAGGGTCCGTGCTGTGCCCCTAAGGTAGTTGAAGCTCAGTGCTTCTGTATAGATTTAATTCCTGAGACATTTTTGAGTTTCAGCAAAAGGAAATTGCTCAGTACATTTGAGCTAACAGTAGTATATTTCAAATAACAGCAATAGAAAGATTAGACTGAATGGTTTTCGTGGTGTAACCCATGTCTAAAATGTACAGCAGCATTTGTCTTTCATGGCACATCTCAAAACTGTTACAGAAGTTGTTTGCTAATAGGAAAGTCTGCATCATCCTACAAAGGTTTATCAAGCTTATCAGGATGGTTTCACCTGCAGTGGTTCTGACTTTCTTTGAACTACTGTTGTCTCATATTTTAGATATGAAGTGCTAGGGTAATTCTTGACGCAACTTCTACACGTGCAAGAAAGTTGCAGTTTACACAAGTTTTCTCAAACACGTGAAAAAAAACTTTTCCCATTTACTTACAGCTGTCTTTGGATAACATGAGGCCAAATGAAGCACGTTTACAATTCAACTGAAATATGTGACTGGCAAACCAAGATCCTGGATCTAAAAATGCAACAATCACTTCAGAACTAGGTTCAGCATATATTTATATTTACTGCTCAACTTCTTAAAATTAATCTTGGGAAAAGTTAGATGCAAAATGGCATCCTTATTTGTTTTGGTCACTCTTTGGTCAGTCATAGCAGAAGCACGCACGTGTGTGTTTATAGAATATATAATGAAATCTATGTGATAGCACCCACAACATTTTGTAACATTGGTGACTTTGGAATATAGTGAGAACTATATTCCTAGTACTCTTCTTTCTTCTCCCAATATTGCTGACTTAGAAGTAGTTGTGAAGAAATATACTACCCTGGAGTGTTAGGAAGATTGGTAGGTTGGAGATTTGGTCAGAGAGGAACCTTATGAAATTCAATAAGGGCAAGTGTAGGGTGCTGCACCTGGGGAGGAATAACCCCATTTACCAGTACAGGTTGGGGGCTGACCTGCTGGAGAGCAGCTTGATGGAAAGAGACCTGGGAGTTCTGGTGGACAACAGGATGACCATGAGCCAGCAATGTGCCCTCGTGGTCAAGAAGACCAATGGCATCCTGGGGTGCATCAAGAAGAGTGTGGTCAGCAGGTCGAGGGACGTCATCCTCCCCCTCTACTCTGCCTTGGTGAGGCCGCACCTGGAGTACTGTGTCCAGTTCTGGGCTCCCTGGTTCAAGAAGGACAGGGAACTGCTGGAGAGGGTGCAGCAAAGGGCTACAAAGATGATTAGGGGACTGGAACACCTCTCTTATGAATAAAAGCTGAGGGATTTGGGTCTCTTCAGTCTGGAAAAAAGACGGCTGAGGGGGGACCTTATCAACACCTATAAATACTTAAAGGGTGGTTGTGGGGAGGATGGGGCCAGGCTCTTTTCAGTGGTGCCCGGCAACAGGACAAGAGGTAATGGGCACAAACTTGAGCATAGGAAGTTCCACCTAAACATGAGGAGGAAATTCTTTACTCTGAGGGTGGCAGAGCACTGGAAGAGGCTGCCCAGAGAGGTGGTGGAGTCTCCATCTCTGGAGGCATTCAAAACCTGCCTGGATGCGTTCCTGTGCAACCTGCTCTAAGGTGACCCTGCCAGAGCAAGTTGGACTAGATGATCTCCAGAGGTTCCTTCCAACCCTATGATTCTATGAAGAGCAAGTGTGAAGACATGTAAAAACCAGCTAATTTTGTCACATTTCTATTCCCCTTCTTCCAGTATTGACAATAAAAGGGTGACCCTAATTAACACAGGAAGTTACAGAAGGACCTGCATGGCACAAATCAATAAGATTAATTTTGTGCAAATAAATCCCAGCGAAAGTTTTTGAATGTCAAATTGTCGTCTTAATTGAAATGTGTTTGGTTGTGAGAGAGAGATGGGATGACAGTGACCCAAGTAACTCTGTTTTTTGAGTTAAAGGAGTTAGTGAGTAGGGGCAGAAGTCATAGTGCTTTTATGGCATGGCTGATTTCTTGCCGTGTTTTCTATTGAATACTTTATTTTGGGCAACACAGAAACTGAGCAATGCTGTTCCCAGTCTTGTGAGCTTTATGATTTGATACACTCTTTTAATGACAAGATTGCTTTTTCTCCTTCAACCATACCAACGTATCCCCACGTAAACTTAACTCCAAACCATGTTAAGGGCTGTGAACACAAAGAACATTGTCTCTGTTTTGTTTTATTTTTGCATTTTAATTGCTTCTCCACCTTGAATTAGTTTGTTTAGATGATGAATTGGAAAGAGAATGGCATCTTTTTTTTAGACAACTATGCTTTGCAACCAGCGGCTAATATTTATGTTTTTGAAAAATATGGGTAGCTTGAAATCTTCACAGATTTTCTTTCTAGAAAGCTCTTGGGCTGTTCTGATCACCTTCTGCTGCTGGACCATGCAATATGATAGATGTCTGACACGTCTAGTTGGTTAGCTGGATTGTGTCTGATACGTTCCTCCTCCTGTGCTAATGCCCAAAGTACAGTTGGGTTAGGTTTCAATTGATTTGTTTGCATGTGTTTTGTGAAGAGAGGGCAAAGAGGATCTTATGTTTTCCTTGGAGTTTTAGTGAGCGAGGGTTTTTATTTATCCCGAGTTCTTTAGTCTTGTGACATAGTTTCCTCTGCGACATTTATGCCTGCCCTGATGTCCTATTTCAGAGCTCTATCTGAAAGAGGGCACAAAAGAAGAGGTCGTTGCAGAAAGATCTGTCTCAGCTGAATATCTCTAAAGAAGGGGAGAAATTCTGGAACGTAAACGCATGCAGAATGTAAACATCCTGTTTAGTGCCTGCCAGAAAAGGTTGGGCCCTTGCTGCAGTCTAAGACATCTGTACCTGCCTGCTGCCAAAATGCACTGAATACTTGCGGCAGCTAGGTATTGTGAGAGTATAGGACACACAACTGTGTTCAACTACATTTCAACCACCATTGCCTCAGAGTGAAAGGTGGCTTTTTTGTTCATATGTGTGTTTTGTTTTTGGACTGCGAGTTTGGAACCTGTGCTCTCCAAATGCAGTGACTGAGCCCTTGCACATCCCATCTCGCTTTGCTACACCCTGAGCCCTTCCTGCCCAAGCAGACACTCTGAGTACTTTGTTGTTTTTATTAGGCTTTCGCTTGAGAAAGGAAACAGGATTGTTGGACTGTGGCTTGGCTTGTACATAACCACTGTTTAGTTTTTGTGCCGTTATTACAATTGTTTACATTAATTGAATTTTTAATAAAAGCCCAAGTAATTCACACAGCAGGTGTTCTCTGAGGCTAGTCACAGTCTGAGGTCATCACGTCTTTCACAGGCAATTTTGCATCTTTTTTATTTGTTCCCTGCTGTTTTGTTTTGCTGTGTTTTCTATAGGTGCCCAAGAGAGAAATAATTGTGTGTTTTCTTCCTCATTTGTTTTGTTTGTGGAGGGATTGTACACCCCTTCTGATCATTCCAGTACTTCCTTGGTGAGTCCCTCCTGAGATCATTGCGGTGAAAGTAGTATAATGTGCTTTTCTAACTGCTGGCTTGCTGATTGTTTGTTGTAGTCTATTTTCTGTTTTCTGCTATTCATTCCACCCATAATTCCATTGATTTTTCTCGCTCCCCTTTCTAAATTAGGCTTTGGCTAATGCAGACTTCTCAAGCCTCTTTTCTTCTGCCCTGTGACACTCTGAGCACTAATCATTGTAAGAGACTTGACGGGTTCTTATTTCTTTTAAGTGCTGCTTCCTACCAGAGCATCACACAAAAGCCATTAGACAAAATGCCATATTCCACTTTTCCCCCCTTTTTGGGGAGGTAGAAACAAGACTGAGGCATGGGCAAGTATCTGGAATTCCCAGAACGCAAAGTGGTCCCTAGGGCACAAGACTCTTGCCAGCATTTGGCTCCGTGGGTTTGCACCCTACTGAGCCCTGTGTACATCTCAAGGCTGTGTCTTGTGCACTCCCACCTTTGTTTCTCTGCACAGAAACTCACAGAGGATCTCTGGAAGTTCACCTTGATTTTTCCAAGGCCTTCAGCTGGTCTGGATCTGTCTGTGAGCTTTCTGGCCCACAGCAAACTATGGGTTCCCCAGGGTTACATTCCCATTATTTCTTAGATGGTTAGTTTTTAGTTACCCCTACCTCAGTTTCAGAAAGCTGAGTGTTACTACTTCATTTTCCCTAAATATTTATATATTTAGCTGTGCTATGGTGTGTCTCTAGATACCAGCAGGCTCCAAATCACATGCTTTAGCATTTAAGCTGCCAAATACTGATAGATGGTAGGCAGGAAGATATTAAAGCACAACCTTGTAACCGTCCTTCTGATACTGCAGTATATATCCCCTTATTGAAAATCATTATCTTCCTGTAATAGTATCTTCACATATCAGTGAGACCTTAAGATGGCTCTCTCAAAGCTGAGGGTGACTTTTAGGACCAAGATCTTCATGCAGATGCATTTACTTCAATTTATTTTTCTAAAAAAAAGTTAAATAACCATGGATGAGACTTCATAAGTACCATATAATGAAGGTTTGGTCTGCACACAGATTTTTTCCTGGCACAGAAGTTTTTCCTGGGTATGACTTTTTTTTATCTTCTCTTCAAACTCAGTTATTCCTGGTGAAGCATTATTTGAATGAAATTGCACTGGTATAATTTAATTTGCTTCTCATATTGTAATTATTCTGCAATAGTGCTATGATTGCATCAATACTAATGGATGTGAATAAAGCCATTTTTCTATGCACAGGAAAGCCCTAAAATATATATTTCCCTTAACATTTAATATCATTTAAGATCCTGCTAGTGTTTGGAGAACATTAAAGGAAGCTAGACTTACTATTTTATCTTAAAAATAGTCCTACTGTCTTTCCTTGTATGCCATGAAAAAGGCCAGCTGATGTTAAAAAAATCCTGCTATCTCTCAGTTTTTGAAATGACATTTTTTTCAGTTCAAGTCCTGAATATGCAAAAAACTTTTAGTCCTCCAAAACCAAATTCCAGTTAATTCCACTCTAAAGGAGCTGAGCTTCTTCAATACTACAAAATAAGAAAGAGAAGTGAGTGAAATAATCTGAATTTTACAAATATACTCCAGACTCCCTATTTCTGATAAAAAAATATTTTTTTAGTCATGTCTTTAGAGGGCTGTATGCAGACAGAAGGGCTCATTAGAAATACATTTTCTGCACATCGAGGTTATGCCTGAACTACCTTTTCTGAATTCAGGGAGAACTTAAAAGCCGAGATTGCCTGAATTGTGTAATACTTTGACAACAGCAGTTTTTTAACAGAACTGACCATGGACTTAATTTATTCTTTTTTAAAGAATAATTGAGAACTTTGGCTCTTGACTCTTTTTGAACAACCTTATTTGCATTCCTATCCCTTCTCTCAGGATTTATGCCTCACAGGGCTCTTGCTTAATAGATATCCAATATTGTCTTCACAGCATAAGTGCGAGAGCGGTATTCTTTAGCAGCTGACAAGACTGGGTAATGTTTAGCTGGTCACAAGATGTCTGTACTGAAGACAGGAGAGGAAGTGGACTCTTCTGATCTCTCTGAATATCACATTCTTGCTCATAAGCACCTTCTCTCCAAGGGACACTGTCATCTGTGATATGGTTTAGCGTGTTTGGATATTCAATACAATACTAGACATTTGAATATTAGTATTGCATATAACTATCCTGATAGCAAATCTGTGCAGGGTATTGTAATAAAAGAAATATATTCTAATATACCACAGAGTAAGCAACTAGATAAGTCTGGTGGGAGGTCCTCATAGTTTCATGCAGATTGTTCCAAATATTTCCTTGTGATGATTTAAACTGTTATGGGGCCTGTATTTCCTTTGCTTCTAATGTATGATTGATAGCGGTATGGTTTCAGCTGCTGTTTGTGGCATCATATTTCTCTGTAGGTCTTAGAACCCTAGCTGCAGCTTTGCTTTCTATTTCTGTTGAATCAAGCACTGTAAGGGGCCTATGGTTCAGAAAAACAGCGCACAGCCAAAAAAGAGCTGTATTGTAGACTAGTTTTTTTTGTTTAATTACTTTGTTTTAATTTTTCAAATTCAGCTTGCAGTCATGTGCCTAATTTGTGTCCTCATGTTGCACCTTGAAAGCTGCACCCTTTCCCCTCCCACACACCTTTGCACTCCAGTTCCTCCATTGCTCCATCTGGCAATATTCCCTGTAATAAAAATTTATAACTATTTAACACGAATGAGAGGGGAAAAATATATTTCAGTGGAGATAGGCTATTGAATGCATAATGGTGTCATGAACTTTCAGCCTCTGATGTTGGATTTTTGTACCATATGGGAAAAAGCAGCATAGCAACATAACTGCTACTCCTAATTATATAATGTAAATGTCAAGCTTGTTCAAAATTCAAGGATTACACACTGCCAGAAGAAACTCTCTCTTTTGTAGACTGAAGCTTTTTGGCAACAGGGTCTGAAGGAAGAAGCACTTACTCTCTGTGCTCTCATCACCGTATTTCTTAAACAGCAGGGACATGGACAGAAAAAGGCGTTTTTACGTCTCTGCCAAGGGACAAGACAATCTCTTGATTTCAGCTCTGAAAAACTTCCAAGACACAAAAAATTTCAAGTATACACAAATCTTCGTATTAAAATCAGAAAAGTTAACAAATATTGACTGGATATTTAAGCATTAACGATGGTATAAAGTACATTCATGGAAAAGTCACAGATGGGTATAACCAGCTGACATTCTGGTTGTGGCAGTGTAAAAAAAATACTTAGAAACTATTAGCTGAGCATTTAGCAAATTATAATAAATGATTGCTGAGAAGATCTAATTGGTATTATTTTTATAATTTTACTATCTGGAAGATCTACTGGAAGAAATATGAAAGAAGAATTGTAAAAGGCTATCAGTATTCAAGGGTCTTATGAGCTTAGAAGTACATAAAACAATGTGTTAGAAAAGAAATAGTTTTATCTTTGTTGCACAGCAGGGAACTGAACGTGAAGTTTATGCCAGTGTTATAAGGAAAACGTGTGGCAAAGCTGATCACCTGTTAAGTGAGGTCTTCGCAAACTTCATAACTGCTTCTTGTAGAATAGACCATACACTAAAAGGTACGCAGATGTTTGCCTTGATCCATATTGATCCTGAACAGCTTTTAGGTTATTCATAATAAACTCAATAGCTTGCAAAGTGACTATTTCATAAGTAGTGACAAATCATCTGAATGTGTTAAGAAACCTGTGGTTTTTAATGAAACTGCCGGTCAAAGCAGTATAAAATATTTTAAAAGGCTATTTCATACAGTTATGCACAATAAAATTACCTGCAAAAACACTTTAAAAAAAAAAGTGACTTACATGACATTTTTTCTTTATATATAAATGGTTAAGGAAATTCCTACAGCACCTTTGTATTTATTACTTAATATGGCTTGATTTAAAGCCAGAAAAGCATATAAGTCAAATTTCTGATTTGACCAAGTGGCAGAGAACACACATATGATGTATTTAGAATTGGCAAAGTCTCATCTTGGTGAAGAGTGCTGTAAATTACTTTTGATTAAAAAAATCAGGAGAGGAAGTGAAAAATCATTACTACCAGAGAGGAACAATAAAACATTAATGCTCTGTGTAAAGATTGATGGGTAGTTGAGAAGTTGATTTGTAGAAGTTACCAGTACCACAGGGCATGAGTTTATTAAGAGTATGAAAGAGGCAGAGTAAAAAATGAGCTCATACTTCAATCAACAGAAATGGAAAATAAACAGCTCAATATTTGTAGGCTTCTTTCAATGGAATTTTAGTTTGAGGATAACTGTCTCCGCAAAAACCCCTAAAGACTTTGACTACTTGAAAACCAATCTTCCCCAACTCTGATTTGTCCAAGGAGCTGAAGAGAGATAATAATGGTTGGAGAGGCAGCTGGGGAAGGTTGACAATTCATTTTCTAACTGATAATTAAAATACGTAAGGAAATGCATGAAAAATCTGTGCTTTTTCTTCTTCCCATTCTTTTCCTATGTGACTTGTCATTTTCATATCCTCATGTGTATTATACACAAATAAATAAATTGCCAACTCTGGACTGGGATGAGCTATGAGTCATGCAAACATAGGCAGGAGAATTAAGGCTCTAGATTTGGAAGCTGTTGGTGGCTGGGATTATGCCTTCACTTCTATTTCTACACAAGCCCCCTATAAATTGTGCTACTTTACTGGGGGTCCTGACCACTCCTGTGTTATGCAAACTGCTGCTAGCTTTCTCTGCTCAGGAAAGAAGCAAGAGGCCCAATAACTTCAGTGAAAATGACTGGCTAGAAGTTAGCGATCAGTTGACCAGACCTTCATGGTCTCAGAGACAGACATCATATGTTTGACACTAATTGTATTTGGCATCCTAGCTTAAAATTCAGAGCAGAAAGTCCGAGGATCTCACAGGCATAAAATATCTTCTATTTTGAGAGATGAGTCACACAGATAAGAAAGTACAGAGATGCTGGTGACTACATGTATTTCTGTGTACTGTTTCCACTGTTGATCTAGAATAGGAAACTTTATGGATAAAAGTCCATGTACAAAATTATACTCTTGGAAGCTGCCAAACTGACAGTCTTCATACCACTGGCAGAGGTAACATGTTTCTTACTCTATCTAGCCAGTATGCCTATATTTAACTCTGATCTAAAAGCACTGAAATACAGTGTAAGGAAGATATTTTATCCTCTTGCTCATTTATGGTTTACTGCAAGATGCTGAGCTTTTCTGGGAGCTGGTGGGAGTCTTTAACTCCCACTAGTTTTGCTGAAAATTTGGCGTAAATATTTCAAAAGAATGCCTGCCATTTTGTGGAGACAAACTCTGAGTCCTTCACCTCTCCTCTGATGTTTTATGAAACACTTCAAGATGATCAAATACCTTGATATAACTATCAAACAGAGGCTTCCTGGTGTCTAATTGTTTAGTTAACTTCCCTCACAGTAAGCTTATTTCTGTGCTTTCATGTTTGTGTGACTGGATTTTATCTAGAAGTAGGGCTAAATCTAAAAAAGACTTTCAGTGCCTCATAGGGAAAAAAAAAAATCTCTTGTCTTTGGAAAAGCTGCAGATTCAGAAGTCAGTTCCCTCTTTGGCCTGAGAACAAGTAGAAATGATCACTCTTTTCTAAGAATGCATGACATGACTGTCTCTGCCTGTCATATATATGATAATTTTATATGACTACTTCAGTTCATAGTTCAATACCATTTACAGTTATTAGTGGGGTTTTATGTGTTTATATTGAGGGGTATTCATTGTTGTAATTTATGTCCCAAGAATCTTTATATTTATATTTTTTATATTCTTTTACAGCTCATGGATTATGTGCTTCTATTTCTAAGAAGCTAAGTATTTTTAAGTTTAAATGTGTGGTAAACGTCTCAACTTGAAGAATAATGTAATAATCATGTTTATTAGACAGTAAATCAAATAAAATGAGACTTGGGGAGAAGAGGTACAGTGTTTTCCTAGTTAGGGGTGCTCTTATGGGCTCTAGATAGTAGAAATATTGAGACAAATTAGTGGTATCAAGGAACAAATTCGTGGTGTTAGCTCTCCAGAAATTAGCTTTCTCTGTGTGTAATAAACGAAACCTTGGTACCATGGAGAAAACAACTACCACATGAGAATAAAGTTTTCAAACCTTTAAACAGTAGGGAAAATGTATAAGCAGTTAATCTGGATCAATACAGTGTTCTTGTGTAATAAAAATACTAATACACAACACTTTTGTTGCTTATATTAGAAGATAGAGATAGTTGCATTGCTCTTGTAAACTTGATTGTCTGAAGATCCAGGAGATACAAAGCTTGTCGGGAAGGTGATATCTCTTCTTGGACCTGTACCCCAGGTGGACAGGCAACAAAAACACATAAGGGCCCAGATTGTTCTGGTTATACACTGGTATATTGCCAGTTTAAATAAAACAATGTGAATTGCATATGGGATTAATAATTTCTTCTTCACAGCCTTGCTCATCAGACTTCGAGTTGCAACACAATGGGGACTTTGGTAACTTGCTTGATGGTTCCTCATTCCTCAGCTCCCACCATGCTTGGGTCCAGCCACAATTTTTACTGGGATTTTGCTTCCAATTTACAATATTAATAACATTGAACTGACAGATTTTAAATGTCTTCTCATGGAAGGAGCTAAGTCAAACTGTTTTTTATCTACTTATAACTTTTTTTCCTAAGAAACCCCACATCTGTAATGCCTCACTCCTCCTTTGTTGCAGTATCGCTTGTGCCTTTGTATCCCACCCACAGCAATCAGAGATCTAACTAAATTTTTATGTCTCTCTCATTGAGGTAGGAGGGGTAGGTGAGAAAGAAAAAGAGGGAATGTAGTACACCATTTGTTCTTTTAAACAAATGGCGTTACCAACAGCTGTAAGTTGCTATTTCCTTACAGGACCAGTGGATATCATTGCAAAAAGAGATGACGAAGGGTATATCTGTGCTGTCATATAACAGAGCTTCGTGACCTCGTTCCTGGCTTCCTGATTATACATGCTTGTGGATATGTTAGTTCATTCCCCAGCTTTCTCCTGGAGGCAACTAATTAGTTCCCTTGGGCTCTGTCTACATTTATAATTCAGCACACAGGAGTGGAACATTAGATCAAATTGGATTGTGCTGAGGATCCTCATCCCTCTCGCATTTGTGTGCTACCAGCATTGTGAAGGATGTCATGAGCTGCTGCCCTCATGTGATGAGCTAGCTGGGATTCCTGCTGACATGAAAGTTTGCCTATCTCTCATCTTGCATGGGGTTATGTTATGGTGTCTCTGCCTCTGATGTGCCGTTAGAAGCAATGGCATGCCAACATGACCTCCATCATTTTATTGCCCCAATAAAATGATGTTAAAGGGTCACGAGCATATGACATGGGCCCCAGGCAAGAGGTATGCCTGTCACACCTGGTAGTTTATGAATGTCAGATATAGAAGGAGAGGAATGTGGATGAAGGAACTGAGAGAAGGACCCTACATTTATTCTGAGGACAGGAAATCACTACCTTGAGTGTGGGACTTTGAAGAATAAGCAGAGTTTATCTGTGTTGCTCTAATAAAAGATATACTCTCTTCCTATATACTTCGCTTCTCACTGAAAGGAAGGACATCTTTTATGGGATACTGTAAAACTGTCATGTATTGTAGGTAAGTCTGAAGATTTATTTTTAAAGTCCTATTCTCAAGGTCCCTGGGCTTGTCTGAAATCTGACTGTTTAAGCAGTCTTTTGCAACTTTGGCAATCTTATCTTTGGTGTACTCTTATCTCCTCTCAGCTGGTTTTTCTCACTTTGAAGGGAACTCTGTGCCCATTCAGGAAGCACAGTGTGTCTTTACAGGACAGTAAAGGAAATCCACTGCAGCATGTTGTATGGCAAGATAAAGTCCGTTGGTGGTAAATCTTGCTGAAGGGACGGCTACTGTGTGCTTGGAATCCAGAACAGCAACTTCCAACACCTACAAAATACACCCCACATGGTGAGACAATTTATAGTCTATGATGCTGGGGGGGAAGGAGTGTGGTGGTAAAATTATTAATATTTAGGATTGAGAGGTCTGGATAAGAAGCAACTTTTACTTAAAGAACATTCCTTTCAACTAAAAGCTAGCAATCTATGATTGTTCCAAACTCGCTGCTTCTGAGCTAAACTAATACTGTGTGTACCACTCCTATAGTCTCCACCAAGGGACATCTCTCCATGTTGTCATGTTATTTACTGTTTGATTCCTTAGAAATGTGGCAATTAGCAAGCAACTTAAGGAGTTCATCCCCCCCAGGGATGGATACCCGGCTTTGTTAACACTGAAATGATTGGTTTTCCTCACCTCTTTCATTTTTTTCTGAAACAGTATATATATATAGGTTGGGTATCTGCAAACACTTGGCAGAGAACCAGGGAGCAGAGGGAGAGATACTGTCCCAGTGTTCATAGTTAATTAAGCTTCTGTCTGACCTGTCCTAAATTGTACCTGCATTATTACGTACTTGGAGTCCCCAGATGCTCCAACAGGAGTTAACTGTCACCTTCTGAGATGGCAAAATTCAAGTCAGATAGGTTGACTAAGATATAAGGTAGGGACTATACACATGCACACATTTATGCAGGCACACTCTAATGAGTGCTGCAAACATACAGTGCTTTCAGGAAGAAGTATTTTCAGCGATGATGTGGCCAGACATCCAGAATATTAATTTGATTTCTTTCAGACATAAGCAGGAAGAAACAGGGTGGAAGGATTTCAGGAAAGGAACATGTAGAACAGACAGGGATTCTTTCAGGAGCATGCTATTTTTCAAGGAGACACTTGGACACTACAGAAGTCCTGGCATACCTGCTATTCCCTGGTCATTAGCAGTAATAAATGTCTTGCTATGAAAGCCAAAGAAAGCGGTGTCAGGTAGGACAATAGTACAAAATGTGAGCCCATCTGTCAGTGTGATTAATGGAATGAGCCCCTTCCAGAAAACAAATGGAGTTAAGGAGACCTTTCCAGAGCTTGTGGAATGTGCCCAGTTTAGCATTACACAGAGGTGTGGAAAGGCTAAGAATTTATTGGCTGTTGATGTTACCTGGGAAATATCAATAGAAAGTTCTGGGTGATTGAACAGGAGATCTGATCCATGCACATATTTCATGAACAGACAGAACTAAAAGCCAAAGAATCCACTAAGTCCAGCCTTGTCAAACTCTTTGTAGAGGAATGGGAAGGAAAAAAATTATTAGTAAACTATGTGATAAAATTTTCTGTATAAAGTATGAATCACTCAGTTTCAAGTTAAACAATTTAATTACACAGAGTAAAATAAATAACTTGCCTGGTCATACATGAGGAGGCAGATGAGTAATTTTGCAAATGTCTCAAATGATATTTATAAATTAACTGTACTCTGAAGCCAGAGACCTTGCCCTACAAACCTGATTATCTGCCATGACCATTCAACAACAGCTTACCCTAAAAACTGTTCCTACTTACAAATATAGGAAAATTCTTGGTCTGTTTTAGTCTGATCTTTGTTCAATGATACTGAGATTCTTTCCCCAAAGACCTCCATGTGAAGGGAATACCTATCTTTTTTTGTCCCTTTTCAAAAAATGTTTTGTTTTGTTTTGTTTTGTTTTGTTTTGTTATGATGATAGAGACCACTACCAAGATGAAATCAGTGAGTCGTGTCCAATGACAATATTGATAGACCTCGTATTTGAAGCTCTCTTTCAGCATGTAGTGCACATACTCTGGGGGCAAAGCATACCCATCCTAGTCTCCTCCAGGCTGAACCACAAGTTCTCTTGCTTTACCATTCCTTGCTGAACACAAAACATGTTATCAAAACCAAAGCCCTTCATCACTCAAATTTGTGATCCTGGGCCACAGGTGAAATGCTGGATTTATTATTATGTTTCTCTGGCACAAGGTGTTCAACAACTATTTCTATGGCTTTAAGGAGACTCTTTAGTCTTGGGCTGTTTTAAAATTGCAGATATATTTGGCTGCGTTTTGGTATCATGTTGTCATCATCTCAGTTTCTGAAACTTCTCCAGAACACTGTAGAGGAAATGTGTTCTCTATGATGCTGTTAATTTGGGTACATGCTGAATGTGGCTTCCAAAATAGCACTGTCACTTACCTGCTAGGATGCCACTAGGGCATCCCACGCTTGTGTCTAGGGCTTGGAAACTTATATCTCTCTCAAACATTTAGCTGCACTTTTCAAGTTTCTGGAAAGGGAACATCTATTCATAGTTATGGCAGCATGATATTCTTCCATATTTACCAGTAATAATTGTTCTCTTCAGCCTGATGCCTTTCAACCCTGTAGGAACCAGTAGAACAGCCTCTTCTGAGAGCCATTGTTATGGGGATGTAATTCTTTTCAGTGGGGTTTTTTGTCCCTCCTTCTTCATCGTGACCTTTTTTTATTCCCTTCTTTACACATTAGCTTCTATCTGTGCTTGTTCTTTTTCGTCTGTTCAACCTTGAATATCATGAACTATTCCCACTGAAAATAGTTCTGGTTACCTTTCACAAATGAGTAAGAAGCGTGAACACAGGGCTATCGGGTGTACTTCAGTGTCTTCAGCAGTCCTGTGAAAGGCAAGATGTGTCTCACACTGACCTCAGTGATCTCTTCTTCTCTTCTGCCTGAGACTGAAGAGCATTTGTGTGACTTGAAGAAGCAGATCTGTTGAGAGAAGGCAGAGTCATTGTGTTTAATTGGGCAGGGGGGAAAAGTTTTGCCTTTAACCTAAACTTAAGAGTTGTTTTCAGTTTCTTGCCTGGTTACAAATTTCCTATTTTCTCCTTTCCAGAGACTACAGTCTTTTCCTACCTGAAAAGAAAAGCTAATTTGTGAAAGTCAGGAGTAAAGTTGGAAAGCCTAACTCATCGGTGAGGGTAAAAGTGCTTTAAGATCTGGACAGCAGTGCTGGATATCTGTTGTTTCTGTGATAGTTCATCATGACAGTACAGAAATTTTGGTCCAGCCTTGAAGGATTCCTGGCCGCTATTATGCTGTCTTTTATCAATAGAGACTGTGGTAACAAAATTATTATACGGTTATGAAATTTTTTTGAATGAGAAAGGAAAAAATTGTCCCCCTAGAAATCCTGCAGAAGGCCAATGTCATTTTGATGTCTTTAAAGCTTTGGTTTGAAAACTTCTGTCCCTCTACACAGTAGTTACTTCCATTGAGGAAGTGAACACATTCTGCTACTCATGCTAATTACTGATAAGAAAAAGGCAGGAGAGCTCAACGATGAAACATGTTTCATGCACTTGTCTTTCTTTTACTAAGCCAAGTTTTGCAAAGCTGGCAGCAGTTACAAAGAGTGCCTTCTGTAATCATCCTCCCTCACTGCAATTTTAAAATTCCTTCTCTGTTTTCCATCAAAAATAACAAGATAGTGGCTCATGTCTTGTGAAAATGGGCTTCACATGCTATGTGTACTGGGTGGCAGGCAGGTAATTAGGCAAAAGGCCATGCAGATGAGAAAAAAAAAGGGAAAATTGCTTCATTTCTTCAACTTTGCTCCTCTGTGAAGATTTGCTGCACTATAAAGATTGAGGGAACAGGTGCTGTTATAAATATGAGGAAAGGGAAGAAGCAACAGCTTGGCTGGATTACACTCTTGAACCCTAGACACCCAGTTTGTCATTTTAATTCTGATAACCAGAATTGCCAACTCTTCCTCAGTCATATAATTCTTGGCAGTGAGACAGTGAGGGAGTGAGTGAGTGATAAATTCCAGCATATTTCCTGCTTCCTAGATATCTCTAGCTCTTGAGATAATGCTGTGAAGTTTGTAAATGAGATGGGTTAAACCTAAAGTAGATGGGTAAAAATGGAACTCTTAAATACTTTTTTATTTTCACAAAATACGATTTTTAAATTAGTTTTGTGATTAGGATTTTTAGTATCTGAAAGTCGCAATATTGACTGTTAAAGGTTAAACTCTTAAATTTTGGCAGAAGGCAACTGGTTCCATCTGAGATAAACATTGTACCAGATATAACAAAATCTTTGTAAATGTGTCCTTTGTTTAGGAAATATATTCTGATACAACTTCCCGCTATTGAAATCAGTACCGATTGTCCTAACTTTACCTGGTATTTCTTTAGATTTACTTTGATAAAATGTTGAGCCAAATAGTGAGGCCAAAATTAGATAATTTACATCTTTCTTTATGCAAAATCAACGTGCCTAAAAATATTTAAAAATCTAAGCACTCTTAATATTTGCAGAGTAGTGGCTAAATGTGAAGAGTCTTGTCTGGAGTTTGCTAGGTTTTAGAATTCCTTTAAAAAGAAGGCTAAATTGCCCTCTGGGGAATGAAACAGTGATTTATCCTCTTGAGCTGCAGTGGCGGAAGAAGAAAACTTCTCCTGAGATTTTATTATAATTCAGTATTAGCACTGGCTGTCCTTTGGCCTCTTTGAGGTAATTGTCTTTTAAGATTCTTGACTTTTGCTTGGTAATGTTGGGTAGAAACATCTCTCTTCGTGTCTATTATGACTTCTTTGTACCAGGGGATGAATAGGTCAAGTCTTTCTAATTTGAAGTCTCCATTTGAAGAATGACAAAAAGAATAAGCACCTGATACAGAGAAATGGCTTTACTAATCTCAGCCTTTCAGATTTTTATCAGTTGTACTTAAAATCAGCATTGAGATGAAGAATCAGCCTGTGTTTAATTAATTTTTTTCCCCCCATGTTGTGGTTGAACTGGAACACCCCAAAACTGATATAGACAAGGTTTTAAAATCTAAACATAAAATTTTGGGTTTTAAAAAAAGCGTAAGATATTGTGGAAATATCTCGATGGTGCTTTGCTTTGAGAAGTCTAACACAAACTTTACATGAAGATTCATGAAGAAGTATCTCCTCCCTTTTAGTGGAGAAAGTATTCAGATGTTGCACATTAATCAAAAAACTTAGACTGACTTTTTTACAGGGTGGTTGTTTGGGGGGGCTGCGGCGGCCATAACTAGGTATTGCCTATCTCCCTCCTGAGATGTGGTACTCACAACTGAAAGCAAGACTTTACCTGCAGCCTTGTGAGTACCCCATGGACTGGAAGGCGTTCCTTCAGGATTTTGTTTGTGCATCTCAGTACAGTCTGTTTTTTTCTTTTTAATGCCCTGCCGATGATCCATTTTCACCTTGTGATCCACAATAACCTCCAAATGTTTTCCAGTATAACATCTGCATAGCAAGTTGTTGCCCATGTTTTTATGGAGTTGATTTGTTTGTGCTTATGTGCGTTCATTGTTGTTCAGTTGTCCCCATTGAATTTCACTCTCTTGTTATTAGAACTTTCTGCAAAGGTACCAAGAAAGTTTTGAATTCTAAGCCTGACCTCTAGGATACTGGAATTCTGCCTGGTTTGGGATTGTGTTTTAAATTCATGTGCTATTTCATATAAATTCATATTCTATTGCATCATCCAGATTACTGTGATTTATACAGTGTTGAATGCAAGACCATTCTGCCAGTCAACAGCTACCAATTCTCTGCAGTTTTTTATTCAACTCGCTTTAAGTATCGCTTAAAGTGCAACTGAGGGTATTTTCACCTAGACAATTCTGCCTTGATTTGCTTCCCTCCTAAGTGAACCAGTGTCTATGGCTTTAGTGGCGTCAAAATATGACAGTAGAGGTCCCTTCCAACCCTATCATTCTGTGATTCTGTATCACTATTTCTCCTTTGTTTGCCTTGTTTCTAGATGGAAATCAGATTGGCTCAACTCAATGTTTGTTGTTAACCCATTCAAGCAATTGTAGACTTACACACTATATGTTTTTTTGTGGAAAAATTACTGTCTTGGTACACTATTCTATGGTGGGTAATGAGAAGATGAATAAGATATAAAAAGATTCTTTAAGAAAAACAGAGATTCCATATACCATACATAGCATCAGTAAGACCCAAAGATCAAACAAGGTGGACTGTTCCAGGTCGAACTAGAGGGAAGTCAAAGATACTTATTAAAAATATAAAACACCTGGATCGTTTTCTTTGCTTCTATTGAAATATTCTTTAGACTAGTTAATGAGATCTAACAAGAATTGGAAAGATACTTTCAGGAAGTTCAATGGAGGTTTTTCAAAATCACATAATATATTGAAGTTGCAAATTTAAATTGTTGTGAAACAATCCCATATTTATTTAAGTGGATTCAGTAGCCAAGATTGAACTATAGAAATGTTTTGATATAGTGCGATGTGAGAGGGGGAGAGCTCTAGATGCATATGTTCTGATTCTTATATTTATATGGCTTATTAATTCTAGGAAAAAATAATATAAAGTATAGCTGAACGAATGCACAGAAAAAAAGTGGGACAGCCAGTCATCCCTGGAGAATACAGTAAAGTAAAATGATGTGATAGTGCAACTGCAGTATCTTACCACAGAAAAACAAGTATCAACAGGTTTTCAAAAAGACTTTATAGTATAGCTATTTCTGTCAGATCTCAAAACAGGTAGCGTTTTTCTGAATTTCATCAGAAATGACCTGCTTAAATAAATCAAAGCTTTTATTATAAGGGGCGGGGAGGGGGGGAAAGTACTCTAGCCCTTGTCATTGTTGAGAAAAATTAAATGTAACCTTACTTCAAAGTAAGGTCTGAGAACTCAGGATAACAAAATGAAACTCTAAGAAATTGGCATAAAAATCAAGATAGTACTAGTCTTTGAGTGTATACAGAGTTATAATACTGAAATGTACTGCTAAAGCTAAACATACCATGTTAGGTTAGCAGAGCAAAAACCAGACCACAGAGAGCCATATAGCAAACAGCTGATACGTATAGAACAATTAAAGAGATGGTAGTGCGATATTGATCACTAAAAAGTTTGTCCAATAAATCTAACTCAATCTCTCTTAAAGGCATAAATATTAAGGTGAATAAAAGTCGAGTGTATAAGGGTAACAGACCAAGAAGCAATAAGCAGCATGAGCTGATGATGGAGGAAAAATCATGTCAGATAAACTTGATTAATATTTTGGAGATTGAATTACAGATGGCTGCAATGCAACAGATGTAATTTGTGTGGCTGTCAGATCCTGCTCCTATTTATACAGATGAAAATCCTGATTGACTCTGTTGACATCTATTGAGTTTTTGCTCACTGAACTCGGAGAACAGGGAACACATCCCTAGTGTTCACTGAAACAACGTTCTCATTCAAACGTGGCTATACGTATTAGCATAGTCAGGTAATACATCATAGAAAGAGGATAAATTTATAGATCTGTGGTTCTGGGGGATGTAGGAAATGAGCTGTGGATAATAATAACGTAAGCTTGTTTTAACTTGCAAACAAGATGGTCTAAATGAGAAGTTCCTAAAAGATAGTGTGCTTACTGAGAGGACATGGTGGGCTTGAGGAGCTTGTGCCATGTGTTTTATGGTCTGGGATGTGGTATGAGGGTATGCCAGGAGTGATGGAGAATGAAAACCATGGAGGGGTAATGCCACAGGATTGTGACAGCGGGAGGGAGACAAACCTGTAACCTCATTCATCCTGCACGGAGTAGTCCTTAGGAGTGCTCAATGTACTTCCTAATTTTGAAGGGCACTAGCAACAGAGATGCATCCTGAATCACACGGTAATCCAAGACAATTTCCTGAATGAACTTGTGCCATGCTCACAGTTCCAAAATGTGAGTAGTTTCCTTTTTACAATGGGAAGATCCCCTAGACAATGTCTAAACTGCTGATAAAATATGTACTCAGATTATTGAGAATATTAAAGTGTGAGGTAGTGACAGGACAGTAATATTGCAGAAACTAATCTGATTAAAGTTGAAATATGAGTAAAAAAAGAAAATTACTTTATATAAAAGTTATTTTTTAATGCTAAGGAATATCAGGATTATTTTTAAACTGGTTTGGATGATGCTGGATTTCAAATTCCCTGGAGCAGATTTCAGTGGAATGTGTGAGAGAGCCATCAGTGTATAAACACAGGTCTTGAAGTAATATTTTGGCTCACTGACTCCCATGTTACTGCTGCCGGCCATGGCATACAGTTCTCTGTATAAAATGGAAACACAAGTGCTGGTAAACTTCAAAATTATGAAGTTAGTGCAAAGGGATAGAATAATTGGAATTTAATAGTGTCTACAGCATAGGGATATTTTTAAGTATACTCAATGTGCAGTGCGCCAAATACTGAGGAAAAGACAGTAGGACAGGAGAGCACATAGTTGTTGCTATATAGCTGGAAGGAATTATTTGATTGCCATATTACTGCTCACCCTGAGAATATTGCTAATTTGATGTTTACACATCAAGAGGTAATATCTTGGTACAAAAGCAATTAAAGTGGCAGGAATCTTTTCCTTAGTCATCTCCGTTCTACTCTAGATGTCTTTTTCTCAGTCGGGCACCTGAATTTTCACAACATAGAGTGATTAGAGAAGCAAAGTTTCAACACAATAACTCTTTAACTCAGAGGACTATGCAGTCTTTGTTTCTCACTGCTGGATACTGTACTGAGCACACAGACCTTCAAAAATGCCAGCTCTGAGAAGAAACAAACATATGCTGTGGGTGAAGCAAATGGAAGGCTAATGACGCTTTTGTCAGATGCCTTTCTTTGCTTGTTGTGTAGCTCCCTTTCTCTAGCTTGCTATTTAGCCTACAAGCCTCAGGGAAACAGATTGTCTCAATCTAAGTTTTTACAGTGCCTCGCTGAGCATGGGAGCCTTACATCATAGAGTATTTGCTTTATTGATCACTCAAATATAGTGAGATTTGCCTTCTGTGCAGCTTTGCTTTTCCTTCCTGGTCTCTGGCAATAGCACAAGCCTAAGCAGAGGGAGGGTTAGCTTTTTCCTAGAGGACAGGGAATCCTAAAGAAAAACTCCCCTGAGCACACAGCAATAGCAATGTCTATCCAAGCCACATGGGACCACACTATGTCTTATCCACATGCTTTGTAGCTGCATGTGGTAGTGAATGCAGTAAAAAATGTACACATAGCATGTGCTGGAACTCAATATTTTCATCCCTGGTGAAGAAAAGCACTTAATGAACTCAGTGGGAACAAATAAAGACAAGGAAGATATGCCATTCTCCAGTGCCCAGGTTGAGAGGCAGTGACATTAGCTGCGGGGGGCAGTGAGAATAAATATTGCCTCCCCACTCACCTCTGGCAATGGAGTTGTTTCTGTGCCACTCAGTTCCTGCTTTCTGGACCCTAGCTGATGAACAGGTATAGGAATTTGTGCATTAACTCTTCCTTTGTTCTTCTCTAGCTCAGTCTCATTTGAAGGCCACCCAGAGCAAAGGCTCTGCTGCCTGTCAGTGCAATCCAGGGGCAAGTCCCTTTAATCCTTGCCATCTTCCTTTTTCCCAAGAGAATAAAAGTTAAAGTATTTTCAGTGCTAAAAATAGGCAGAGTAGAATTGTTCAGGGAGTTCATGCGTAGCCTGGATGAATGTGGCTTCCTCTGGCTGATGTGTCTGCCGAGAGTCTGACTCATTGCTCTTCCTTCATACATTTCTCCACCACTATTATGTCTTTCATGAATGAGTCCTTAAATGTCCTTTAAAGCAAACAATATGGTTTTGTCATTGTTTGACCAGTCAGAGGATAAGAAGATGAGATAGTATATCACAGAGAACATTTATTTCCAGGCACTTTTACTGTAAGAAACTGCCTCTGTGAGCATAGCTATTACAAGTGCTTACAGGAAAAAAAGGACATCTGTTCAGGCCTTCCATGAAGTGACAGTAATATCAACTTAATGGAGAAAACTTCCAACAAGAGACTATTAAGCTTTCCTGAATAAATTAATGTTATGCAGTTTTAATGGAGGTCTGAAATAGATGTAAGAATTAAAGAGAATATAAAAACTAGGTATTCTGTGGGGCTTTACTTGAGTTGATATAAAATTCTCTCTTTCAGATGATTGCATAAAAGTAAACTGTATTTTTCAAGCTAGCTTTAATGATCTATATCAACTGAACTATATTGCAGAAAGAGAGCTTTTAAAGTATGACTTTAGCTGATGAGTAAAGGTATCAGCCATCGGCTCTGTGAGATGAATACATTCAGCTGGATCGAGCAATCACCATGAAGACCGGGGCTGAGAAGAGTTAGTTGGGGGCAAGTGGTTTTAGGACTTGTTCCCTATCATCCCATTATAAATTAACCTTGGATTGCATCTATGCTGGTTGGTTGTGATCTCTGAAGTGTCTGCAGGTTGGGATTGGCAGAGTGTGCTTAATTCCTGCCCTTAACTCATGCCTGGTAAAATCAAGACTGCATGTGGAGGGAATAGAAACAGGTATAAAGGATCTGGCTGTTCCAGTTCTGTGTTTGCTGAGGCAGGTATCAGTTTGTTTCTTCTTCTTCTTCTTCTTCTTCTTCTTCTTCTTCTTCTTCTTCTTCACTCTGGAGCAGCGCTTATTAATTTAGGTTCCCCTTTTTACTGCTATATCATGACAGAACTCCAATTTGTTGTAGCAGCTTCAATAGACTGGTGAGTACTTGTTTTTTAAATATTTTAATGACTGTTGAGCAATTGTCATCTCTTCGGAATGTCTTTGCAGGTCAACTTCAATAGACTTGGAAATGTTCCACAAAATCTGGTTTTGTGCTTCTGAGTTGACCCTGGTATAATCTTCTTCATGTAGACTGTATACTAGGTAATTTAAGGAACTCATTATTTCAGCTATATGTGTATATGTAAATGCATTCTTGTTTCTTGTAAAAAAAAAAGATAGAAAACACAAAGTTTTTTGAACTTAGTGAATGATTCTGAAGTTGGTTCCCATAGAGGCAAAAGAAAGTTAGTTTACTTGGCCCTGAATGAAAGATCTCTGTTTAGGTGGCTTATCTGGTATTATTACTGTAGCTAGCCATGTCCCTGGGCTTTCAATTTCAAAAATGAACACTTATGTCACTTTAAGTAGTTGCCATGGAAATCCTCACAGCATGAACCTCTTCAGTGAAGACCTTATGGCAGATAACTTAAATCGTGTCTATTACTTCCCTAAACACATCAGGTACTAGAGCAAAAGGGGTTTTGCGTGCCTTTAAAACACATGCACAAGAACTACTACTTGCTTGTTCTAGCATACGTTTCCTAACCTTCTTCAAATCAGATAAATGAACGTCAGATTCTAATTGTGTGCATTTATTTGAGAAAGCAATAAAATGAACTGGAGAAATCTCTTTTAGCTCTTAGTACCCTAAAATATTTTCAGATGAACCTCTTTCTTTTCTTTAAAAGACTTCTGTATGCTGAGCTTTTAGGAATACAAATATGGGAGACATTACTGGCATTTGAATGCTTTTCCATTGTTCTACTGCAGGCTCTGCTCTGAGCAGATGTAATCTTTGCTAGGGCAGGGTCAAATCTTAAAAAAAATTAAAATGAATGTTCTTTCAGTTTCAATTCATAACTCTTTTTCTTTATATGATTAATAAGCTAATTTTAGAGATTGCTTTGAACTACACTTAATTTTTAGTTGAATTCCAAAATAATGAGTAAGAAGTTAGTGAACTGAGATTTATTTTTTTTCCAGATGTTCTCATTGATCTCCAGTTCTGTCTTCTCCATGTATCTAGATGTTAACACTGGCATCTGGAAGCTGTTCCTTTTCAACAGACTGCAGCTAATAATATCTGTTTTTGTAGCATTTCTGTAAAGACTAACTCAGCTGCAATAAGTGTGTTAAAGCACCAAGTGTTTTGTTCTTTTATCTTGAATAAGGTGCACTATTAAAGTGAAGTTATAACCTGCAGATCAGAAATGTCGCGTTGGAGTGTACCTTGTATTAGGGAGCCTTCATTAACTGATGCAGTTCCATCATTGTGTCAGGCTTTAGCTATAATGCCTATGTAGATAGGGAGCCAAATTGTCCTCTGTTCCAGTGCTGTGAGATCAGGGTACTTCCATTAGCTACGTATTTACACAAATACAGCTGAGAATAGCATTTGTCCCAATATAGACATACGAGGAAATTAATAAAATGGGCTTAATACAAAATGTTAAGGAATAATTATGGAAAATAAGTTTAATGACAAAATACACAGGCTGTATAAAATAATCAGTAACACAGGGTTTCAAAATATTTTCTACTGTTTCTGTGTGTCTTATTTTTAAGCAAGACAAATATTAGTACCTTTCATAAAGAGTATTTTTTTTTAGTCCTGCATGGCAAGGAACTTGAATACGACTGTTCATGTGATCATACAAACTGTATTTATCTCTGTCCAGCTCCCACTGCAGTCATGTGGATGTCATGGAAATAGCATCTGTGACTAACTTGGTGCCAGCTGCAGCAAAGGGCAGTCTCAAATATGAGTGGAGATGGCACTAATGGTAGGTTAAAGCACACAGATGAGCAAGAATAGAAAAGAAGTTTGCTTTGCCACTTAACAGCTCCCCCCATAGTAGATAACAAGAGTACTTCATTCTCCTGAGCTTTCAGTCTGTCTCTCCATTCACTATACTCCTTTTTAAAATTGAGTCTGTTTAGCTTCCCCTGCCAGACGCTCTGGCACAGTTCCTCAGGCACTTAAATATCATTGTGGATTTGGTCTTCCGAGCCTACATCTTATTTCCCTCTGAGGGGGAGGAAGTTTTGCAAGTAGAGTTAATTTTGCTATAGAGGAAATAAATGCCACGAAACCTTTCTATTAGATTAGAACTGATATTAAAACCCAACCTTTGTCCCTCCGTGAGGAATGTCTCTGAGCTGCACAGCCCTGCTGCCTGTATGCTGTGAAAGAGATGGGTTAGGTGGAACATTTAGTGTAGTCAGCTTCCAGTGAAGCCCAGGATAGTGCTTCCCTCTCGTACGATCTGCTTTTTCTGTCCTCCAGCAGTATGTATGGAGTGGTTCCAACCACCAGAGAGCACAGATGTAGCTGCTCCGTAAAAGCTTCTGAAACATCCTGTGTCTGACATAAATAAAAATGACCTTTAGTATCAATCTCTGTCTCTCTGACTGCCAATAATGGGCTAGTCATGTTACAAAACGCCAAGCACAAATGGCATGCTTGGCACAAATTTCACCAGTATGGGCAAGATACAACTAATTACTGCATAAAAATACTCATAAGGCATATATAGGTGTGTTTGTGTGTGTGTGTATATATATATATGTCTGTGTGTTTATAGATATATAATATAAATAAACTCTATGAAACTATGCGGTGGAATTTTAGGGGATGCAGAACACAGCAAAGCAACATTTGCATTATTGTAGTGTAGCAGCCTGATTCTGTTTATATACTGGCAGAAATCAGGGCAGCTGCATCTAAAATGGCAAAGATGTAAGTGGTGGCAAATTGCTTTCAGTGAAGAACTGGGTGTAAATTGCCTATGTTATGTCCAAATGATGGAAGAAATAGCTTTAGACAGCTGAACGTTGTCATCCATACTGGAAACAGAAGCCAGAATTGGTTAGTTTTCATTTTAAACTGGATTCCTGATTCCAGTGCTGTCATACAGTTCCCTATCTTGGTTTAAAAGTAAAGCTAATCTAGTAGGTTTGGGTGGGTAAAAAAAATAAATTAATTCTTGTCATTCTGTGAAGCTTTTACTAGATTTCATTCAGTGTTTACCATTCTCCTCCTGAAGAGAATAACAAGATACTGTCTAATGAGGAGACCTGTGCATTGAATGTTTATTTGCCACTCGGCAATAAAGCATATAGGGTTTGAACCATGTGGGTTGTTAGTTGCCAATATCAGGAAGCTATCAGTAACTGTTAACATTTTTCTCAGGTTGTCATAAACAAAGCTGATCTATTTGTGGTTCAACAATCTGCTGATGATTTTTTCCCAAGTCGAAATGTGTTGTTCACCTTCATTTTGTAACGTATGCCAAGATGCTATAGACAGCTCAGATCACAAATATGTTCAGGCAAATAATTGCCACTGGAACAACGGCTTTGTAACGATATGTGCTTTCTGTCAGTACTTGCTTTTATTTTATAGACTAAATTTTCTGTAACTGCATTTGGGGAGTAGGAATTATCCTTTAGCTCACTAGCAATACTGTGGTGCTTCCTGCATGGTTCAGTTGATCTTGCCACAATACTGCGGAGCTGCACCAAGAGGGGGTGGAAATGCCCCTAACAGCAGAACCTGTGTCTGAAATGTTTCTGCGGGATAGCAAAGGTTTGAGTTTGACTTCCTGCTCCTGTGTGGAGATGGGAGCTGTACCTGGGTCTTCTGCTGCTTGTGAGGCTGCTCTTTTCCCGGGACAATTGGGTAAAATGAAGTTATAGATCTCTGGCTGTGATTTGCAAGAAGAGAATGAGCTTTGTTCAGCTCTTGGAAAAAGTAAAGTACAGGGCCCTGTGGCTCCTCAGTGCAGGTGGCTCTCTGCAGCATCCTGAGAGCAGAGCACGGTGTTTAAATGACCCTCCAGGCATTTCCTTGCAGCTCAGCTGTGGACAGCTGTGTGTTGTGTGTGCAATTCGCTGCTCAGCACAGTGGTTATTGTGGAGCCTATTTGGAGGTGCCCAAATCTGCCTTCTGCGTGGAGTCCAGATGCTGCCCTGGGGTTTTTGGAGGGAGAGAGAGATACCAAAGAGCTAGGTAAGGTGTAATGACTGTATTTCAGGATCAAACCCCAGTTGTGTTTGGAAATTATATGCTGAAGCTTTCGAGCTTCAATTCTACACATTGGCATGTGTTCAGTTGCTTTCTTCAATTGGATTGTCAAATTTATTTTCAAACCATAAAGCATACGGTTTGAACTTATGGGCAACTTACGTAGAAGAGTTTAAGCCTGCTATAAGTACAAGCTTCATCACCTATGTGCTTCAGTATTGCCTTCTAAGCAACCTAGTTTCCTTCAAGGGGAAAAACATTAGAACATCTTTAAATAATATTTTTTGCTATAGTTGTACAGCACTCCAGAAGTCCTGTCTTTCTCTGACATGATAAAGATGTACCCAAATTCCTCACTGAAGCTCCCAACGTGCTTATGCTTACTTTGTCATAGCCATGACATCTTTCTACGTGGCTTATGAGGTTATATAATGTAGTGCTTTTAGAACCCAGATAATTTTGCTTCAATTTCAGTGCAATTTACCTCCCAAACCAGGGGCATAATTTTTTATTTAGCTATGTAATGGCCACATACGTGTGCCTATCTAGCAACTCTAAAAATACAAAGCAGTGTTCAAATCTTCCAGCACGTGGTCCTGATGCAATTTATAATGAATCACCAGGCCAAAGATCTTGGAGATGCATTTAACCTAGAGAAACAGCAATTGAGAAAGAATTGTTCCACAATTTGCAGACCCCAAACAGGAGACCTGCCTGCAGAAGGGAATCTGATGTGTGCATTGGGATTGATTTGCCTGATGACTTTGCCATTAGGTGAAACTTCGCCAAACCGTCTGACTTTGTGTGTGTGTATATTTATATCCCTAGCTTTCAAGCTTCAATCAAAATTCCAGTAACATCAAAAGGGAGAGTTTTTATGCACTACCATATTTTCTGGGCAATCACAGAAAATATTGCTGATGGGATCCAGCATAAGATCTTTCTGTACCAGATAGTGCTAGGGCCTGTAGGTCAGGTATTTACTCTGAGCTGCAAGGCAGATATTAACTTAGTCTTATTCATTATTACTTTAAAATCACGAATTTTACTTTGGGTCCCATCAGCTAGTATTCTGCATACTTTGATATCGAAGAGTAGATCTACAAGTACTTTTGTATTCAATCAGAAACAGACCAGAAACAGGTGCTGCCCTTCATTAGCCTGAAGAATTCATTCAAGTGCACTCTGGATTATTAACCAAAAATAAAATAAATAAAATGAAATCCCAAAGCCCTGAAATGTCTGCATTATGAACACAAGCTGTTTTTGTAGGAATTTGTTAAACAGCTTAAGTAATTTTTCTTCCTTTACTTATATGCAATAATGGTGGGAGGGTTGCTTTCTGTGCATCTGTTCTATAAAATAAATGTGGCTGAAGAGCTGAAATCAGTGTACGATTTTTAACAACACAATGTTAAAAACAGTACTGTTTTTAACAACAGAATGAAAGCATTTATTATCTTCATGCAAAAACATAAGATTCGTTTACAGGTGTGAGTAAATGCTGTGTGGGTTTGAGGAAAGAGTTTATTATAACACACCTGATTTTACCAGTTTACTGATCCACCTAGTCCAGTTTTCTGCCTCTGGTAGGGTTTGTTACTTCAAAGGAACAAGCAAGATCTAAAAATAAAGCAAGCATGGAGGAAGAAGAGTTCCTCTCTTGACTTTTACAAGCTGTCAGTTTGTGCACTGCAAGATAAAATCTAGTTAGCGTTAGATCATTGTCTTGCCTTAACTGTGTTATTTTTAAAAAAATTTAAAAAATAGGACATTCTTGACCTCTGCTGTTGATCTGTGACGTTTACTACATGATCTGTGAGGGTCACTGTTTTCCTCTAGTAGTTCTCTTGGAACCACAAACATATGTGTTTTGCATAAAGTTGCTTTTTATAGGTCTTATTTCAATATTATAGAAATAGCTGATGAAGATTAAGCTTTATTTACTGTACCAGGATTATTTCTTTTTTTAAGTATTATGATTACTTCAATCAATACTAGTTTTGAACTGGTGCTAATGTATAATGTAACCTTGCTAATCAACATATTTTTGTTATTGTCTCATATTTCAACACTTAATAAGGATGAATATAGTGAGACACTATCAATTTATTTCCATAATTCATGTAAGTCAGCATAGCTCAAAATAAGAATATAATTACCCTATCAGGTCAGACCTGCCTAGCTTAGTGCCAATAGGAGACACTAAATAATTTAAATATTTTTGATCTATATGGCTAATTTGCATGAATTGAAAGACTGACTGTAAGATGTAAGTCACTGGCTCAATTTGAAGTACTGTAATAATGCTTATATTGCTCATTATACCATTTACATGCTATAATAATAGAAGTCAAAATATATCAATAGTTAAAAAGGAATGTTTTATCTTTCTCTTCACGAAACTTACCAGTTTTTTCATTGGGATTAAACATTTTAAAGGCACTGAACCATGATAGCCGCCCTTGATACTTTTCTCAAGAGCTGGCAGGATTGGGCTGCATCACCTTTTCGCACTTGAAGTGAAGAGGAAAGCTCCTGCTGACTTGCAGGATAGGTGAGATTCAGGTTTGGAATCTCTGTGTATGCTTGTAGGTAGACTCAAACTCCTTTGTGGGTGTTTCTAAGCTTTCAAGTCAGCTCCAGCTTGTGATTCTAGACAATCTTCCATGTATTTAAGGTAATAATTCATTTATGCACATGGTGCAGGTATGGCTTCTGGTCTGTCTAGGCTTTATTGTAATACTGCTTAGAATATACATTTTTATAAATGCTTTGCTTTTGAATCTTGGAGAAACAGCAAGCAACAGATGGACAGTCTATGCAAGACTGTAAAATGAGGTTAGCACAATCCTGCCAAAATGTACAAGTTTATTAAGTAAGAGGTGACACAATATCTGTACAATTCAAGTGGTAAATGGGTTCCCAAATCAGGGTGCAGGTACACTTCGTATAGAAAGAACTGTAAAGAAAATGTCCTGTATGTGTATTTGACATGGATTTGGGCTGGTGTGTTGTCATGGACATGCATGAACAAGCTCGTTGTCAACAGGAGTGCATTAGGGCACTTTGCAGACAACATGCCTAACTAACCCTTTAGGATGACCGGCTCAGCCCTGGTTTCTGAGCACTGGCGGTGGCAGAACTGCAGGTGATGGAGCTATGGCTTAATGCTTCTGGTCTGGTTGCCCTGATTTGAGGTGCCTTGCATGGGACTTGGGTAGAATTCAGGTGTTCAAGCACAATTTGTGATAAAAGGACTTCAGCACAAATGTAGTTTAAGTGGAGCCTTTATTTTAAATCCTTAAGTCTCTAAAGCTGGGAGAGAGGTGCCTTAATTTTTATTGTGAAGTTTCCATGGCTCACAGTGCCTCTTGATGGGTAAAGAGCTGTTGATTATTCTGGATGTTGTTCTAGTTCTGTCCACTTGTCATTCAGAGTGAAATATAGAAACGTTTCTGTGATATGAAGTAAATCCATAGCTAGCATTGCAGTGGTTACCCTGTAACTGGTAGACTAAAAATATAACACTTTGCTACCCTAGATCCCTCAACCATAGATGTTCACTCAAGGACAAGGCAATTCTACAGACACGCCAATACCAATCGTAATCAGAAAAATTACTCCTTTGTTCAAAGGGAGTATTATAACTCCTTTTCATGTGTGATAGCTCACACCCAATATAGCCTTAAGGACTGGGCTCAATTTCTCAAATTAGGTCCCCTGTTATTAGGAGGGTGTAGCAAAATTCTGCTGTATGCTTTAATAGAAAAGCTAGTGAACTTAAATGTAAGTTATAGATTAAAGCCAAGCCATCCGAGTCTTTCTCATCAGAAGAATGAACACTTGAAAAAAACCCCACACATGACACCTTAGCTTAATGAGCTTTGTAGCGAAGAGATACATTACAGAAATATTTTCTGAACTTAATTAGAATTACAAAAAAAAATAAATCAAGAAATGGTAACTCTTTGCTTTCTCAAACACGCTATTGATAATAGTTGCAGATGTTTAAGCAACTTGTTTTCTGATGTTAATAATGTCAAGAACAATAAAAAACCAAAACACACACGCACCCCCCTGCCCCCGAGAGTTCCTGGAATAAAAGCAAGAAAAGATAAATTGACACTTGTTATTTCTGCAAGAAACATCATTGTTCAAAAAGAATTAGCGCTTAGCAGAAACATTATAATAATTTTTCTGCTGCCTTGTCCTCCAACATACTTAAGCTACTTTGACTTGAGATTTCTGCTGCACCAGAACACCCATGACTGGGATGCTCCTGTGTTAGTCATATTGCTGTGCTATGTTCTTGATAGTGTTGTGTATAGACAGCATCCAGCATGGTATGTGTGATTGATACTGCATTGTTGGATTTGGTAAACTGATAATAAATTACCTGAAGCAAATACAGTGGCGATCTAAGTAATGCTCGATATTGTTGCAGATATTGCTTGTTGCAGATACTGCTTCCCCCTTTACTAATGCACCCAGTCCACCGTAAGGGAGCTTTATTGGCAGCAGCTCACAGATCTGAGTTCTTTGTTTTAATTTTCTTTCAGATAAGAACTATTTTTTTAAAGAAATTACTGATTGTAGATTTTGCTGAAACTTTAACTACTTGGGGGAAAAAAGTTTTAACTGGGTGCAGCACTTGACTCCTCTTAATTTAATGTAATCATTGTATTAGACTATTGAAATTTTCAGGCATTCTGGCTAAAAGTTAATTAAGATAAGGCAAATAATAGGTTAAAACTTAGTTATCATCAAAGTCAGCTGGCATGGGAGCTAGATATAAGGCTGCTTGCGTTTTGGATCCTGAACAATGCAGAGCGCAACACATTCTTCTGCTCTCTTCCAGCAGTACCTGGAAAAATAGAGAGAGAGAGAGAGAGAGAGATGTTCTGATGCATATGGGGGGAACCACACACTCAAACCAACAACTAAAAACATTGATGCTACTGAAAAGTAGGGGAAAACAAACAGGTTCTGTTCTGATTCCACTTGCTCTCTTTCCATATTGATATATCTTGTGATATTTCAGGGAATTACTCTTTACCATCACCCATCACCAAACATCATGACATGGTGGGGAAGAACATATATCTACTTATGGATGAGCCAAGGAGGAAGGCATCTATTCTGATCTCAGTAACCTGAGGATTGAAACAGAATCACCTCAGTAAAGATATTATTTTAATCAAATACGTATTTACAGATTCAATGGTATTTTCCTTGTGGTCATTGCTTTTGCATTTGCTGTTTCTGTGCCAGTTGCAGAGATGGCCAGAGATCAATCAGTGTGCAATAGTGGTGCATACAATAAAAGATGCCTGCTGTACAGATCTGATAAACGTCTTAATCCAATATGAACTGTACTGGTAGATCTCTGCACGTGCATCATGCCATGATTTTGAAAACACGCTCATTGACTAGACTGCAGGACTGGGAATTAATTTAAATGATTTCACATAAGTGGTGGAAGTAATGGCGAAGGGAAGAGGTGGCTACATATTGGATCACAGGTGCAGAGAACAGTTCTGTGCACAGCTGGATGGTTTCAGCTCTTTCAGCAAATGTTTTCAGTGCTGTACAAAAGGTGTACAAGAGGGCTACAAGTCAGCACTACTATTTACTAGATTTTTCCTGTAGAAAAGAAGGCCATTTTTATCATCTGCCTATAATCTGTTGCGCTGCGAGTATACATCGTCCTTCATCTTCATGGTGGGCACTTTATCAGCTTATGCCACTCATCATAAGACTTGGCAAGTACATTCCCTTTCCATTCTCTCTGGAAGCTATTTTCACTGTTGTTTTGGTTTGGTTTTTTTTCCCTTTACATGTATCACATGTGATTAAGATTATGAATCAGCCATATGCACCCTACGCCAGGAAGAGAGCTGTGTTCTTAGCCTGAACCCCAAATCTTGCTGCACTGATGTTGATTAAGCCCGGTCTGAGGCTTAGAAGATCTGCTGTGATTGCCGATTGGTGTATTTGTGCCATCTACCTTTATGCATGGTCTTTTGCATGCTGCTTTTTCTTGGTATTGCTTATCTTTTTTATTCTCCCAGCTTTAATAGTAAGAGGTGAACGTCTGGCTTTGTTTCCTCCTGAGGACACTTCTGCCCTGAGAAATAATGGAGGCTATTGCAGACGCTGTGTCTCTGCACCAGCTGATGCCCAGACTGGTGCGGACCAAACACACAGAATTTATGTTGTTGGAAGCTGGGAAATCACACATTGAACCACTGTTCATCTCTACTCACGTAGACTGGGCAAGGACAAGCAGGCTGTCACCAGCAGATAGAGTCAGGGTTTTACGATCCATGGTAACCGTTGATGTGCCCTCCTGAAGGGAAAGAAAGATAACTAGCTTTTAATTTTCCATGTCCTGTCACTAGCAGAAAGAAAATGCTGCAGGTAAGTATGGAAATCTTTCCTACTGAAAGAGCACATCAAACCTGCTCTGTTTCATGAGGCCTAGCTAAATATTCAGTTGATCTTCTCTGTTCAACACTATTAGCATCAATAAAAACATGCTTCGTGATTCACTGTTGCCCATCATAAAGCAGCAACCCATTGCCTGACTCTTGGGCGCACACTGCTACCGATCTAACCTAGCAGCCTGCAAGTTGGTACAGCTCTGGAAATTAGAGATAACTTCCTGGAGTACTTCAAGCTCCTCTTCTACTTTTCTAATTCCTAATATCTTTTTAAATGTTGAAAAGCAGTTCATAAATCAGCAGGGAGCTGACAGAAATTGCTAACAGGAGTCCATCCGCACTGGAATGGACTCGTCATTATCTTGTCAAGCAGAGGAGCCAGGTTCTTGCCAGCGACAAGGTCTTGATTGCATAGGCTGCTGTAAGCAGCAGTGTAAACAAATGTATTTCAAGATTATTATGTCTTTAATTAGTATTTGATGGTCACTGTGAATTTCAACAGAACAGGAACTGATACAAATATCTGCCTCCCAAGCTAGCCTGACTTGTGTAAATGAAAAGTAGCTTTTCTCTGTTTTCTTCCTTGGGCTGCAAATGTTTCCTAGGAGCCAGCTGAATGAAGGGCATCTGGATTACTTACCACTGTGCTTTAGTATAAACAACTTCTCAGGTAAGACTTTTTTTATTAGCTTATTCTACCTAATTCTAGTTTGACTTCAGTAGGAGGAAAAAAGCTTCAAGGCAGAAGTAACAGGTGACGCTTTTTTATTATTTGGAGGCATTCTGATATGTTTACAGGATATATCCTAGGTAGGGTATATTAAAATCCCCACCAAGACCTGATGAAGGGTGCAGGTATCTCTGACCTCAACATACAAAATGAGGAAAGAGACTATTTTTATGGTGGCCGTAGTTTACAGTTATTTTTCATGATAGTTTAAAGCCGAAGGGTGGTGCCTGTTGATGATGAGAAGGAAGGTAATAATTTTAATTTCTGTTGCTGGTGCTAGAAGGCTTTACTACTGTTCAGTCTGAACTGAAACATGAACTCATCGGTTCACAAGTGTGAATTGTCACATACCAGCTGCCATATCCAGATATCTGAATTCTTTTTACTTTTCTCAGTTGTTCCTGGTCCATAAGCTATAACCTTTAAAAAAAAAATAAAAAAGAAACAGAGAAGAAAAGTAATAGATTCATCCCAGTGACCAAAGTGTACATATTCATCTTCCTACAGCATTAAAAACATTCTATTTTTACAGAAAAATATTCATAGAAGATGACGTTATTTTTACAGACGTTAAAATTCACATTACGATTGGTATTCTCATATTGATTCTTACTGATAAAACAGGAACTGATCACACCTGCCACTCCTTATGCTCCTCTGCATCCTCACTTATCTATTCCTTCTGCCTCCTCCCACTCTCAGCTTTGCATCTATATCCTTCCTGCTTCTGTTCTTGGAACAGGCACTTCCTCCTCATGAACTCTGGGCCCTGTCAAGAGCCTGTTGAAGTAGAAAAGATTCTTCCATTAACATTAAAAAAGCTGCAGATTGGACCTTATTTTTCTCATTATCTGCCCTTTCTGTGTTCTTCCTGACAGTCCCACACTCTCTGTCATTTTGCTGTCAAATGTATTGGATTCTTCAGAGTATGACTTCAAATAACCCAGGGAAAGAATATGTTTTGTAAACTATTGTGCATACAGCACAGATATCAAATGGTGACAGCTTCATTTACACCCAAACTAGGCTGTGTTTGACTAAACTGAGAAGTGCAATGCTTCAGCACAGCCCCGGCTCTCTGGTGCTGTCCAGTTCTCCTTGTTTTCACTTTATGTACATTGAGGGGGAGGAAAAAAGTGTATTTACACACCCAGATTAGACTTGGCACCAAGAATGCTGTTCAAACATATAGGGAAGCCAAACACACTTGTGAGTAGTATTTGCATTGTTCTGGTATTTCTGATTTAGGAAATATGGGTAGGTAGGGGAGTGGAGAGAATGAGCTATTTTAATCCTAAAGGAAATGAATGGAAATAAGGTTCAGGTTGAGTCGGCAAATGGAAGCATCTGAGCTAGGAAGCCCCTGTCCTAAACTACTCAAATCAATGGATGAAGACAGGTGCTTCTGAAGGACAGGGCGGATTAGGACTGAGTTGTTCTGTAGGGATGCATAATTTTCTCTGCTGACTACATATTGTTCCCAGGCCTGGATTTATAGTCTGAACATTAGGCACATATCTCTACCTTTAAAAATATTCCTGTCTTTCAGAGAAACTAGACCCCTCCTACCTCTGTTTCAAAGTTATCTCCAAACATACTCAAGGATTTCTTCTGTTTTATTTCACCACGATGATCATTTAACCAGCCTTGGAAGGAAAACGGCTCCATAACAGAAGTGGCATTTAGTGGGAAAGGTGTTTCTTTCAGGAGTTCATCTGTAAGCAAGGCAGTGGGGTATCAGTGACACTTGCTTCCCTTACTCTTTGCAAACATTTTACTGTTGTTTTACAGCTTGAAGGGCTCAATTTACAGATATTATCTAGTTAAAAGTCAGTTGTAACAGTGAACAGTTCTATGGTCATTATCAGCACCTTTTATTTGTTGCAAAATGCATGTATTATTTGTGTATCCTTATGGAGCTGCTTCTTCGAAGCTGTTGTCAGAACTGTTGTGCATCCACACTTGTTAAAAATGCATTCAAACAGTATGCAATATACCTACTTCTTGCTGGCATATTCTTCATTCTCTTTCACACCTGCTTCTGCACTGGTAAAATCTGATCCATCATCTCTGAGCCTTTGCTGAGTCACCCCTAACATATTCCCATGTAAGTGGAATTAGGCCCATGGAACCCATTTACTCTACAACTTTCATGTAGTTAGTACTGGCTTTTATGTTTCTTCTCCCTTATGTGCTTTTAAATATACTGACCACAGTGAAGCAAACAGGTTATCACAACCTCAAATTTAATAAAATGCCTTTTTTGTGGTGTTCCTAGAGTTGTATCTGGACTTAATTTCCAATAATTCTCTCTCATAACGGATTTGATTTAAAATAGCTGGAGGACTGAATGCAGTTTTAGTGTAGCTGGTGAAATTCATGATTTGTGCTGTGTGTTGCTGGTATATGAAATTAGCTTTAGTTATTTACCAGCTCACAGTGAAGTGCAGAGACAGCGCAATTGCCTTGGTGATCCTAAGTAGTTTGTTCTGAGATGCCATGGGGGAACGCCCATAGAGTAATTGCAAGTAATAATGCCAACTACATACCAGAAAAACTCACTAGAACGCTGTCTCCCAAACGCATTGAGGTAATAAACTTGCAGCCAAATCTTAGTCTCGGTACTAGTAATACAGTAGGTCTTTTTAAAGTATTAGTTATTCATTTTACAATGTTCTTCTGGTTCTTTTCTAAAGCTGTATTTCACTGCTCTGCAGTGTTTTGAATGTATCGTTTCAGTTTTTCACGGAAGGCCATTTTATATGCAGTCTTTGAACAATATGTGAGAAGGTCAGTGCATCCAAGGGATACCAGTGTACTGAATAAGCTACTGCTGCTTAAAGGATCATAATAAGCACCGAGTATCTACATCCATCTCCAGACAATCTGGATGGGATGCTAACCCTTTTATTCTAGAAACAGGTTTTGCCATTCAAATTTTTTCTCCCTTATATTAAATTAAATGGAAGAAGTCAACATGTTTCTGCAGACTATTTGTCTCAGCAGTGCCTCTTTCAGGAAATACTGAAAGCAATCTGAAGAAATCTGCAGCAAAAGAAGGAATTTTTTATTCAAAAGCTTTTTGCCTTCAAGCTTTTTTTAAAAAAAAGAATTCTACTTTTACATTATTTAACTCAAATATTTAACATACTTTTATTGAAAAGCAAACTCCTCTGGAGAAATTAAGAAGCACCAGAAAGAAAAAGAAAATCTTTAATTGATATTTATTCTAATCCGGGCCTGGAAACATTAACAAGATCTAGTCTGAACATTCTATATTTTATTGTTTGGTAACACTAAGAATCAGTATTAAGGTCACTGGTGATTTATTTTCACATCAGAATATGTCCGATTTTTTTTTTCCCTTAATTTTCACAGGTTCATCAAACTTACTTTGGAAGTACTTAGGAATACTTATATACTTTATCCTTAAATTATGGATATGCTCAGCTTTAGCTGTATTAGTTGTTTTTTGGCTAGGGCGAGAGGAAAAATAAAGGTCTGAAATATTATGATACATATTCACACACAGTAGAGAAGAAGAAAAAATTAAGAAATTTTATCAGAAGGTACTCAGTGCAATTAGTATTCAAATAGATTTTTAAGTGTTTTGTTTCACTAGTAGTAGCAATCTTTACCTTCTAAAGTAATGTGAAGATGATAGAGGTTTTTCTCTTATCAGAATAAAACAGGTCACTCTTGAATTTAGAAAAGTCTCTTGGAATACAAGGAAGTTACCCATTTGTAGGGCTTTCTCCTAAAATGCATGTCCTAGTTGAGATAGTTTAACAACAAACTAAACTCACAACAAAGCAAACAAACAAAAACTACCAAACCTGATATATAGTACCCAGTGGGATAAGAGACACATACTGAGATGCCATGGGTATCCTGCTCAACTTAAGGGGATACATCTTCTCCACAGGTTAAGAATTCCAGCATCAAGGTAACAAGTAAGTTTAGACTTCACATGCTGGAGAATGGATAGCAAAAAGCCAAGTCTCTAGGGTAGGCACTGTAATGTTTTATGCAAGCAGAACTATGAATGCTCCCCATGAACTGCAAGGAATTTGGGGTGGTAGAAAAAAGCCAAAGTACTCGGTTGTGTTTTGACCAAGAAGCAACACAAATCTAACAATGAAAAATAACTGTAAGTTTGTAGCTTAACTTCTGTGATTTATTCCACACAAACGTAATTTTGCTAGTTTTCCTCTTTCTAATGATTTCTGACTCTAGCTGTCCTGACCAACAGGGCCAATACGGATGGGACAACAGTAAACAGTGACGTATGCATACTTAGGGCCAATGTAAGGTGTAAAATGTCCTATGCTTACTATGGAGCACTCACTGCTCTTGCTTGCTTGTGATGTAGAGGCACTTTCTGTTTCATCTACTTCCAAGTAAAGGCGGACTTTCTTTTTTTTATTCAGACTTCAAGGTTTTCAGGACAAGAGCTGTCTTTTGACACTCGTCCTGTCAGCAGGCCCTGGTCTGTGATGGGGTTTTAGCTTATTACTAGTTTTGATGTTAATGATGCTTGCCCAATGATAGCGTAACAGCCTTTGAAAACTGAGTGTGGACAAAAAGAACCTTTAGTGTGATCCAGTACGATGACTGATGTCCCTGCTGATTGCAGGGGGGTTGGACTAGGTGACCTTTAAAGGTCCCTTCCAACCCAAACTATTCTATGATTTGATTACCTGTTACTGCAGAACAAATGAGAGCACTGTGTCAATGAAGTACGTGACATATGTCTGACATTATTAATAGTCTACTTGACTGAGTCCTCATTTAACCCTAATGTACTTATCCTTTGCATGATGCCGAAAGCTGCAGGTGCCTTAGTGCTTGTGATCTCAAGCTAATGAGCTACAATGAGTGGGAGCCTATATTTTGTGATCCCACACATATCGGAGTTGAAGTTTGGGGCTTCCAGAGGAACCAAGTCTTTCTTACCAGGCTTATATTTGGATATTGTTGCATATATTTCTTCTTAGCCTGTACATTAGCTTTCAACAATATCTCAGGAAGCGCGAGTTGGTGTGTTTTTGGAGTTCTTATTATGTTCTAGTAATACTGTGAGACAAGGAGACAACATGCTTAATGATTAAAGGGTAAAAACTTGCCGGCAAAATGCACAAAGGCAATTCTAAGCTAGTCAGCTAAAAGTCTTGTGTATTTATCTCCAAGTGATGAATCACTAAGTGGACCATCAAATCTAATATTTTCTTACATGTTCAGGAGAGCCATTTAAATAGTTGAACAGTAAAGTCCATTTTTGTAGATCATTACTATTAAATATTCATATCACAGCAATGTTTTCTTTATGGGTTTTATAGCTCTTGTCAGCTTTAAATTAGACTGTGATGATATCATGTTAAGCTGAAAAATATATCATGTTTACTGAATGAGTTTGTAAATATTTTAAAAGGGAAATTACAGGTTTTAGGGCAAGCTGATTTCAGTTAAATAATAGAGACCGTACCAAGACTGAGAATAGGAAGCTGTGCAAAAATGGAGAGAACAGCTTGCAAGAAAACAGGCAGTGAACATACAAGTAGTTACAGCCTCAACAGAGACCATCTAAGGAAGAGTTTGAACTTGCTGGGAGCACTGTACTTCTGATAGCAATAAAGAGGATGGGTAAAAGAGGACTGCCACTGGCCTACCAGGTATATGTGGGTGTACTTGCTTACCCCGAGCTCACATGTTACATGGAAGCTCCCCTTCCCTACCCCAGTGACATGCCTAAGCTTTCTCGTCAAGAAATCAGACCATCTCACTCTCCCAGAGTGTTTCTTGAGCCCTACCATCCCTGAGCTCTTCCCATAGCTCTCTTGCAAACCGTGTTTCTTTGAGATTTGTTGCAAAGGAAAAGAGCAATAAAGCACACAAAATACAATATATTGAAACAGTGTCAACTGTGAAACTGATGACATGTTGGCTTTATGAAAAACTGTATTTTTTTCAGTGACATGCCATCCTTCACTTCTAGGCAGCACACTCGAAATGGAACAATCTTCGAATCTTTAAATCACCTTACGTGTTCTTACTGATTATGAAAGCCCCTCCATCCTGAGTTACTGTGCTACCTCAGAAACAGTGCGTCTCTGCATGCTGTGGCACCATCTCCACAGAAGGACGTGAGGAAGTCCCTTACAAATGGCGCCTCCCTCTGTAAAAGCAGAAGACATCCTTATCCTAAGTGGAGTAGTTAGATCCTCTTTGTTTTATAATCCTTTAACTGAGCATAAATTGGTCCAGACTAGGGATAAGGACATCACAAACTATTTTAGAATTATGCAGTCATTTATTTTTGTCCACTTTCTAATAATCCTTTTCATCTCTTAAAGAATACAGTTTTGCAGCACTTCACATTTAATTGCCAATGCCAGCAATAATGTATACTCCAGGATGTTTTTCCAATATGTGCCTAATTCCTATGAAAAACCTGCTTTATTCTCAATGTTAACAGAAACGTCAATGAGACTAGCAGGAGTTTAGCACCTCTGCAAATAAAACCTGTGGACTGAGGGACATACTTTCAGGCATCTACGTTTGAAAAAACAAGTAGTTAGCTCATTCCATATAAAAATCCAGAGTGAAAGCACTGACAATGACTGATTACTTTGGGGGTAGCTGGTTAATTTCACTGTTGTTGAGTATAGATGCAGAAACATTTAACTGAAAATGCAGCACTTGCTTGGTGTAATCATACCTTTCCCTGTGTAACTGTATTTGTTTTTGTAGCACGCCCTCAGAATTGGCATGACTGCTGATTTATGACTTGTCCCTGTAATTATTTCTAGGCACATTTTTCTTTGTGTCATTAAATATATGCTGGAATCTAAACAACAATTCTATTTTTTTCCCTAATTGAAACAACGAAGTTTGATGATGAAAGCTTTGAAAAATATTTGTGTAGTAAAGAAATACAGCCTTTTCAAAAGGAGATATCACCAGCCAGAAGGAAGGGAATAAATTAGAACAACGAAATCGCAAGATTTAGGCCATAATTCTGTTTAAAGTTTTGTCATGATATAGCTAAGTCATTGTAATTATGAATGACAAATTGTACTGAGAAATACTGACCGCTGTTCCAGTACTAAAATCAGGAATCTTAATCTTCATTTCTGAATCTGCCTTTTATATGATTGGGCATTTCATTACTCATCTTTGTACATAACTTCTGCTTCTATAGAAGAGGAATAGGATTTTTTCATTTCAGTGTTGTGAGACCTCACTACGCTTGTGAGATAAGGATTTGTACAGCATGTGTGAGCTATTACTACTAAACTGCCTTTGAAACACTAGTGAAAATGTCAGACTGACTCCATTAGTTAGTTTTCTGTTTCAGATGTTGCTGTCTGGGGAGCATTTAAGAGTGTAAGAAAGAACCTACCTTATTAGAGAAGACGTACCTGCTGTGTGAAACTACTCTGAGCTTTAGAACTCTCAAAAATATTAGGTTTTTTCCCCACTAAATGAATAGAAAGGAAAACAACTTTATAGGGCATTTCTTCTAATTTCCCTAACAGATTTATTATATACATTATGTACTAAAGGTCAGTAGTGGCTTGGTTCCCGTGGTGAAGCATTAGGAGAGCTCCTGGAGATCACAGTTTATGTTCTGCCTCTCACTAAGGAGGCTCAGCTGAGAATATTGTGGGGGAAGCAGACTTCTTCCTGGAGACTTTTTTGGATTTTGTTTGGTGAATGTTGTCATTAGCAGTTCTGGGTTCTGGGAGTCTAATGAACTTCTTGGAGCATTCCTGGCTCCAGAGAATGCGCAGCCTGCAGTCCTGGCTTTTGGATGATATGTTGTGGTTTGGGATTAGGAAGTTTAATAGAAGTTTTCATACAGCAAATTATAGCAGCCATAATGAAGACACTGTAATTCTACTTTATTCGTGTATTAAATGTTGCTGGCTTAGGTTGGTTCGCGTGAGGTCTTCATCTCCAGTACTGGCTATATACTCATTGGGGACTGGTGTGGTGTGGAAAGCTGTTAAATATGAAGGGAGGGGAAATGCATGACGTCAGTAATAGATTGAGAGGTTATAGAGGATTGGAAGTGTATATTAGATAATTCTATTCCCTTCCTCCACCAATTTACTCTTTGCAGTTCAGGTGGGCTGCAGGAGAGATGTGAACACGACTTGGAAATTACTTAAAGGACTTAGGTAGGACACGATAAAGATGAACAGTGTATTTATGCGGGGACCTTTGCCAGAATAGAGACAATGAGAATGATATGAAAAAGGAGTAAATTAAAGTTGTTGATAAAAGTTATGCAGTGTCTCTGAGAATTGTACAATTATGCTTGGTCTAGACAGTTAAAAATGATTGACTCTGTGTGTCAGCTGGCATGCTGTTATGTGCTGGAGACCTCCTGGTGGCTGTTTACAAAATAGATTCCCTAGACAAACACTCCTTAATATCTAACTGCTCATATGCTGTTTCTTTTAACACAAGGACTCAAAGTAGAAAGAAGTAACATATTATAGAAGGAGCAATCTACCTAGATGTGTTAGAAGTCCTTAAAAGATGAGAGAAAAGAAAATCAAATATTCAGTTTTCTAAACACCTTCACAGCAATAAAACGTATTTCCAAAATCATCATCCTTATTTAAACCCCTCCCACAGTGATAGTATCTTTACAATTATTTCAGTGTGCCTACAACAGAAAGACACAAATATTTATACAGTTGTTTTGAGTTCAAAAGAATGGCCCTACATTTGCTTTAGCATAAATGAAGACAGCACCCAATTTTCTCATACCCAATCAGATCCTTAGATTTTGTCTGCTCTGAATCACAAGCATAGAACCGCTCTCTATTCTAACTATACTAACCACATTTAAAGTCCAGACTGTAATTTACCCTAGATACCCCTAGAATCGATGACAGTTCTCCTAGTGAAGTCACTACAGGACTGGTATTTGTATTTAATATCTGTATTTCCACTGACAATAAAGCTTTTATGGGAATTAAAATTCCACTGATAATTAGAAGTAGATTAATTAATTTGGATAAACAAAAACCTGACATTCTAGCTACACCATTAACTTTCTTAAAGATCATTTTTAAACAACCCTAACTTAGGAAAAGTCTTTTCTTGCCCTTTTCCCCATCAAATTTCACATAAAAGAAGCCTGATTTATTTTGGTGAGCATGGCAGGATAAACTTTTGAACTTCTGGATACTTTTGTGTACAATATTCAGCCATCATGGTTTATTAGAACTGGGATTTGTCTGTCTTAACCAACCTCTTGTCCTCTTGACTATAAAATTGGGATGAAATAGAAACCTTAAGAGAATCTTGCTGCCAGTCTGACTGAACTGAAAGTAGCAAGAGTTCTTTTGATAACTGTGATTGCTTCTGTCAAAAATTGTGTAAACCAAACCAACCGATCTTGAGTGTTGCATGCTTAGACTATATCCTAATTCACGCTTATTGATAAAAGGAGTGGGGGAGTTTTACTGGGCTTTATTTGTACACGTGGTAACAAAAGCAGCTAGTAATTCAGTACAAAACAGTTCCAGGGAAGATGCCTCAAGTAAGGATTGCATAAAATACATGTTTCTGATTGTATTTCACCTGATGATATTTGAGTCCCTCTTCTAAAAATGTATCTTTTTAAGGGCTAATGCTGCCTCTTCATATATTCTGAGTACCCTGCTTTCAGAGAGAGTTGCCCTAGTGTTGGCCGAGCCAGAAACCATAAATAAATCAAAAAGTCTGGACTTAGGGTTGGAGGGTTTTTGTGCGTGTGTGGTGGTGTTGTTTTTTTTTTTTTAAAGCAATTGTATCTTGATTGATTCCATTTATAGCTTTCCTTTATATGAGTGAGCTGCAATCAAGGGTTTCTTTCAAGATGTTTTTCTTCAATTTTACTCCATTTCTTTCTAAAAAGGGGAGGCACTAGTTCAGGCTTATGTAGAGATGAACATGAGAGTGCTTCAACTGGCACTTTTAAGCTGAGGGGATTCAGGATTTTCAGAAGAGAAACTGAAAGAGGCTGAAACCCAGCCTTATGCATAGGTCAGATCAAATCTTGTTAAAATGCGTCTCGACTGAAACATAGTCAGAAACTAGTGGCAGCTTGTTGTATGTTAAAAGTGTCATTGATGGTTGTTGAATTCTACTTCTTAAGGGGGGAAAAAAAAAAGAGAAAGTTGCTGAGGGAATAAATCCAAAGCATTATTTCTCTATCAGTTGGGTATGCATCCAGAAGGAATATATTACCAGCTTACTCATATCTAAGTCAAACTTTGTTTTATTTTCATTTTTTTTTAACACAAGTCTCACCGACAGTTACAGGAGCTGCTAGCTAAAACTTCTGTAACTAAAAGTCTGGGTTATTTTCCTCATGTATAAGACATCACTGAGCTGTGAGCTTCTTATTGTCTATGAGAACCGAAAACCAGAAAAATGGAGCTGTTCCCCCGGCTGAAAGTCTGCCATGTAACTTTGTTGACTGCTTTTTGCTTATAGCAAGAGTTAAGCCATGAGCATTTCAAATATTTGTTGTCTTGACTTACCGGCTAATCCAAGAGGAGAATCCATTCAGGGGAAAAAGATGTATTGAGCTCTGAGAAAACTAACTACGTTTACTTGCCCTTTTTTTTTATTTTTTTTTTTTGTCTTGAAAAAAACTTTTTTCAGCTGTAATGGAAATCTGTTATGCCTTTTAGCCTTTTTACAGCTTTGGAATAAATTAAAAGGAAAAAGCTTCTGTACTGGATTTATCAATAACAATTTCTCAGAGTTCTGTGTTTAAAAAAAAAAGATTCAAGATGTATCATAGCTTCTGATTGATTGTCAGGTTTGTTCTTTAGCTCTAATCTTCTGCACAAATATTAACAATATAAATCTTTAATGTTCTTTTTTTCTGCACCGATATAATTACTTCGTTACTGAAATATAAGCTCTTAGCTCAGACTGGTGAGTGATGCTTATTGGAAATCACTGTATTGAACAAGGATAGTATGTGTGAGATTATATTTTTTTTATTACAGCAGCATCTAGAGGCTTCATCTGAAATTATATTTCCTCTGCTAGACACTGTATAAACACACAGTGAGAGACAGCACCTACTCTACCTACCCTCCCACAAAAAAACCCCAAAACAAATAAACCACCAACGCCCAAACATGCCACACATGCTCAAATTAAAATAAGCTCAAAATAAACACATTTTGATGGTGCATATAAAGAAAAGTGAGATCTTGGAGACGACAACATCTTGTTCGTAAGAAACACAGAGCCTTTATCTGACAAGTATATTTCCTAGTCAGTCAAAGAGGCAATGCCAAAAGCTGGTTCAGCTGCAAAGTCTTCCAGGCAGGGTTTCTGACTGGCTTACCATTTCCTAATTGCAAGGGCTTGTAAGGTTGCTATCCCATACACAGGACTCTCCTGCGAACTTTTAATTTTGGTGGCAATGATTTAGTTAACTATTTTTAAGAAGGGTGATGTTCATGCGAAAAACATCTTTCCCTGATTTTAGGATTTGAGTAAGAACTTTGTTCAATTATTGATTAAGCTAGCAGGCAGTGACAGTTTTATGGTGACTATCAAGCTGAGAAATGGGACAGATGTGGAAATAATGTTTCACTAGAACTTTTGTCTCTATTAGAGTAATTCATAAAAATTGTCTTCCTTAAGACATCGGGGAATGAATATGGAGATTAAGGACAACTGGTTCCAAAAATTTCTTACAGAGGGGAACTAAAATTTATCTTTAACCTGTGGCAAGAGCTATGGAATTTAATTTATGGGTGTGACTGAAGGATGACATTCAAGTTTGTAACGTAGTTGTAGGAGTAGCATTGCTGGGTATTATGGTTGTGCATGTGTGCACACGCAGAGCACCCAAGCCATAAACTTCGTGGTTGGTGCAGGATGTCCCCCAGTCAGTCATCTGCACAGATGAGACAACAGACTGATTTGAAACAACAAACCTAGTTGAGAAATGGGATTGACTGAACTGGTGGCCTTCACAACAGCATTTGGCTACCTGATGCAGGAACTCTCCAAGTGGGAATCCCAGGCTGTCCTGGAGATCCCACAAGCAGCTCCTGCTGTGCTTGTGCTGATTTGAACTTCTCCATGTGTCGATTAAGAACCTGGCAACATCATAGAGACTCTCCAGGTAGTTCCTGTGGTTGGGGTAATGAAAGGAATTACTTGTCAAAGTGACTTTAATTTACATAATCGGAAAGAAAACCAGAAACTTAGTCATGTTATGTGGACAGAATCATTGCTGTTCAACCAGATACAACGTGTTCTAATTCTGAAATTCATTTTCATTACCTGGATTTGGTTTTCCAGTTTTATATTGCCTTGAATTGAAAAACCTGGAATAATAAACATTTAAACACCAGTAAAAAGTCATGTTCGTGTTCTGTAGGTTAATAAAGACTAGGCAGTATTACTGGCCATTAAGCTTTGTGCTGAGAATGGATCTGATAAATCCTCAGCTACTATCACATACATTCAACAGGGCTATACCTATTTTATTGAGAGTCCTCCAAAACTCATGTCACTAAACAATTACCTTTTTCACCTTTACCAACCATTTAACAAATTAATTAGTTAATTGATGACATTCACACATTTCCTCAAAAGCAGCTCTACCAAATTTGCCACTGTCCTGATTATTCATGAATAATATTGATTAAAAGTACTTAGATTAAAGCAAGAGTGAAAAAAGCCCTACGGCAATTTTACTGTTTTACCTAGTTAACCTAGCATCAGTTCAGTGTTAATTTTTCATTCAGTTCTTTTGCAATTAGCAGCAATGTGCTTTTACTTATTCAAAAATTATGTTCCAGATAGATATGAAGAACAATTGATTTATTTTTTTTTTTAGTCTGATTTAATGATTTTGGAGTATAGAAGATACGATTAAGAATTTGTGAAGCAGCAATTAAATTTTAACAAGTCTATGTAAAATGCAGCATAAACAGAAAATTAACTATGTAAGTCACAGACAGATGAAGATCTATCAGGTAATTTTAACCATTCTTTTAAAATTTACACAGAAAAAAACCTTACTCTTGAATAATTGGTATAAGTTGAGTGCCAAGGTCTTCACAGTGAAACCATTTTTCAAAGAGGACACTAGTTGATTCTCCAACATAGTATCTGACAAAGTAAAAACATTAGTCAATCCTTTTATTAACTAACTGATCAGGCAGTTTCAGTCTTTTCAAGAAAATAGCTACATGATGTATATAACAGCATGTTAATTCTCAATGCTGGTGTACTTTATTCTGAAGAATGGTTATTTAGGGAAGCTTTCTGTTTCCCTGATTAGCTGACTGGTGGGTGGGGTGCTCAAGCTTCTATCGAGGGCCTTATTATTTTGTTGCTCAACTAGAGATAAGTCACCAAATTCCTTTAGCAAACTTTCCAGATTTAATCCTAGAAACTGATTGGTGCCTTGGGACCAATAGCTCTCATTTTGGATGTAGTTACTGCAGAAATAACTGGCCCCAAATGCCATTTCCAGTAACCGCTTCCATGCAGCTATAAGAAAATGCTCATATTTAAGAGAGTTGGCTTGCGTCTTGCCCATGCATGGGGTGGTTTATGGACTTGTTTGCCAAAAAAAATGGTTTTCAGCTGTGTAAATTTGGGAAATGTTGTTTAGCTCACCCTTCTGAAGAGAAACTTCATTCGTCCCTTGCATTATTTTATGTCTTAACAAATAAATAAATCGTGCTGAGATAAACAGGTTAAAGTTGCTGTAATCTGTGGAATGGCAAATACAGAATTTACCTACAGATTTAAAAAAGGCTGCATGGTACGTCAAGGGAGTGATACTCCAGTACAGTCACTCATATTGCGACTGATTGTAAGGAGGTCTTATGTGTCCTTTGTGTTAACGTCACTGGAATGTGTGTTTGAAGGGGGAAACAAGTCTTATATGATTATACTGTGCATGTATGTGTATTTGTGTATTCATGTCTGTCTTATGTATCTATACAAGATATTGTCCAGAAACGTTCTAAGAGCCTCCCCAGTTCCTCAAATTTTGGAAAAACAGGGTATTTGGAAGAGAGTAACATAATTAATGCCTCCAATATGGAAAAAGCTGTGCTACGAGCACACGTTTTGAACACAGAGAATCTACAGAAAAGAAAGTTGTTACAAATGTCTTGGTTGGGAAAAGGCTTTGCACCTGGGAAGGACTTTGCACCTTACTAGGTCTTAAAGAATCCAACCACACAACTAACATCAAACTTGGTTGTTTCTGTACTTGTTTGCCATAGGACTAAGATTAGCTAGTGCATTTTTCTTATAGTACAAAGCATGTAATCATTACTTAGGTTGAAACACCAGGGCAGGCTACTTATTCTTCACTCGTACAATAATCAGCATGCTGGGGGCTCTGATTTATGACTGAGGCTCGTAGGCATAATAAATAATGGAACAGTAATGTAATATTAGACCTTGAGTCAGCATACTTCAAAGTTTATTATGACTTCCTCTTGTACGGTCTTTGCTGCAGGTGGCTGGGAGTGAAGAAAGTTTGAGAAGATTAGAGATTCTGTTTGTAAATCCCCATCTCTCCCAGGAGCACACAGACAGACAATGCAAGTTCAAAAAAGTATGACATGATTGTTCACTTCCAAAACTACAGGTGTCTTTGTTCATCATGTCAGTGTGAAAACAAGGGCACTAAAAACCTCCAAGTGATTTATTTTCAGGCACCTGATTAGATATTTTCAATTAAGAGTGTCCTTTGTTAATTCAATTATTTTTTCCACCTGCAAACCCATAATTTCTTCACAAGAGCATGACTATATTGGAGTGCAAATCCCTAGATCTAGCTGGGATCCCTAAAAAGGCATTCAGCATCTCTCTCAACTCACAGACCTCATGCACAAGATAGGTTATTTTATTTAAAGTTACCCAAAGCTACATACGTTTCTTTATTACAAATAAACATTGCTAACTGAATCACCGGCCAATTGTTTCTAGCTCAAAATATCTTTTTAATAATGTAAATGCTTGTGATCCACAGACCTGCTATGAAAGGAAAAAAAGGGACAAGTGTATAGATGAGCAATGTTTTAAAAGAACTGGATTTGTCTTTAGCTTGGAATCCAATCAGGTGGTTTTTTTGAATCGTCCCTTTCTTAGTTTCTTATTTCTTTCTTCACTCTTTTTGTTTGAAAAAGCATATCTTTCTAGCTCTGCGTATTCGCAATCTTCCTGCTGTGACACTGCCCATGCAACAATCAAAAGTGTAGGCAAAAGGACAAACCCAGCCCATTATAGATATTACTGCAGTTTTAAATCTTTATAAATCACACAAATAGCTGTAAACTCATTGGTCAGTCATATCTGGTTAATATCAAAACAGCTTTTCTAACTTGGCTAAAGTTACTGATGTGACTTGACTACTCAGACTTATGAATCCTGTATGACCACAGGACAAGGCTTAGTCCTACTTCCATTAGAATACAAAGTAAACCTCTCGTTTCTTTGAAGTTGTTGTTCTCATAAGGCAATAAAAACCAGGCAGGGGTGTGTACAACGTAGAGGGGTTAGTGCTAAGAAAATTGACTTGTTTCCAGCTTCCCACACACTTGCCAAGAAAGCCTCTTCATCTTTTAGCTTTCAGTGCTTACAAAGGAATTCATGTTCTGCTTGCCAGAACTGATAAAATAAACCTTTTTTGATTCGTGTTGTTACAGAGCTCTGAGATTTTTAAAACTTAAGGTGATTGTAGTAGACAATACATAAGTAGACAGCTATAACCACAACATGCATTTAAGACATTTCAACATGTTCCTGGTCTAAATCAAACACTACATGAGATCTCTGTTTACGTGTGTATAGACGTGTGGATAAAATTACTAAAATATTGCCAGGGTGAGTCTGATATATTATCAGGGAAGTAAAATACAGTATCGTATGGACAAGAGGAATTAGTTTATATTACGAATCCTAACAAATTAGCCAATGGTTTATACTTCACCTGAGCCCATCAATTTCTGTCTTTGATCTTTCCCTCTCAATCACAAGTCCCACAGTATTTGCGTATCTCTGAGGAGAATGAGGTATCCTAGCAGGTAGGAGGAACATCTGTTCAAAGAAATGGGAAAGCATCAGTGTCAGGAAGTCTTTGTTTTTTGTGTTGTCCTTCCACTCTGCCCCCCAACCTGCAGAATCCTCGGCTCCTTGCACCATTTTTCCCCTACTCTTTGTTGATCCTATGTTGCTCCTTTGCAGCTGCACCCACTTTGGTACCAACAGCCCAGCAGATGCTGTATCTTGCTTTCTCAGTGAATGATGACCATTGACTCTGCAGTCAGCACTGCCTTTATGACAGTCAGGTGCTCCCCTCCTGGTTTGATCATCACTGCTAGACACAATTGAAATGAAAATCTAACCAGTTCCTCATCTGGAATTTATAAATTTACTACAATTTCTGAGTAGCAGAAATGAAAATAAAAAGCAATACTTTTTTTGGTCAGCTTAAGGAAATACCTAAACTGATCAACCACATGTATCCCTACAACACAGTGAGCACCTGTGATTGCATGATGAGGAGTGTTATTCTCTCCAGAAATAATTAACAGGTATGAGGGGCTACTTACTCATGCAAGTGACAAAGTGAATAGGCAACGTTTGGTTGGGAGAAGTCTATTACTGAAGTTTGAGAATAAACCTTTTTCCAGCAGCTATCTGACTATGTAGGAAGGTGGTAAGCCTGTACCATTCTTCAGCGCTTCAGATTTCTTGGCTAAGTTTGGGCAAGTCATTACAATTTCTCTGTCTGCAAAGCAGAGCTAATGACAGCGCCTCACCAGGACTAGTGTCAGTCTTCCCACTAAGGATATTGTGTGCTCCTTTTCATTAATGGTTCTGGTACATGCCAAGATCTCAGCTGGACGTACTTCTCCAACGTGAAGTATATTACCAGAATCTCGCTGTTCATAGGTTTGAAAACGTAGATCTGTTTCTTTATTGAAAATGTTGTAATACTTTTAATGACATCAAGCTGTCGGGTATAATACGTGTCTTCCATTTTAAAGGCTGGCCCCGCTAGATTGAATAATCCTTTCAAAGACTGAGTGCAGTTCAAGCTTGTGACAATAATAATGAGTGGCAGTTGCAGCACACCTAATAACTTGGAATAACACCAAGTAAAACACCTAGTCACACTCTCATTAAGAGCACTGCAGTCTATGCTTTAGCAAGTCCACCACTATAAGGAAAAACAACTGAGTGTAGCTGGATACGCTCTTCTCAGCTGCTCTCATATTGTCATGGTTGCAAAGGCTAGCTGTGAGGACTAAAGAAGGTGGTTGAAAATAACTGAATTTCTTAACTTTCTAAGTTCTAGGCAGTTTCCTTAATGGTGTGTTTGGGTGGGTGGCCGGTATGTACCTGACGGTGTGTAAATAAAATACTGATCCACTTGAATTCATATGGCAGATTCCGTGCCATGCAGGCAAATAAGAACTCCTCTCAGTGTATTCCTGACTATCTGAATGGGTATCCCGAACACCCACAGAGATTTTTATCTGTTATTGAAATTATGAAATGTTGAAGACAGTATATCATAGTTTGCTGTTAATTACATGGAATTTGCTATCCTGCATTCAAGATATTTTTTTTTCCTGATGCCATGTTTTGCAGTAGGGATAAACTGACTTTAAAATACTTCATAAAATATTAATTTAATATACCTATGTACAACAATAACAGAAAAACAACCCTGTTTTACCTCCCCTTCTCGGATGACAACGTCTTTATGTTTCCCATTTTCAATTATCTTCAAACACATATCTCCTTTAACCTGGTAAAAAAGCTGAAGGAATAGGAAAATAACGTTAAGGCAACTACTCCAAAACATTCTGTACTTCATATTCTGTATATAAAGGACACATGTACAAATACATTCAATCTATAATTGCAAATATTTACAGATTTTTTTCCTAACAATAACAGACTTCCAACCTTTGCTGCTTCTGAAAATGTTACTAAATATGTATTATTTCCATTACGTTACATACATTTGACAATCTATCTAACAGGTCTGTAACTGCTTATAGAGCTATACTGTGCACCCAGTGGAATTCCATGGCGCTGTCTTTACCCCTGGGATTTACTCTCTGTAGGGCTGGGATGTTATGGTTCAGACATATGTTGATTACACTGCATATGAAGCTTCATTTTGGATGTAGCAGGGTCTTCACTATTACATTCAGTCAAATTAAATGTCAGTTTTCCAAATAAGCTCCAAATATGCATGGACAGGTTTTTGTGTGCGTTTTCTCATTTTTTAATGGAGATTTCTCATATGGGAATAATTGCCCATTTGGAAGCTGTTCCGCTTTATTTCTGCGGATACCCTTGAAGCCGAGAACAGCTGCTCCTCTTCCTACTGTGTATGTAAAAAGGATTACATTTGAAGCATGTATAAGGATAGAACCACTGAACCCATAATTCTGTCTTCAGTGACCTTTCCACAGCTCTGTTTTCAGAGTAGCTTTGTGGGGGCTCTGAGGTGCCCAGACCTAGCCTCATGTTTCATGGCAGAACTGTGCTATGATCTGTAAGCAGATCTCTCTTTGACCTGGAATAATGGGCACATTTTTTCTCATTTTATATAATACAGGGCAATAATACTTCAAAAAGTCAACCTTAATTTTCTGCCACTCTCTACCAGGCTTCTATATGCTTTCCACGTTCTGTTTGCCGTATCTAGAAACCAAATAGATTAATTCATATAATTGCTAGTGCAGCTGAAATTGTCTGAAACCTGATCAAAAGCTAGAACTATAATGAAGATTATTTTATTTATAGTAATTCACTACAATTTTAGCAAAATGGAAAATAAATAGGGGAAAGAAGAAACCAACAATGTATATAAAAAAACCCTGAACTAAACATTTTCCAACATTAGAAAAGCTTAATTAGTTTTTTAAATTAGGATTATTTTCAGGACAGTTTTGAAATATTAATACACACCCCTGAGAATTCAAGAAATACCTCTACAAACTAAGAAAGAACAAATATGCTGCCAAGGGAATGAAATGTTAGAGAGAACTGAAGATGCACTGGAAGCTGAGAGCTGAGATGCACTCTCAAGCTGAGAGCTCTTACGCGAGTGAAAAGTTCACCTTGTGCCAAGGACGTCACCGTGGATAAATGATAACTCTTGCCTAGATGGCCACAGTGTCAGGCTACTTATCCTCCTTGCACTCCATTTCCCCATGTTCTTTTCCTGTCATTTTCTTTGGTGTTACTGAATGACCGTATAAAATGCTATAGTAACGCTCATTACAGAGCACATCAGGCAAGGCTAACTGCGCATTGTACAACATAAAGTGATTTGAGTGGGGAAATGATGTCTCCTTCACTTCAAAAAAGACTCATCAAACACCATAAGGCCCTGATGGATTACCACACAGGCCATTGGTAATATGGCACTGGTAATGCTGAATTGAAAGATCCTTTTTGAAACATCAATTTTGGAGTGTTGTCTTCCCTATAACTACCGAGGGAGCTATTACTGAACACGTGTACAGAACACGTAGAAGAGCAAAAGGATAACAGAGACAGAGGCTTATTCCGCTTGTGACCATGAATCACAAGGCTAAGCAACTTTCTGGTAATGAGAGGCTGGGGAGGGGAAGGGGGCCTTCCGGTTCAATAGCTGAGCATCACTATTCTAAGGAAAGATTCTGAACACTGAATTGTTTTGCAGTGGGAAAGGAGGAATGAGGTGGGCTACACATTGTCAATAAAAGTGTTTTTCTGGCTGAATTTAAATAGTACCTTTCACTATAAATTATGGTCTATTCTTCAAAGCTCTTTTTTGAAAAATGTCTGAATGCTTCAGTCATCCATAAATCATCTGATGTAACTGTGATTAATACAAGTGGTGGTAATTATTGATTCTACTACTGTGCTTATATTATACCCTGAACCTTTATCAAGAAAACTGTCAACTGTTTTCTCAGTGAGTTACAGTCCATGCCCATTTCACAGGACAGTCTGGCAATGCAGGATTGTACCGTCTTTTTGCTAGAATGTTATTTTTATTAAATGCTGACTGAGCTTTGCATTCTGGGCAAATCTAACCTCTTCCTAAGGTATCTCCTGGAAATATCAAGGCCTGAGTAAGGAAGTACTGGTGTGTGCGTAGGGGTGCGCCCACATGCATATGTATACGCATGTACATAAATATGTACACATATATAAAGAGTAAGCCAGTAGAGTCCATGCCACCTGAAAATATAAGCTTTCCTAGTTGTTCTGTTTTTACTGGGACAATCTGGTATCCATTCTCCACACTAGTACTGAAAACTGAGGAATGTGTAACATTGTCGCTCTATTAGCATCTTATTAATGACAAGGTCTCTTTGTTACATGTAAAAAAAATATATATATATCTGTATCTATATCTAGCTTTGCAAAAAAAGCCTAGATTTTACATTGCTACTGCATAATGGGTCAAAATCAGACATGAATTTGTCTTTGTGGGTGAAGAATGTAGCTCAAGGAAGAAACAAAGGTTGTTGACTATTCTTTTTGTCCCTTTTATTACTAAATATGCTTATTTGGGGTTTTTTATTTTATTATTTTTATCCTTCCTCTTTTCTTCCTTTCACTTTTCCAGACTTTTGCTTTTCGTTTAGCTTTCCTGCTTACTATGTGGCATCTTCTTGTTATGATTACACTAAAAACACCTCTCCTTATTAATTCTCACCTTACTTCTAGAAGCTGAGCCACATAGAACTCATTCTTTATGCTAAGCATAACATTTTGTTCATAACATTGCTCAATATGATCATTAAAACTGCAGTTATACCTATGAAAATAAACTGAAAGCCCTTTAATATTGAGAGTTTATTTTTTGACTCATTTAGTTTTCCAGAAGTTCTCTTTACTGTAGGAGAATTACATCCTCCTTCCTTAGTCTGCTTCACCCTTCTTGATCATGCTTCAAACCTGATCAGGTTAAGCGGCAGTGAAAGGCAGCATGACCAGTGCTAAATCATTGTCAAGTCTGTAAAAAGGTATTTCACTCAATTATGTAGACTAATAAAATAATAATTATGCAGGCGTTTCTGGAGAAAAAAGGTCAAGATACAAAGAGATGGGAGTTCACTGTTCCCTTCAGTGGGAGCATCACGGAAGCTACTTGTCTTGGTAGGAATTCATTTCAACAGGGTAGTAGAAAGTGTGGATACAACCTTAAAAAGAGCACTATCATCCCCACCATATTAATGTGGTGAGAATTGTATTGCTCCTTCACCCAGGTATGTGTATCCTAGCAGAGTAAAGAAGGAAGCATGTAGTAGGGGAATAACACAGTATTTCTAACTGGTTTGCACAGGCCAATAAAAAACACGTCTATTTTATTTTATGTACAGCAGTGTATGTAATTTGATTTAGATCCACCTTTGATATTAAACTCTGCCTAGATGCAGGAGCCCAGAGCTCTGTGAGGGCTTTTGTAGCCGAGAGCTTCTTCACGGGCCTCTAAAGATACCTGCAATTTGCAGCGTACTTTGAGTACTGACTGCTTCTGAAAGTGGAATTTGGGATTCCTCAGCCACTTCTGGGATTAGGCCCTGATTTGGCATATCCTGGCTAGTATTGCTTGTCAGATTGCTAAATACTAAATTAATTTGCAGAGCAAATCAAATTCTGATGTGGGAGTAGAGCCTGGGTGTTCTCCAGACTTCAGTGGTGAATGATGTATTTGAGCACAGAAAACCAATTTTCGCTCTCTCTCATCACATGGCTTTTCAGGCATCAGAAGTCTGGGAGGCAAACAGATGAGGAAAGCAGAGAAAACTATGTTGTGGGTTTGGGTTTGGTTTTTTTTTTTTTTTTCCCCTCTGGTCATTACATGTCATCTGTGAAACCTGAACACTAGCCAAGACTCATCCCAATGATTTTATGCAGCAAACTTATTTCTGAAGACACAATCTCTTTCTGATGCAAAAGAATCATCATTCTTACTATGTTGTAATATGAGCTTTGTTCCTTATTAAAATATTCAAAGAGTTTTCACCAGATAAATGTGGGGTTATTTAAATGTAAAGAAGCAAAAAGGTTTCTCTTGCTTTGGTGCAACTCATGTTGTCAGTTTTATTTGGAAGATAAGCACCACAAAACTACCTACTGAAATGCTCACCTAACCCCTTTCCCTTCCTTCTCAGGCATCCAGGATCCCCATACAATGCAAAGGGAAAACTGAGCTGCTAGGGAAGAGTTTCTCAAAAGGACGCCGCCTAGAGAGCAGCGCATGCTAGAAGAAGGGGTCAGGCTTCATTTAAGCAGGTAATTTACTCAGAAACTGGAGGCAAGTCTTACTCGTGGTGTGTGTGTGTTGAGGAGGAGAAAAAGAGAAATCGAAACTCAGGTTAGAAAACTCGGATGAGCTGTGGCAGATGTGACTTCAAGTCTATGTGATGTTTCAGAGCAAGGCTTTACTACGTCTCAATCAAACCATGCAAATACACAAGAAGAAGCTGAAGAGACTGGCCAATACGATCAAAGGAGAGGGAATTTCTGTTCTGAGAGTCCTCTTTAGGACTGCAGTGTAAGGGCTCTGATCTGTGAGGCTGCATCAGTACTTAGGTGGCTGTATCCATAGGAAAAAAACCTAGATGTTGAGTGCAGAAACTTAGGGTGAAATACAAACAGCAAAGTGAGAAGCAGGGCTTTTAAAACCAAGCAGCATATTGTGCCGATGTAAATGTGGCGCAGGTGGCAGATGAAAGGCTGATTTGAATTTCTCTGCATGGAACTGCACCGTTTTATGTAGGCTCAACATCAGAATATAAATTGTTAAGAGATCAAAGTCGGCTAGTTGAGAGTCATTGTGTTTAAGTGGTGGACTGAAGTGGGTAAAGAGACAGGAGCCTAACTACTTTTGTGATCCTAGATTTAGCTGTTAGCATATCTCACTTTCCCCCAGAGCAGCCCACACAATGCAGTAAATAAAATCCAAAATTGGTTTTACTATAGCTAAGCTTTATTATGATCGTGGTTTTTATCTGTCATTAACTTCCTCCAAAACATACAGTCCCCTTCAGTTTTCACTTGCTTTATTTCTTGAAAATTATATGGTGAGTTTATAAGATAAGACTAGAGGCTTTTCCCCACACACCTCAGGATTTGCAATGCTGAAACTCAGAAATGCTACTGTGTGGTGCAAAGTTCAAAAGACAAAGGTACATCCAGGACTGTGCCCTGGTACCTGGAATGCATCTGCTACCCTGTAGCCGTGAGGGGTTGAGCATCACGTCAGGCCTGCCACAGAAGCTTTCAGAGGTCTCATCAACCTGACCACACAAGAACTGTAGTCACTAGTCTGTGTAATCTGAAGCTCTCTGACAAGTGCGGTACATTGGAATAACGATTCCTATGAAAACTCAAAAAATTAGCTATATATCACAAACACTTTTTTTTTAGTGCATGTTAAGAAAGTTTTGTCTATATAGCTATGTAGGTGCATTGTCACCTCAGCAAGTTTTTTTGCCATTTTTCAGCAGAAGATGCATTTCCAAAAGCAGTTCAGTTTCATTTTAAGAATGAATCTGATTTAGAGGCAAAGAACACCTAAGTAAGTGTTTGTTGACACTATCTCTGTTCTGATGGAGAAGGGAGCAAGGGGGAACTTAACATTTACAAATAGGAAAAAGAATGAACATGACATAGTGGTGAAGTCAAGCCAAAAAATGTGAATGATTTATCTCTTGTAAGATGCGGCTTGATTTGGCTCCTTATAAAACCTGTCCAATGGAAAACAAAGTCTCAGGTATGAGGCAGTACTTCTGTGCAGAAGGATGGCAAATAAGTAGTGCGCAGAAAATTAAGAAGGAAGTGAAGTAGTGCAGAGAAAACTAAGAAAGAAGAAAGTGTTGAGTTACATATTTAGAAAACTCCTGTTTGTTGAGAGAAGGAAAAAAATTGTGCCAGACTAGCTGTCGTTTCAGCCTAAATGACTGTTCAGGAGACAATCCTAAAAGGTTTTGAAGACAGTCCAAATCAAGCCTTCATTTTTCCTCATAATTAGGCAGTCAGAACTGATCTTCCTGATACACCTGCACGTTAATGGCGCCAGCAGAGAACAGCTCGGGAGCATGAGGATGCTCCTATGCCCTTATCTCTGCATGTCAATCCCTTGCTGCTGTGAACTGCAGGCTGACAAGTGCAAGTTGTGCCATAGGATACACTATTAGCTGTGTCATAAATGAGTGAACAGATATAAATAATCCTAAACTTAACTTTCTCTTCTAAGCCAACACTTCTTTGCTATCAGAATAATACTAGAAGAAGAGCATCAGCTAAACTTGCGTAAAGGATTTGTGGGTTTTCTAATTCATGATTTGGCCTGTTAACAGTATGCCTATATAGTTTGTCTTTCAAATCATTCAGAACTATAAATGACCCTTTGCCTGCCAAAATAATGAGCTGAACATGGTTTTGAATGTTTGGTATTTAGGAATATGCCCTTTTACTAGGACACTCTCTGCCTCACAATTCTTCTCTAATGAAAAACGTGGATCTAAATTAGATCACAGGAAGGTGCAAATGTGTCTGATAAAAAGCTATGGTAAAATGCAATGTATGACTATATTGTACCTCCATAAAAGTGGACGAAATTGGCCCATGTGCTAAACTGATATGTAACTGATAATGCTTCTGATGTGTGTATTGCCAATTTTACTATCTGATAGGAATTTTATGTTTCCGTTTTTGGCTGCTGAGTAATTGTGGGAAATTTCCTATGTAAATGATCATGTATTGATACCTAAAAAATCTTGCACCCAGTTGAATTAGCAATAATTTACTACACTGTTGCATACTGATATAAACAATGCCTTTGTAGATATGGCTAAATTTTATATTGTTGGAAAGTCATATAATGGATTTAGGCTTATTAAAGGTAGGCCAAATTCTCTTCAAACACAGGAACACCTTGCAAAATAAAAAAAAAAGGTCAGTATATTAATCTAACTTTCATTTTAAGGGAAGGGCAGGTAGAGATAAAATTTTAATAAAATTAAACGGCCCAGGAATGGGTTGGGGACGAAGGATAATCCTGTGTGAACTGGGAGATGCAGGGAGAGATAAGATTATAAAGAAAAGAAAAAAAAAAACAATGTATTTAATACTGTAGTACAAACTATTGTACCAGTTAAACTTCAGCTCATTTTTGTGTGTTCCTCTCTTAGTGTGTAGCTCTAATGTATTCTTCAGAGCAAGAAAATAAATTAATTGTATAAAACCAAAAAGGTTAAGTTACAGAAAAAAAAATTTGGAATCATTAACCTTCCATATGTATCTTCATGTACTTTCATCATACTTTCATTTTATGCTTTGCCAAACCTTGATGTCATTGACCTCGGTAACAAAATTCACTCACTCACTCTTTTTTAATCTAACTTGTAATACTTAACAATATACCATAATAGCAGTGTAAAGATTAGATATTATTCTCAGTGCTTTCTAAGCAGTCGTGATACAGATGTGATTGCTCCTTTCCCAGGGATTTGATCATGTTGACAAAACCACATTTTGTTTTCCCCAGCTAAGTATCTCTGGAATTTTCTTGTAAATATATGGTGGATGCTACATTTTTCTGGTTAGCAACAGTCTCTGCACACGCACTGCCCTGGGACCTGGCTTGCCTCCTTACCAGCTCAAGCAAGCTGCTGGCATGGTCCCGCGTGTTGCCAGAGCTACCCCTGCGCAGATGATGAGAAGGGACATAATGGAGCGTGTTGGGTAACCTGGTACGTGGCCGGCAGTGCCTGTGCTCACAGCCACGGGCGGGCTGTGAGACCATGGCAGCAATGCAAAGCCGTGTGGAGTCTGACAGCGACAAGGTAATATCCGCTCTTTCAGAGCAGCATGGTTATAACGAGTACAAACACATGCACAGCACAATTATAACAGAATTAATGAAGGCTGTTGTGAAATGGTTGGGTTGGTTTTGTGAGAAATGATTCAATGATAAGTAAACACAAATTTTTGTTTCTTTGTAGAAGGATTTATTGAACTTGACTCACTTCTGCCTTGAACTATGTAGATTCTTAGGCTTGGGTTTCCAACGGTACTTAAAATTAGTAACCAAATTTTACTGGAATTACGTTAAATTAAATTGCTCTACTGGGAAGCAAGGCAAATTCTCTGCCATTCTGAAATCCTTACTGCCAGGCCTCTAGTGTCCCCTTTCCCTTAGGTTTCCTTCAGAGCCAGCTGTGATACCTCTGACTCAGAGGAATCTTCAGGCCAAGCAGACAATTCCATGAAAAAGGCAATAAACAAAGTAGGTGCAAATTGTTACAATTTTGATAGGTTTCTACTCTTTCTTCCTATATTCTACATTTGGTACAATGGCTACTCGCAACTCAAAGCAGTGGGACGGCAAAGATGTGCAGCAAAAGGGACTGATCTGAAAAATATTTAGAGAGTCTATTCTTTAACCTTCCAAACCTGAATGAAAGCTGAAAATGCTGCTATTTTTCACAAAGCCCAGAAAAATATAATTTCAAGCCAATCAAAATATTCGATTCTGATTTTTGAATTTCAAAGTTGATTTTGAAATATAGACTGAACTTCTGCAACAAAATATCACTTTAAAAATATCGTTACCTTTCCAAAGTTTTGTTCCAAAATGTTGAAATGAGACATTTTGATGTGTCAGAACACTTGCTCTAGTTTCCTGTTGGAAATGAATTACAGCAAAATAGATCTGATCTCATGTGCCTGTTTCAAAGGAAATGCACAGATGGTGTATGGTTCCAGTGAATGATTCTGTTTGAGTCTTTGAACAGATCTAATAAATACAATATCACTGAGCCTGGCATTGCTAATCTGTAGCTGTAGCTTCAAAAGTAGCTGCATTTTAATCATGATAGATCAATTAAAACAGTAAAATATAAACAGCCTATAGGTTACCTCTTCTCCTTCTTCAATATGATAATCCTTCCTTTCATTTGGCCCTCCAACAAACATCACATTTAATTGATGGCGATGCCTAGAAAAGAAAGTGACAATTTACAACCATCTCCAACCATGATTTTCTTTATTTCATGTAAGTTTGGGTTTTGGTTTGTTTTTTTTTTATTCTGTGAGGACAGTGAGTCAATGAAACAATGCTGAGTGACAAGCAACATCCAGAATGAGAACTCAAAAGCTCTCGGATGCATCTCTCTGCTCTGCCACTGTCCTGCTGGGTGACCTGAGGCCAGCTACCTCCCTCCTGGTGTTTAAATGCCTCCAGCTATGAAAAGGGGACAATGATAGTCACCAAATGTGGAAAGAGCTTTGAACTGTAAAGATAAAGAATGCTACATAAGTGAAAGGAACGAGAGGAAAATGTCTTTTCAACCTGAGCCGATTAGATCAGGATTCTGTAAAGGTAAGACACTTTTAAAGGTTAACAAAGGTAAAAACATACATTTTTCCCCATTAGTAGAATTGCCAGAGATACCGATGGAAGGAATTATCAGCTGATTTCTCTTCTATTTATACTGGTTTTGCTAAGGTGGAACAACACACAGTGCTTTCATTGCAGTTGTGGCTAATTCGCAAAAGGAGATTCAGACCCTTTATCTTAACTCTGCCCCTTTTAAGAGCCCAAATGAGATCCTAGTAACACAGAACCAGCAAAGCCACCCTCCCCTGCAACATGGGGAAGAACAATGTGCCTCTGTGTCAGCACCTCATAAGCCTCAATTGAGAGAAGCTATTTTGAATGGCTGAACGTATTTGACCTGCTATCATTATCATGTTTACTTGAAGAGTATTTAAATGATAATGAACAACACAGTAGGATCTAGTAAAGCAGAAATAACAAGTAACAGTGACAAATTGGTTGGCCAAATAAAAGTCTAAAGAATTAAATTAGATTACAATTCTTAAATCGACTATTTTCACCATAAGAGGCTGTATACACTATAGCACTTGGCTTCATGCCTGTATCCTAAAATAAGGAACCGAAATCAGAACTGTTTGTATCATGCAGATTTAATAGTCATTTTCAAGAATGCACCGTAATACTTCTGCATTAATGAACACTTCTACTAAAGAAGGGCAGGAAGACCAAAACAGTAATAACATAGCTAATAATTAATGAAATGCATTAAAACCAACACTGGAGAATAAAATAAGAGAAAGGCATCTATGGGTATCTTGTAGCCTATGGTTAAGATTAATTTTTTATAGAAACCCATACAGTTTTGTTATTAGTTCAATAACTGAAAGTTAAAATATTGCTCTAAAAATCATTGTTGCTTAACTTTCTGTTTGGCAAATCTACCATTAATTCTGCTACCCTATGGGTTTAGCTGGGTATAACATAATAAACAGGCAACTATGTGTAAATCATTCCTATCATTAATATAATGACACCATCAAAAAATTCCAGCTATGAAATACAAGCAGGAACTCCAATAGGTTTGTTTGTCCATATTGCTAAATAAAGTTGTCTGGTTAATATAATTGCCTTAAGGTAAGAAGAAAGATCATAAGGAAAGCAGTTTCAGTTAGGACTGCCAAAATGCAGTTAGAGTATCATAACGGTTTCAGCTGTGTGAAAATTACTTGATTGCACTATTTTTAGAATGAGGTGCTAATCAGTGGTCTAATAAGTTTTATAGTTTTATATATTCTTATACTTCTCTTCTTGACCGCATAAAGGAAATGGTGCCAGCAGCCAACCTTTTAAAAATGTCTTAAGACCAAGAAGAATCACATAGTCCTTGACCACAGTTAGGTCTCCTTATGGTATCATATTCTGAACTCAAAGAAGAGCTTTAAAAGTGACATAGCTACCCTGTAAAAATCGCTTATGTCAAGGGTTCTTGACATAGCACAGGATTTCGCACTAATTGCTCACTGTTGAGGTTAAAAGGCATTTAAACTTGCAAGATAGTGTCATTAAAATAAATCTAATTAAATAGCAGCTCTTACATTGTATCCCTTTCTTGACTTGTAAAACCTTAAACAGGCGGTGATTCAGGAATTGAGGTTTTGTTCTGAAATCCCAAATAGGCATTTAAAACTTTTGATCCTCTCAAGTGTATGGAATGCAATTGAATAAAAGCCTGAAAGCCGTAATAAATTTAGACACCAAAAGTCCTACTGATTTGCTGTAAGATGTAGATTTTAACCATTAATTCTCTCTTGAAACATGGGATCATAAGTTACTTAAATGTTTTGAGGTGGTTGCCTTCCAGTGACGTGGAAGTGAAAAAATTGCCTTATAAATCTCTACTCAGCACATAAAGGATCAAAACCTTTGGAAAAATGGTGGAAATCTATTAGTCACTTCTTGGAAAATCGCCTAAAACCTTTTTGAAAAATCCTGAAAACATTTAGATAGCACCAGGAGCAGGTGGTGAGAGACTCAGAATCCATATAGTAGATGGCCTTCCTCTACTGAAGCTAGGGTGGAAGAAGGATTATTTTTTTTAATCGATGCAATGCACAAAAAAATGTTCTTTGTTTCACTGTTGCTTCTTGCAATGTTGATGGTGAAGACTTGTCAACACCAAGTATTTAGGGATCTATGTGACTGTCTGACCTCTGACACATGTCATGTTCCAGAGTTACTTCAGGATTACACAGAACTGCTGGTAGGGGGTGCAGAACAGTGCACTAGCGACAAAAAGTTTCATCTTAGTGATGGAGAAAGAAAACTACGAATATTCCACACGCTGTAAAATACTAAAATTTTACCACCATCATTGGTAAGCTTTAGAAATGGTTATGCTTAACAAAATGCTTCCTAAATCCATTTTGAAAATGAAAGAAATTAAAACATTCATAAGGAGAAGACACTTCCCTCATTCTTTCCCACTGTGAAACTATTGTAGTGATTCAAATTTCATAATTTCTCAGTTAAACACACAACTGTAGTTTCAACACAGTTATCTCAGTAAGGATGTACCCTTTACCTTATTTTTGTCTTGCAACCATTACTTTGAAAAGTAACCCTTGAACCTGTGAATGGAAATTAATATCACTGCCACAGTACTGCCCATTCAGCTTTTGATTAGAGGCAGCACTTCAGGGCTGGGCAAGAGGCACATTCTTTGGTGCTTTTTTAATGATTAAAGTTGCAAGCAAGATTTAAAAAAAAAAATTAGAAGAAAGAAAAATGCTTTTCATTTTCTTTATAAAACCTGGGTTTATATCACTCTTTACAAAGAATTCTTTCATATGAAAGCCTTCTGCTTTTATAGGGTTTTGGACAAAATATATTGTCCTCAACTTCACTGACAAATCCTTATTAATGTTGTGACTAGAAAGTGCCACACGTTGGACCACCTACACTGGAATTTGCTCGAGTTCTGACACTGAGAACATGCATGCTATACAACTGCATAATGCCCACGCTTTTTTCTTATATTAGCTGTCTCATTCAGAATATGGTTTGTAGCTCTATGGTGCCAGTCAGTTCTCTGAAACGCTGCCTTGTCAGCCTCACAATGAACAGAAGGTCCTACCCTGCCTTGACAGCTCTGGAAATGCCCTGGAAATCTGCTTCTGCAGTGCTCCTGCCCTTCCCTTTCCCCTTATCTTTCAGTGATACATCCTACTGTTTTTGGTTGCTCTTGCAGCTTTGGCTCCTCTGCAATGTTAGAATGACTCTCAGCAGCTCTGGCAGCTGTTTTAGGTTGTAATTTGGTAGCACTGATTTGTTAGCTAAATCTTACCATTTGTGGATGTGCTGCTATCTCCTCTGATTTCTGAGTTTATTGTCACGGGGCCTGACACAAATTCCCTTAATTCAGTCTAAGTGTGCCTACAAGAGACTTTGAGTTGAGGCATACATCTTGTATTCGGGTTGATCTTTACAGCTTCTGCAGAGTTACTACAAAAAAGATTTCAATCACTTTCTGTGCTTCGAAACAGCACTCTGACTGCAGTCTGAGAGGAACTACAGTTCCTTGCTAATCTTTACCATGTATGCATTTTAGCAGCTTCCTCTCATAACTAAGAATATCTGCATATATGTGAGAACTGAGTTAAGAAAAAATAAAATCTTCATTTACTTACATAAGCTTATTGCACACAGGCGGCAAAAAGGCAGCTTTGTTTTCTTCTATCCATTTTCTTACATTTACAAGAAGCTCCATGGTCCACCAGCTTTTGACAGAGATATTAAAGTTTGCAGAGGGCTCTCTCCGTGAGCAAACTGCATGTAACTCTATGCCCAGAGCTCAGGGGATTGGTTGGTAGAAGAGGTGTCTTCAGGCTTGAGCGTCCAAGGGGACAGGTCCATCAGCCAAAGGTTATTTCATAAAGAGTACTAATGCTCCAGCAGTTTAGCTAATAATTGACCAGTGCTTTTAAAATATATATTTTCATCGGAGACTCATTCTGCCCAAAGGAGGTTTCTTAATTCTCTTTTATGCATCAACTGGAGTACGTGTTACCTCTGTACAGAAATTGCCTTTTTACATAGAGAAACTGAGAGTTAGGAAAATGGGCAAGACTTGGGCTTGCACACTTTTGAAATCTAATGCAGAAACAGGTTTCAAAGCTAAACACAAGTTGAGAGCAGTTGCTCAAATTTTAGTTACATATAATATATATAAAAAAGGGGTTTTTTTAATATATGCATAACTATACGTAGGTGTTTCAGGCTTGAGAATAGAGACCCATTTCCTTTTCACACCTCCCCTCAACCCTGTTAAGCTGAATGTTTGGGAAAGTGGTGTTTGAAAATACTGGGATCATCTTCTGCCAGATAACAAAAATAAAGATGTCTTTTGCATTTCTAAGACCAAAAGCAGTTGTCTGTAAGTGCTCATTTTAATTTGATGCACTCTTTGCCAATGTTACAGCAGGGCTTGTTGGAGAGCAGAACATGCTTCTGTGATGCCCTCTGGGAAAGTGCAGCATATTGCCATCAAATTATCAGGGAAACAAGAAACTGAGACCCACCAGACATTCCAGATCCGTATTAGTCTTTATTCCCTCAGTAGCTTCTGTTCAACATTTACATAGTTCCTACAGGATTGCTCGCTCTGTTCCCTGCCACCCCCATTTTTTAATAAGAAAATGTATAAATATGTTATTTTCAAACTTGAAATACGTGAAATGGGTGGTAAACAAAAAAGCCTAAGACACTAAAAAATTATAGCATTTTTCAGTTGCTCTTGACATAGCTTCATCTTCTGATTGTTTCTACACTGGGCTTAGTGTGTGAGTGCGTGCGGGTATAAAGTTATAATATGATTTGTTAAAAGTGAGTGGTACGTGCTCATGACTTGCGCATAAGCAGTGCAGCTGCTGGATTGAAGAGTCGGTTTGCTGGGACAGCAAAAATTTGGGAGTTCCTTAGCTTATACCATTATAATTTTGCAATGGAAAAAAGTAATGGAGTAGGAGTTTGAACTCATACCATGGCCTATTTCCCGTAAGTGTAAGGGTGACGCTGTTTTACCTTCATCTCTATCGCTTCTTTGCAGTTTAGTTTAAACTAATTACATAATTGATCAAAAGAAATCTATTTATTTTGGGATAACAAGATCCACATGCAGATTACAGTTCCACTATGTTAGTACCACCACAATGGGACTAGCAAAAATTTCCTCTGAAATAAACCCAAAGTAATTATTATTTTACTCAAATCATGGGGGGGTGGGTGTTATAATTATTTAGCGCACAAAAATTCTACCATCAGAATAGCTGTGCTGAGACACCAGTGCATAGCAAAATCGTTAGGCCTTTTTGGACCTACAGACAGGAACATTTCAGTGCTTTTTGTGCTGTAGGCTGCTAGTGCACTATTTAGTTGCAAAGGAAACCAAACTTCTACTTAAAATAAACTTTCACTTGGGGGATTGTGACCCAGCCTGGTGGGACCAGGAGACCTGAAGACACTCTATTTTAATGACCATGGTTTTGTAAAGCTTTATCTCATCATTACTAACATGTATTGCAGAGCAGGGCTCCATGTGTCGGGCATGAAAACCAGGAGATTTTACAAAGCCACAGCAGGAAACACAGATCCTGGAACTGATAGAGCCAAGCCTTGTTCACCACAATATTAATGTGCCAGTTTTCACTGCGGGGCTATTGTCCGCAACCCCTACTCTAATCCCTAGTCTCCACTTTTTCCACTAGGCAGAATACAAGGTACTATTACCTGCAGAGAAAACTATCTCAGTTGCAGGCTGATAAATCCATTTTGTGGCTAGAGTGAGGTATGAAAACCTGACAGCTAGACCTACTCAGGGAGGAAACAAATGAAGTTCACTTATAAAATTCACCATTAGTGAAGCTGAGGTTATTATCACAGGGTAGTATTTTTCTGCAACCTTCTGAAATCAATAGGTTTTGAAAAATGCAGTTAATGGCCTCTCCATATAACATGGTATAAGGGAACATTGTTGGTTTTTTTTTTTTTAAGGAGGGATAAGAAATGGTCTGTGTGGCCTGGAAGTACTGGGCCATGAAACCCCATTTCTGTGAAATGTATTGGAGAAGCAAAGAAAAGAGCTGGCACTGCAGTCTCTGTAAGACCTCAAGTAAATACATATGCCTTGCGACCTGATTGGGGCCTGGATTTTTGTTGCTGGTCTACTTCGCAATGACTCTTCACATCTATCAAAGTCTGTTCCAGCAGCTGGGGTTTCTGCTTTCACTTTCAGTTCTATGCAAAGGTAAGGAGTCGATTTGTCAGCTTTTGCTGCCACAGAGGCGCAAGACTACTGAAGTACAAAACTGCTACACAAAAATAATCCATCTTTTGCATTGAGTGTGCAGGAAAAAAGTGGTAGCGGAAAAAAGTGACTTGAGGACAGCACTTACTCTATTTTTCTACTTTTCTCAACCACCAGACCTATTAGAAACTTAAATTTACTAGCTGGTGTTCAGCAAGCAGCATACTTTAACAAAAAGCACATAAGCAAAATATTGTGTTTCTAGTCAGAAGAGGTATTCAGGTTCATTGGCCAGGACTTTTATCTGTATTAAAGGGATACTTGGTCATTTTTCCATTACTCCCTGTATTAATTTTTTTTCACCTAAAGAACTGGTGATAAAGACCTAGAATGGTCTAGAGCCCCTGGGAAATCCTTTTAGTATCATTTCAGCGTCACCTTTCTGGTGATATGCAATACAGAGACTGATTTATCTACATTGGTGTTAAAATAATGGAGCTACACTGATGTGATAATCTGCAGATTCTGCAAGCAGCAGGAAGCAAGTAACTTTCTGCAGCATTAGGACAGCTTTAACTTCTGTGTTTTATCTTTTCCTTTTTTTTTTTAATATTGTGAAAAAAAGGAAAAAGGAAGACACAGATATGACTAAATAATCCATTTCACCCGGTTGAACATGCTTCCTATTTTTGGTCAATTCCGTGCTTTTTCTGTTTGTTCGTTGAGAACGACAAATGAAGTACTTTTTTTGTCTTAAAAAACCCTATATAGTTGCTGAAAACAAAAATTCAAATCAGTAACAAACCTACTACTGAACCCAAGCACAGTTATGTTCCCACAAACTAATTCACGTGGCCAAATTTCACTGCTATAAACATACTATCAAAGGCCTCAGTCTCTGTGAGGATAAACATAAGCACCAAGTGAATCACATAGCACAATAGAAGAGTTAAAGATCCCACGAAAACTACTAGAATCTTCACCGTTATCTGTGTTACTTTTATGGGAAGGCTGATTAAAATACAAGCAGCAGTGAGTTATCATCTATATAAACACCAAAATTAGACTTTCTGAGTCCTCCCTCTTACCTGACACTAAGGTTAAATCTGCGATAAAAGAGCTTGTCCGTATGTTGACAGCTTCAGCTTTGATTCTTCCCAGCATTCTTGTATTTGCCAAAAAAGCACTTGTTTGGATGAAATTATGTTCATAGCAATCTTTGCGTGGCGTAGAATACTTTTTTTCTAGTGTAATGATGCACTGCTAAGGATAATGAAGGCAGCTGCTGTTTTCTTGTATGCCAGCTATGTGATGATGGAAAATTTCTCTACGAAATGAACTGTCACTTCTCTTTTTCTCCATGCCAGTCACTTTCCTCAATGGTCAGATATAGCAATTGCATGTTACTTCACCTGTCAATGGTGTATACCACTGAAACATATTCTAAGTAATGCCCACAGTAACAGTACCAACAGCAGAACAACTTCCTTGACAAGCCAGAAGCACCTTCTCTCCATTCAAAACACTCTCAAAAGGTTTCAGCTCATTTACGGATCAGAGGTGGGGGGAGGAGATAATGAAGTCACACATAACTGCCACTCAATCTGCCAAAAGTAGTTGGGAGATCAGTGCTCGTTACTTGAAACTGTCTGAGGGCCTGTCACCTGCTGCTGGGCCACTCATAATTCATTTTTAGAGGCCATGGAAATCCAAGCACTGTGTAGCACCCTCTGCAACCACCCACCCTGACATGAAATGCCCAGTGCTTGTGGCACAGTAAAGTAGCTGTAAAAAGGAAAATGCTCTAGTACTTATGTCAGTAACCTGACAGAGCCGTCTAGGGAAAGCAAATATGCTGACAGTGCTTTACCATGGGTGGAAAAAAAGAAAGAGTATGTCTCCTTCTCAACCGTGTAACAGTGTTGGAGCATTGCTTGGGTTTAAGTATCTGGTGATGCCAGTTATGTTTACCATCTTCCGCCATGTAAAGGTAAGAAGGCTCTGACTGCAAAATAAATCCATGTTAGCGGTATACTTTAACAATAAACACGTGCATAAGGCTGTGTGTTTTCTTCTAGTAACTGTTTCTGAGCATGTACTACTTCATGTATACACTGTGTTGTTTCTATGTGCAAGTAATGTTAGCCTTTTAGATCTACTCAGCATTTTCATACCAGAACACCCGATTCCATACTTGAATTTTAGGAAACAGCAAGACAAAACCTTCAGGTATTGCAACAAGCAGTTTAGACCCTATGTATGTGACGCCTTTATATTATGGGTGGTCCGTACCTAGTGAAGGATTTCTACTACAGTAAAGTGAGATGAAGTCAGTTGGAGGTAAAGCCAGCCCTCAATGAATTGTGCACATGGGATAAACCCCAGTGTTTCTGGTTATTTCTATTAATCATCATGCAAAAAAAATTTTATATGGTTCTTTTTAACCTCTACTACTTGTTTTGGAAGTGCCAGGGCATCCCTCGTGTTGCATCACAACGGTGGTGGAATAGCAAGTGGACTGAAAGCCCAAAATACTACAGGGATAACAATTTAATTTACTGGCCGTACTTAGTTGCTTTTCTCTCTTGCGTCGGACCTGCGCACGACAGGCGGGTGCGTTATTTCTCTGCCGATGTGAACTACCGTGAGGATGAACCTCGCGGACCCGGTGCCTAATGCCTTTTACCAAAGGCCGTCAGCAGCCCCGCTTCCGCAAGCCCTGCGGCTGCCCGCCTCGTCCCCGGACTACGGCACGACGGGGGCCGTTCCAGCCGCCAGCAACGCCCGGGGATGGAAGGGGCGGGGGGGAAACCCTGGCGGTTCTCGGCGGCCCGGCCCGGAGCCGGTCGGAGGCTGCGCAGCTGGCGGCGCNTCACCCGGCGGGGCGGCAGGGCTTTATCCCGGGCACCGCAGTCGCTCTCCTCCCTCCCCTGTTTGGGGGCGCAGTGTCCGCCAGCTCCCTTTTCCCCCTCCCCGCGTCGCTGTTAACGGCCGCTAACGACGAGAGCGCGGCCCTGGGCAGAAAAGCGGGTCGGCCTGGGGCCGTTGCCCGGCGCGGGGCGCAGGCGGGCAGCTGGTCGCCCTTCCCCCGCCGGGGCAGGGTCGGCCCTTGATAAAGCGTTCGGGAGGAGTTGGTGTCAGGGCTCCAGTGGCGCAATCGGTTAGCGCGCGGTACTTATACAGCAGTACTAAAGCCGAGCAATGCCGAGGTTGTGAGTTCGAGCCTCACCTGGAGCACAGAGCTTTTTGGGAGGGAAAACGGGCTTTTTTGGGACTCGCCCGCTCTCTCGAAGAAGTAAAACAGAAAAAAAAAGTTGACGGAAAAATTATGCAGCCCTGGCGGCAACGTGGGTTCCCACGCGTGAACCCCGCCGCGCCCAGGGGCCGGTGCCTGCCGGTTGGCGGCGCCGTGGGGTTTTTGGTGCGGGGGAGGGAGCAGCTCGCCGTGAAAAGTGTCGGGTGGCGGCCGGAGCTGCACAAAGGGAGCACATGCGTGGGGCTTCCTCTGTTCGAGCTGTATATGGTGATACGGGTGTGGACTCTTACGTCTACCCAAGTGCGGTGTGTTCAGAGCAGCTTGTCAGCGTGGAATAACGGGTGCTTTGCTCGTAAGAGCTGCTGGTGTAAACTTGAAGGAAGTAATAGTTATTTTACGCGGTGCCACTTACAGCAGGGCTCGAGTAAATACTGACTGGTGCTGCCTACAACTAACAAAGGTAACAAAATCTTCCCCCTTTACTTTGTCGCCTTTGGCAGTGACAGTCTTTGCACCGGCTCATTACCTTGGTAATGCTTCACAAATGTGTAGGCCGCAGCAGGAAGGAAAATAATTCAAATAATTTCAGACTTCTTTTCACAACTGGAGAGGTGACCGGGCCACGGGAAGAGCGCAGCTTCCTGAAAAAGAAGGCTGGGGGATGCTGCCTGAACATCTGTTTAGGCCCAGATCTTGTGAACAACTGTGTTAACATCTAATCTACTATTGCAGCAGTGAAATTTATACTAAAAAGTTCAGTGAGGCCCTTGAGATCATGCAGCCAGAGGCCCCTTCGTTGCCCAGATCAGTCCCTTAATGTCTGTATGCAGGCGTTAACTCCTTGAAGTGCCCCTTCAAGGCTTTTAATTACCACTTCTTCTCTATTCCAGTAACCGCTTTGTCCCCTCTGAATTGTGCATTAACTTCATTGATTTTGGTGACAGTAGGGTCATGCCTGAAGCGTGTGCCGTATCAGTGTAAGGAAGTCGAAATCAACGAGACATCTGTAATGTATCAAAGGACAAACAAATTTCATCCTTTGCTTGCAGTGAGTTTTGCGTTTTCTTCTTCATGACAGAGTGCCATGTCCTAGTGGTGAGGGGTACGGACTGTATGGAGGTGTATTTGCAGAGCTACTGGAAATACTAAAAAATGAAAATGGTGCTTGTGTGTAGCTGGAAAACGAAACCTAGCAGAGGGAGCAGGACTCCATTCCCCAGCCAGAGACCACTTTTTTCAGGGACTGAGTGGAGTGAGGCCGGTGCTGCTCCCTGCTGCCTCTCCCCCTTCCCCCGTGTGCCTCAGGCTCCTGTGCTCCCTCCCCAAGGAAGAGCCACCATTTGGCATTTGGGGTCTTGCTTTGGTGTGCTGGGGGGGGGGCGTGTGATTGTGCAACTTGTGCCAAACATGAGGTGCACCATGAAGCAGATGTCGTTCGTTGTGTTTACAGCTTTTTTGCGACTCGCGGTGCCAGAGAACCGGTGCGACAAGCAGCGAGAGCTGCACGGCACTGGGCCTTCTTCACAAGACCTCCTTCATCCCCTTGGTCCTGCTTTGGGTTTTACTCTCGCTCCAAGATGATTTTTGTCTTACTTCTGGGGGGAAGAAAAAGAAAAAAAAAAGACCAACATTACCGTGTGAGGCGACACTTGTTTGCATTCTGTCCACAGAAGCCTTACCTCCTGACTGACACCTGAGGGAAACACGTTCTGAGGTAGGGATTTCACACTGAAAATCGTGCTAGATCAGGACAATTTGTGGGAATTTGCTAGAAATCCCTGTACAACAAAAGAATGCTATTTATCTAGTGGGTACTTACAAAATAAAGTGAACTCCTGCTAAAGCATGAGGGCTTCCTGAAGGAGGCAGGGCTGTGACAGAAGATGACATGAGCCCCCCTCTCCATGGAGTGGTGTGGGTGGCTGTGGCCTTGCAGTGGGCAGCTGTGCAGGGACCTCCTCCTGCCCCCACCCTGGGGAGGCCTCACAGAGCCTGAAGGGTGCCACGTTAGAGAATAATAGAACCATCTAGGTTGGAAGGGACCTTTAAGGTTATTGAGTTCAACCATCAACCTAACACTGCCAAAGCCACCACTAGACCATGTCCCTCAGCACCACATCTACCTGTCTTTTAAATACCTCCAGGGATGACGACTCCACCACTTCCCTGGGCAGCCTGTTCCAATGCTTGATAGCCCCTTCTGTGAACAAACTTTTCCTAATACGTAATCTAAACCCCCCCTGGTGCAACTTGAGGCCGTTTCCTCTTGTCCTATCGCCTGTTACTTGGAAGAGGAGACAGACCCTCAACTCTCTACAGCCTCCTTTCAGGTAGTTGTAGAAAGCGATAAGGTCTCCCCTCGGCCTCCTCTTCCCCAGACGAGACAATTCCAGTTCCTTCAGCCGCTCCTCATAAGACTTGTGCTCCAGACCCCTCACCACCTTCGTTGCCCGTCTCTGGACACACTCCAGAATCTCAATGTCTGTCTTGTAGCGAGGGGCCCAAAACAGAACACAGAATTCAAGGTGGGGCCTCGCCAGTGCCGAGTACAGGACAACGATCACTTCCCTAGTCCCTCTGGCCACACTGTTCCTGATACAGGTGCGGATGCTGTTGGCCTTCTTGGCCACCTGGGCACACTGCTGGCTCATATTCAGCCGGCTGTCGACCAACACCCCCAGGTGCTTTTCCGCCGGTGAGCTGAGGTTTCATTTCCTTCCCTTCCCCTGTTTTATTTCCTCCCCCAGGGAGTTGCTGCAGGGAGCAGCCATGCCTGGGCAGGGGGACAAGGTTTGGGCCTTGGAGTGGTTTTTCCAGGTTGTGCAAGGAGCCTGTCCTTGTGTGGAGCTGAGCTGGGGCTGGCATAGCACTGCCGTTGCGGCCTCTCCAGCTCTGAGCAGGTGGAGTGCCCTAGGCTGTTGCTTCCATTTGCAACTCTTTCCTGAAAACTAGGTGTCTTACAGGCATATGAAAAGAAAATACATGTTTTTGTTTACACTAAGGTGTTTTGCTGTTGGGCTTTTTGGTCCTGAGTTGTTGGTTCATGATTTAATGCTAGTTAGCAATGGCTTTACATATTACGTGTGTATATTTATATATGTAGATATACCAATATATGTATGTGTAAAGATACCTTTACACGTTCTGGGAGAGTTCCCAATGTCCGTGTGTGAGTGCTGTCATATTTTCTAAATCTTACATGTACTCAGATGATGTATTTAGAAAACACCTGTGTGTGACTGATGCGAAGTGCCAGCTGGGCTAATGTGATCTAGAGAGAGGTAACCTCTCCTTCCCCCTCCTGTCTCCTCCCCAAATAATAACATGGTTCACCTGTGCCTCGTTTTCCTTTTGGAAAACCAGCTGCCAGACCTTGTTGTTCTCTTTCTGAGCCACTGCCTGGTATTCATCATTGTCTTCCCAGGAGGTGGCCAGGGGAGAAGTCTGGGGGCTGCTGTCAAGGGGTTTGGACAGGCTATGGGTGCTCCTCGAAGTGCCCTTAGGAAGAAAGGTTTCCCCATGGTGAGTCCTCCATGCTGCCCACTTTATCTAGGGGCCTGCCTCTTCTAGCTTATGCTGTGTTCTTTATTTCTGTGTTAATTTGCCTGGTGTGGCTGAACGCCTGTATCTCCCTAGCTTCTCTGAAATCCTTTCAGAGCCTATTCTAAAAAGGTCTCTCTTCTTAAAATTTGTGTTGCTCTTCATTTAATGTTGAGTATGGACTATGTGTACTCTATGGGCTTATTCTGGCTGCTCTGAGTTCCCACTTACTGTGGAAAAAAAGAGGGCTTGCTTATAGACACAGAGAAACTTTGTATGTGTGTTGCTTATTGCTGGAAGCAGGATTTATAAAGATCTGGCTATTGCCTTATCTTGGAGAATTAATAGTAATCAAGTTAGGGAGCAGGTTTTGTGTTTATCCCTCTATGATCTTGCTCAAACAGGGAGTCCCACTGGAATGGCAAATGTAGGATCTAGGAGAAGCAAAGACAGGCTCATGCAGGATAGCCTTTCATGGAGTTTATTTCTAAATATGGCAACTTTTGTATCTTTGAATGCATCAGTCTGGAACTTTCCATAATATTGGGGCTTGCATGTCCTAACAAATGCCTGTAAAAGCCTACGATAAAGACTTGGCCCACATAATTGTTTTTAAACCAAAGTAATAAATGTTTTTAGTCTTGACTTTACAAATAGTAAAAAGAGTCTGCTCTTCATAACTTCTCCAATAGATGGCACTGCGGTCCCGCCAAGCGAAAAAGAAAAACTAAAGCAAAGCATTCCCAGACATCCTAAAAATAGAAATCACTTGCCAAATGCTTTGCTGTGCACAGCAGAGAACAATAGGCAAAAATTCCAAGGGTTGGTTGGAAAACAAAGTCCGCTGGAGGTATAGATGCGTTTGGTTCTTGTTTTGTGTTCCCCCCTCGTCTTTGTATGGAACAACTTGAGGACCTTTCTGAAATTAAAATCTATTGATTAATTGTGTTTGGAGTAACCGAGGTGTTTGGGGTGTATCATGTTTTTTAAGTCTGTATGAATTCAGTACTGTGTCCAAGTGCCACTATAGCAGGCCCGGCTTAGATTCTCTTGAACAAAGTTTTTAAAGAATAGCTGGTGTTAGATGTTTTTGTGCAGCGTTTCCTGAAGTCCAGGCGGCTGCTTCCCTCTGAGGGTGCCCGTGCTATGGAGGTATTAGGCTTGGAAGCAGCAGCTGGGAGGGGAGGAACCAAAATGTAGGTGCTTGAAAACCATGGGGAAGGGCTCTATTAAACCAAATAGAAATATGCTGCTCTTGTGAGGGGAAAGATATTTTAAGGGCGGGGGAGGGGAGTCAGATGGTCACATGGAAGTTTGCTTGCTGAAGAGAAGGGCTGAAAAGTGAAGGTGATAGTTGGGCTCATACAGGCTGACAGAAGGAGAAGTGAGAATAACTTTGTAAGATCGGTAAAAAAGCAAGCAAAAAATGAGAAAGAACGAGTGCATTGCTCTCTGAAGCGGGGAAAGTGGATGTTACAAGGAGAGAGCAAGAAAAAAAGAGAGGGAGAAAGGAAAGGAGGAGGGAACAAAGGGAGCAGGTAGAAGAACATAGGTAAGGAAGCTTTAAAAATAAATAAATAAATAAGGTTGTCTGGCTTATAGTTATATAAATGTGCTGCCTAGGTTAGTGAAAAACAAATGAGTGTTAGCCAGTCCAGCCAATCTAAGATGGAGTTGCTGTTCAGAGTGAATTGGCCTGTACATTTTGCTTGAGCAAAGGGTGATCTCCGGAGGCAGGGTTTTCTTCTCTGTGTTTGGAGTGGTTACTTTAGTGTGGCAATATAAGAGACCCCTTGGTCTCTCCAGGGATTGAAGCTGGTGTTGGGAGGGCTAGAGAGCTCAGCTTTCTGGTTTGGAAAAGGAAGGAAATGGACAATCAGTAGTGGATTTAGTGCCCACTTAATTTTCTTGCTTATGCTGAGTTTGCTGTGTTAGGCTCTGCTTTTAAGGTGGAAAAAGACTCTTGGTTTCTTCAAATAGTTTTGGTGAAGCCTAAATATTTGAAACCTTGGAAAAGTCTCAAAATATAGCAAAACAAACTAAACCAGACCCAGAGAAAGAACAAGCTGGGGAAGTGGCTGAAATGGCAGGGGATAGTCTGTAATTAAAAATTTTGGAGGAGGTATGCTGCCTTGAAGGAGGCAATTGAGCCTGTCCTGCCTGCTTTAGTTGAGAGATCTTTATACACGGTTATACAGGTTTATGGTAGTGCTAAGAAATACTTCTAGAAATTTTACTATGAAGTTATATGTATGAAGATTATGGGGGAGGATAAAGCACCGATTTAAACATTTGTCTTCCAAAAAGACTGTATGTAATTCTTCAGAGGCAGTTGTGCTGCAGGTCATGTGGCTATATGGTGTGACTTAGAGACTTAGATGGTTTTCTGGTTTTGTGAAGAGAGGCTGTCAAATTAATCATAAACATGAACATCCAAAATTATTTGCATGGTCTCAGAGTCACTTCACTAACATCTTAATTTTCAGCACTACTTACATGCTATTTAAAGGAAGAACTTAAAGAAGGGTAAACGTGTATCTTTAAGGAAGGTCACATCAGACTTGTGCCAAGCATGTATGAAGGCCATTAATATTAAAAAGCTGTTAACAATGCAGATTTATGAAGCTTTGCCAGTGAGCTCGGTCCTGGAAAATGCCTCTGTCACTCTTGCAAAAACTCATACATTGTTTCGAAAATGTCTTAGAAGTGAAAACAGGAAACTGATGCTGGATTTGAGGGTGCTTTCAGCCAAGGTGAGTGGGCGTTGTCTATTAAATGCCTACATCCAGGCTTGGGGAGTTACTGTTTTTTGCGTGCTCTGGGCTGCTCTGTCTCTCTCTACTGACCTTGCTTCTGCCCCACCTTCCCCTTATGGCGGGGCTCAGTCTCAATAGATAGCACTTTGCGCAAGTGCTCTAAGGGTTTCACACCGCAGCATGAGATCTCTGCCGTGTCTCAGTGCAGCTGCAAATGTGTTCCTTTAGATCCCTGTGGAATGGCAGGGATTCCAGCAGAAGGTGCTGCGCTTCCTGTTGGGGCTCAGGAAGGGCTCCATGGACATGGATGGCTGTGAGGTGGTAGTGGCTTGGGCCAACTCAGTGGCCAAGTCCTTTGTTGGATCCAGCCCTAACACCTCAGGAGGGCTTGTTCCTTCTTGAAGACTTGCAAAGTCAATTAAGCATGGTGGCTGTGTCCCACTGAAATCAATGCCAGTAAAAAACGCCTGCATTCAGATCTATTGAGATTTACAGGTGCTTGCATATGTATTTAAGTCCCTAATAGCTTTGAGAATTTGACTGCCAATACTGAACTGTTTGCAAGGCCTGTAGTAGCCTACATCTGTTTAAAATACTGCTGTAACTGATGGGTGTATCTAATTGTGTCTGTCATTCTCATTTAGCTATTCTGTGCCTGCAGTGTAACCTAGCCAAAAAAATAATTGCTACTATTTATTATGATAAAGAAAATGTTTGGTGTGGCTGTGTTGTTATTTCTTAAGTTCTTAACATATAGTATCCATGGAAATCCATTTTTTTTTCTGGAGTTGGAGACTTCTGTATCACTAAGTGTAGAAGAAGTGCTATGGTGTGTATTTATGTTTGAAGGCAGATTTGTTAATACAGAATTAGGGTACCTGCTTCATTGTTTTTAGGTTCCTGATAACCATAGCCCTTTGACAGGATTCTTAAAACACTTGGCCAAATTTTCAGAGCTGTTAGGGACGTCTGCCTGATGTTGATGTTTGTCTACCTGCTTCTAAGCATCTGGATGTTGCAAAGGATATCTAGCAAACAGATCTCTCATTGCAAATATAATGTATTTGAAGTATTCTTGCAAGAGTAGCCTCTGTCATCTAAATACCTCTGAAAGTAAAAGCCAAACTGTCAAGGAATCAAGATTGAGGCGACTGTTTTTGAAATGTAGTATTAATGTATAATACAAATGGGTGCATTTTCTCTAATGTCAGTGGATTTTGTTCATGTTCCATAAGAGGATAAGGATTGGCCCAAAGTAATGGGAAGCTTATGTCTGGCTGCAAGGAAACCAGGAAATTCATGGGGCTTTAAAGTATGACCCACTGCAATATTCCGTATGTGTGATTTTTGGCATGATTCAGCAGTAAATACTGTTGAAAACAGAAGCACAAATTATAGGGTAAATAATTCAGGCCAAAGAGAGGCCTCGTCCTGCTTATGCATACATAGTAAAGGAAATGGCAGTAGGACCACAAAATACAATTGCTGGGAAGAACAGCAGCAGTTTGGAACATCCATAGCTAAAACTGTGGAAACGATCCTCCTGGATGACACCTGAAATCAGAAGGGCATAATCATCTCCTTTGTACGTATGTGTGTGCACTGACCAGTAAATCATGTGAAGACTGCTGCACTTGGCAGGCATCATTTTGGAGGGGACTTTCTGTTCTGTGGCTGCTGGGTTGGAGGATATAATCAGCATAATGCTGCTTTGGTAGATGATCTAATAAACGTCTGTGACTTGACTTTTAAAAGTTTTTTGTCGGGTTAATTTTTTGTGGTCACTGGGCTATAGATTCATCACGCGCTAGAAGGAGAGAGCTTCTTTATATTGAATTGTTTTTCTCATCTTTCACTTTGCATTTTGTTTAGTATTTAAATGGTTTTGGCTGCTGACATAAGGCAGTGCTTGTTTCTTACTTCATACATAGAGAGCCACCTAAGCAATGTTCTTGCATGTCATTTGATATGATAATGTTTTTCTGTTCTGCCAAAAACAGAGCCAAGGTAGTTCCAACATACGTGTTTGGCTAGCACTGTGGCTGAGTGATCTGGTTTCTGCTTGCTTCATTTGGAATGAGGTGGACCTTCAGAAATCAACAGGTCCCTTCCACAAGTGAGTGCAAATTAAGGCAAATAGCAGGATCAGCCACTAGCACAGTAACTTCTCTAGCTTGGGCATCTTTTAGTTGCTCTTGGAGTTTAGATTGCCTTGGTTTAATGTGTATGGGGCATTTCACAACGGGGAGGGGCATTACTGGTGTGCAACTTCTGCAGTGCCAGGAGTTAAGGAGAATGGTGAGCAGCGTTGATCAGGGGTGACCCATGGTGAGCTGTTGCTTCGAGATTGCTTCCTTGTGCAGTATTATAATTGGAAAACTACAATTCCTTGATGTTTCCAGTGAATGCTGGTTTGAAATACAAATTGGACTGTATTTAATTTTTATATGGAATATTTCTACTTATTAGGTTGCTTGTTTTCTCTGGAAGCTAATCCATGGGATAATGGGGTGAAAATTTCTGTAGCGTACTCCATTAAATGACTGCTGGACAATATAAGAAAGTGGGGTTTAAGGGTCAATTTGGAAAGTAACTTAGACCAGAAGTTTCCAATAACAATTGTGGTTTGGATACAGTTGAAATAAGAACAATACATCTATCAATTGTACTTGCATTGACTAAGTAATAATCTCCGAGTAGATGTGAACAACACGTGTTGGCGACAAACAGGCCATATCCTGATAGAAAATTATAACTGATATAGAAAAACTGGGGGGAAAAAAATGGTAGAGATTACAAGCTATGAAAGTGCTGGTCCTAGCTATCCCATTCAATAAATAATCCTGAAGGAATATTAGCAGCATTAGTAGTAGCAGCATTTAGCCATCTGGCTTGGCTTCTGTGGGAGGTTTTAAAAAAACAAACCAACAAAAAATACCCACCAAGCCCGCTGTTAGTGGAACTGCATCCACTGAAATCGCAGGAGAGCTTGGCCCTATGTTTTAATGTTGCAGTGCCTTGTATGCTGTACATCCTGCACTTGGATCTTATGTGATCTTTTGATTTGACAGGGCAGATGTTTCCTTGATGTTTGCAGACTATTGGCGGTCCATGAAGTCCTGAATAGCGTTCAGTTCAAGTTACCATGCATCAGTCTAACCATGCTGGTAGTCTGCAAGGAATCTTGAGGTGGCTTCAGACCTAAGAACGTTTGTCCTGTAGCACTGGTGGCTCCATCTTCAAGCTTGTGTTGCCCATTGCACTGTGGAGAAAAAAAAAGCTGTTCCTGTTTCTTTCTTGTGTAATCAAATCTAGTATCTTTACTGTTTCCTTGTCTTGGAATTGTAAATATGAGTGATACGGCAAAAATGCTTCTTGCCTGTTCTTTACTGAGTGGGTATTCTTGAGCTACTCTGAGTAAGTAAGTCTTTGATATCACCATGACTGCATTTCCCACGCATTCTGTTTGTGTCTTGTTTTACTGATAAACTCTTTTCATCTTGTGTCTGTGTTAAACAACATAACATTCACAAATTATCAACTTAAGTGTAAAATGTCAGCTTACTACATCTAATTTTTTTGACTAACATTTAATTTTTTTCCTAAAATTTGTCCGCCTTCATCCTGTAAGAAAATTAAGCTAAAGGTGAATGTTTTAATCTCTGAGCAAAGGCTTTTTTGCCTTTATGCAGTTGGCTTTCTGGGCTGCAAGCGCACATTGCCGGCTCATGTTGGGCTTCTCATCAATCAGCAGCCCCAAGTCCTTCTCCTCAGGGCTGCTCTCAATCCATTCTCCATCCAGCCTGTATTTATGCCTGGGATTGCTGTGACCCAGGTGCAGGACCTTGCACTTGGCATAGTTGAACTTCGTGAGGTTCTCATGGGCCCACCTCTCAAGCCTGTCCAGGTCCCTCTGGATAGCATCCCTTTCCTCCAGCACGTCAATCGCGCCACACAGCTTGGTGTCGTCGGCAAAGTTGCTGAGGGTGTGCTCAATCCCACTGTCCATGTCGCCAGCAAAGATGTTAAACAGTACCGGTCCCAGTACTGACCCTTGAGGAATGCCACTCGTCACTGGTCACCACTTGGACATCAAGCCGTTGACCACAGCTGTTTGAGTGTGGCCATCCAGTCAATTCCTTGTCCACTGAGTGGTCCATCTGCCAAATCCATGTCTCTCCAATTTAGAGACAAGGATGTCATGTGGGACACTGTCAAATGCTTTGCACAAGTCCAGGTAGATGGCACCACTTTCCTTTTATCAGTGTAAGTGATACAGCATGAATCCATAATACTGTTGAGCTGCACCAAATTAGATGATATATGATTGAGGCCGAGTTTTTCCAATGGATTTTATTAAAGAAATGCGAGATGGTAGCAGAGAGGCAGGCTGTGTAACACTCCTCATTTGATGTGTGTGTTTGTCCTCCTGTATACAGAAGAGACCCGTTAGATTGCTTGCAATCTGTTCAAAGTGATTATTTACTACTATTCTAATACAGTAGTGGTATTCCGTTCTTGTTTACTTAAGTACAAGGCATAGATAAATCGGGCTTGTACTGCTAAGCATCTGTATCTAGTAAAGCCATGCGTGACTAAACTTGGTGCAGTGGCTCACGTCCCTGATTTATTTATGCTAACAGAAATTGAGATCCATGTTTGCTCAGCTAAACTGAGTTATTTCAGATTTATACTGATGAAATGGGAACAAAAATATCTGGTGTGTGCTTTAAGTGTTGTACTAGGATAAGCTCTTCAGTCTCATTTATCTGAGAAGTGCCAATCAAACAGTAGAGGGCAGAGCATGAATGTCAGACCACCTCATTGGTAGCGGTTGTGCAAGACAGACCATACTACGTGAGAGCTCTGTATGTGTACCTAAATTTAGTTACCACAGCTAATCTAGGTCACAGTGAAGATGACATTGTGGTACTTTCACATGAGTTCCTTTTTTTTTCTTTAGTGGCTTTTGCTATGCGAACAACTTTGGTTTGGCCCACAGATGAAAAATTGTCTCTTGGCAAATTGTATATGTATTTTGGCAATTAGAGCAGGCCATATCCGTCACTTAGAAGAGAAGACAACTCATTATTCCGTGACTAGATACGGGGAAATAAAAAACAATTAAAATATGGACTCCTAAGTTTTCCAACACGTCTGCCACCCTTGGGTGCAGCCCTGGTAACTGGAGCACCAGCCCAAGCTGCTGGAGGGGATGGTGTCCACCGTGATATGCAGCTTTCCTTTGTGCATTGCCAGAGGAACCTGCAGGCTTGGATGTCCTATATTCCAGAGTTGTCACTATGCATGAAACATTACTTTTTGGGGCCTGCTGCTGACAGGGGGAACCTTCTGCAAGGCTGTGGTCCTGCACTGTACACAACACATGGAAACGTGGATTATTACCAAGTGTTGGGTTAGAGGGAAATAGAGCTACTGTACTTGACTACAGTTGACCTTGTATTTGTATGCAGAAATACTTGATCCAAAAATATCTGTTACTCTTCCTTAAATCGATCAGATAAAATAGGTCTAAATAGCTTTGAGTATTCAAAAGCCTGTAGCTGAATCTCTGGAAATAGTAATTAGACCATTAAGACAAACAATTTTCAGCAGATGGCAGCATTGCACTCTGTAACTTCATTTTTCCAGCAGTGGTTTTGCAACTCTACTATTTGGGCTGGTAGGAGGCTGCCAGCTAAGAAGTAATCCAAAACCACTTCTAAAATGTTTTGAAATACAGGTCTTAGTAGATTATGATAATTGTGTATTGTTTCAGAGTCGGGGCTTCCATATGGAAAATACCATTGTGCTGCATAAGAAAATATACTAAAGCAATTCGAGTACATCTGAATCTTTTATGTTAACTCTTTAAGTAATTGCGTTGAGACAGAGGAAGGCTATTTGATAAAAGTGTTCTTATTTGTAAAAATACTAGCAAATCACTTAAAGATGCAAGAGTTAAAACTGGAACCATGTGTGTAGAGCTGTAAGTCACTTCCTGCATATTATATCTTTAAGACTAGAACACTTCCCCATTCCTTCTTTAGAAAAAGACATGCTGACTTTTCTAGTCCTTTTTGTACTATACTTTTTAAACAACATGCAGCCTGATCACCAGAGTCCATAACTAGGCAGATGTACAAGTGGACATGCTCTTGTTAAAAGTTATCAACTGTTGGACAGTGTTCAAAGGTTTGGATGCAATAGTTAATTTTTATCTGTGGGAATTCAGTTAAGAATATTGCATTGTATACAAAGCACATGCTTGATTGTACATTCAATCTGGTCAATTTACCGCAATTATGGCAAAATTGGAGAGTTCTCCCCCCTGCCCTAGCTCCCCCGTTCATTCATGGGAGTTCCAGTAAGATGACATGAAAGCTGTTCCTGCTACTAAAGGAAAGAGCTGACTTCAGAGACCTCTTCAGAAACAAACCTTCTAGTTCCAGATAGACATCTGCCTGTGATGTATTACTATATATACGTAACCCTAAACTGTATAAGAGATTTCATTTTTTGTGTATTCTCTTAGGGAGAATATAAGACTATTCTTAGGTTTGACACAAGGTGCTCTTTGAGAATACTGCATTACCACCAGCTCGCGCTCATGTAAATGGCAACACAAAACACAAGGCAATAATAAATGGAAACTAGGTCAACCATTGCAGCCATTCTGAAAGAGGTTAAAAAACACACTTCTCTTGCAGATTATGCCCCTGCAACTGCTGAGTAGAAGCAAGTATCTGGACATCAGTTTAAATTAGTGGTATCTTTAGGAAGCTTTATGCACCTATTTCAGAGTTTGGCTTCAGAGTGAATCAAGAAATATTCATCCTTTCCCTCTCCTTTCTTTTTTTTTTTTTTTTCTGCAGGACAAAGTAATAGTATCAGTAAAACCAAAGTTCAGGCTGAATCATTTGGGTTTCACTCTGGTACTATTATGCCTTCTGTCACGCAAGTGCACCACAATGAAAACTTAGAATTATTCTGTTTTCTGCAGTCATACTAGAATATTGCAGGTACCAGACTGTTTTGCTGAGATGAATTAATAGTTGCTCAGCTATACTCTGTCAGTAAGTGATCATCTCAGTATTCTGGAACAAATCAAGCACGTGCAAATTTCACTTGAATGGGAGAATTTCAGGAATATCAGCAGCATGGGAACTGGTATTTTGAATTGAGAGTGTTCCCCGTACTAGTCACATCCTCAGAACATGGCCTGGCGGTCAGAGCAGTTTAATGCACCTTTTTTTTTTTTTTTTTTTGTTCAAACCACATAAAGGTATTAGTGAACAAAAGTTGCGTGTTATGTAGTAGAAATCTGTGGCAAGGGACTTCGTGGCCTACCTGGACTTCCGTTGCAACTTGATCAGAGTAATAAGAATTGGAATTAATTTCCTGTCTTCATCAATGGTTAAATGGAGCTTGCATAAGCCTGTTTAAAACAAAAAGCAAAACAAACCAAAAAGCTTGGTTAATGTTGCAGGAGGAAGTACTTTGAAAAGATTAGCAAACTTAGTATTTTATCCTTTAAAAGTGCATTGAGAGACTGGGATTCACTTCCCTGTGTGCATATACTGTGAAAGGATATTATTAACTATCTTTCATCTTGGTCACATTTTAAAGCTTTGGCATGAAGATTTTGGATACTTTGAGTAGAGTCATTCTTTACTTTCTGCTCTCTACAGTTAAAGACATAGTATTGTTGTATTCTTATGCAAGGGAGCAAAGCAGGGAGGGGTGGGGGAGAGAACCTCTTAACTATATCCGCCCTTCCAAAGATCTTGCAGAAGGCCAAATAACTGTCAGGAGTTTTTTGGTCTTGGAATTAAATCAGGCAATCAATCTCCCGTGTCTCTTTGGGTATTAAGTTTGTGAGATAAGTTACTCCTAAAGCAGCATTCACAGATAATTTGTGCAACACTCTGAAATTATTTTTTTAAAAAATACGACACAAATGCTCTTAAAAAACAAACAAAAAAACCCCCCAAAAACCCCAAACCAATAAACCTGAAAAGCTCCCAACCAACTGCAAAAGTCAGGTTTCACTTTGAGAGACTTGTCCTTCTAGCTATGCGGACTCTCTTCCTTTGCTGTGTTGGAATGAGCAGTTCTGTGGAGGGCAGCTACTTTGGGTGGCTTCCGCTGCTGGAATTTTGTCTGGAAGAATGTCTTCCACTTTCTATTGCTCTGGTTTTGCAACAGCATTTTATATCAAGAAGAGTTGCACCATGGTAACGATAGGCTTAGTGATGCATTAATTCCTAGTGTCACTTCAGTAACACTATGGAGTGTGTCCTGAATTTGAGATAAAAATCATAAAGATGAAAATAATCTTCCTCATCTGTAATATGCACTTATCTGTGCTTTTTCAGGATTGAATGACACGCTTCTGGTCTGCTTGAATGACCATGTTTTCATATTTTAATGAAATACTGGATTTTGTGACTCTGGTCTTCCAGAGGATATTATAAACTGCTTAAATAATCTGGTTTATCTTTGAGATGCTGAGCAACGCTTACTGTGAAAATGTGTGTGATGTGTGAATCTCTCAGTTCCCTAAGTCCCTGCTGCAGTTGACATGGTTGATGTAGTAATTAAGGACTGATCCAGATGACTTTAGATGATACTCATCATACCTTGTGGGGAGTTAGTTCTGGATGCGTAACTGAATGTGGAACATCAGTGTTTCAGCATGTAGGGGTTATGTACTCTCAGTATGACAGGAGATGCCATCAGTTTCCTTTTTAGTACTCCCAATGAATTAAATTGTAGTGTGGTTTTTTTTCATAGCAAATAAGCCTCCAATTCTGAAGGCAATGAGTTTGATCTTTGTTTGCTAAATATCTTCTTAGTCGATTATATGTTATTGTTGCCTATGTTTCCTGAATGCGAAGTAAGTGGTCTTCATTTACATGTTGAAGAAAACAGAATAAAAGATGTTTTTTCATGTGTTACAGCTCTGTAATAGTTATTTGCATATTGTATACATTTTAGAAGGGACCTATTCAAATAGCTATGTAAACCATTCAGAAAGACTCCCTTGGGCTCTGTTGTTTGCTTTTATAGGGCGGATAATTTAAGAATTGTTTCTTTTTAAAGGATTAACAGCTTTAAGAAAGTGCTTTCTAAGGGGTTGCTTTTGTTTTCAAAGTGGGACAAAGTCAGCTAGCAGACTGGCTTTCAAAGCATCTCAGTCCTGGTGTACTTTGAAACTTGCCTAAAGAAATGATCTCCTGACCTGTATAGCCAACACTGCTTCTTCAGAATAACACTTTTAAAAGCCTGCTAGGAAGACTGTCTCCAGCGTTTGGAAACAGGAGAGATCCTTATAGCTGCTAAAACCATGAACTGGGCTAGTAATTTTACATATGTTTAGCATACTGAAATTGCACAAATATATTCACAAAACTCAAAATCTGTTTTACCTTTCCAGAGAGAGTAAATCATGGTGTTCTGGGATCTTTTGTTGTTGTGTGGTGTGTGTTTGGCAAAAGCTGTTTAAGGACACAAAGAGGAAAGACAAGATTTGTAGACATGTTATGTCCCAGTAGTTGGACTGGTACAGCTGGTAAAAGCAGACAAGCTTTTGGGTACCCAAGGCCAGGCACCTGCATGTGTACGGGAAGCGTTAGGCTTCAAAGCTGAATACATGGGGGAACGTTACTGATTAGATCATGTCTGTAAGCAGGGCCAGCTTGTAACCTCTGGAGCAGAGGTGATGCTTGAGACAGGGATGGTAATGAGGAGGTAGCTGTCTTAGTGTGGCAAAGGGTTCTGACACATGAAAAGGTGTACAGTTTCTGGTTGGGAACGGAGGAGAGGCTGTACGTGGGAAAGCTGAGGAGACATGTCACACACACCTTTATCAAGTGGGATGAGTAGTATCCAGTACAGTTGTGACTTTCCAGGATTACTGTTCAGTGTAATAGCACGAAGTCATGATGTAATATATAAATAACATCAGTTCATTTATTATAGAATGAGGAAATCTAAAGGATTCTTAAAACATCTATATTCTACTCTTAAGTTTGGTGGAATCAAGGAAATGACTTATCCTGTTTCTTCTGTAGTGAGAAAACTTATAGTCATCACCGATGGAGGGATCTGGTTGGGACTCTGGTGCTCTGTACAGAAATGGTCTCTGTTTCACGCTCAATGAGAGGTGAAGTATAGGAGTGTTTCATTTTTCACATGGCAAAAGAGATAACCACATGGACTGGATCAACTTTTAAGTGTTAACTTCCAGCTAATGCAGTAGGTCAGGCTTGTTTCTGTGGTCCTCTTGTCTTATCTGCAGGCGTTTTCTATGCGTTGGCTCTGTTAGCTCACTGCTGTAACATCCCACAAATATTTCACAGATTTATCTTATAGCATCCCTTCAAAATAAAGACATAATATTCCCCTTCTTGCTGATAGGCAGGGGGGAAAAAAGCAAAGGGATCTTTGTCTCTTTGGTCAGATATTAAGCATATTAAACTTCTCTGTGAAAGAACAGAACAAGCATTATAAAATATGGTATTTGCTTCAATGCAGGATTTTTTTCTTACTACACTTTTAAAATCTTTCAGTTTTGTTATGCTGCAATCTGCGGTTGTACATAAAAGTTGCGGTGAGAATAACAAAGGTAATATTTATCACTCTAGAAACATAGGGTCTTTAAAGTTGTACTTGGATGACTGCTTGTATCTTCTGAAACATCCCAGTTACTAGCAGGAAAGCATCTTTATGGTGAAGACTCAGCTTCTAAATGAGAAGCTGGAGCACTCTTGTTAATTCAGTTGTGTAGCGTGAAGGCAGGGAGCATGCATTTAAAGTGAATTGCTCTGGAACTGGTTTAGCCCTGCATTTTAATGTGGTGGTTTTAATATCTAGACTATTTGTTTTAAAGTCTTAATAAAGCCACGTGTCTCATGTCTAAATTCAGGCAATCTGAAACTCTTATCATTAGGACTCTGTAGAAATATGAGGCTATGCCTACACTGCTATCCTTGCAGGATATGGGAACTTCAAAGCTTATCTTAATAGTGAAATTGTAAATTGGGATGGTGAATTTGTAATAGTAGATACTACTCTGGGGCTGACTTCTTTTTTACTCCCTGCCCCCTACGTCCTGCAGTTGCATCAAAGTAAATCATTGTGCAGAGAACCTTGTTATAATTGTGCTACTTTCAACCCTCATTGCAATTCATTCTGTATTCCTTTTTCACATACGTAAAATTTCAAGCCATTGCCATCTAATAACTGCTTGGGGTAGCAACCATTTTACCTTTCCCTTTAATTGAAAACCGCAACAACAAACGTCCTCCATAAACCTTAAGGAATATGTTCCCTGGCAAACAAAAGAGCAGTATGCCACCCCCATGACAGTTTTGATGTTTAGTTCTGACATTTAATTTGGAAATGGACAAGGGGAAGTGGTACTATGGAAGGATATGCAGATCTGAAGCCCCAACAAATCTTGTGGCTGCACACATCTACAGAGCCAAAGCTTTCTCAGAAATAGGAGTAGGGACTCTCTTCTGCTTAGTGAAGTAGGCAGATCCAGCTGGCCTTCAGAGGAGCTGTGGAGCTTTTCTGTTCGAGTATCAGTCTTCTCTCCCTGCAGTTAGAAATCAAAATGGATGCAGCAGTGACTGCTGTGTAACTCCTGCGTTTGCCACAGGCCTCTGCTGCGGACAGGGAACCATATGAGGGCTAACCTACAATTTTATTTTTTTTTTTTTACTTTACCATATGGCTTTAAGAGGAAAGCTACATCTTCTTATTTGACTGGGATTATTATGTGCTTTTTTCCAACAGAATTAAAGCAACTTCCCAAGACGCAGACATACTCTCGTTTCCAAGTCACATTTTTCTCCTCTTCTGGTAGAGAATCTTAAACAACACGCAGCCATTTTTATACTCTCAATGCATGCTACTGGATTTGTTGATGGATGTGCTCTGCAACCTGGTGCACGGTCGTCTTAAGATATGTCTTTTCTGTATGTTTGTTTTGTGGTTCTTTTTCTCAGCCAGTTCAGGTATACTGATACATAGTTTGAAAATTCAGAAAAGGAAACGGAGATGATGATTCAAGTTCTGTCATACTGCTTAATTTTAGTCTAAATTGGTGGGGGTGCAATATATATTTGAATCCATATAGATTTGTGTGTGTGTACGCCAGTCATCTTCCCTTAGCAAACAGAAGAATCTAGCTGCAAAGTGGAGCCCGCTATTATACAAGTTTATTATTCTAGGTAATCCATAATACAACTTTGATAAATCTAATGCCTGCTCATCTGTTCTGTGGACAGTGGTACTCGTTGCAAGACTTATTACTTTAAAACGTTTAGTTTTATGTTGGATTTTATCAATGTAAAAAGCTCTTAAAAAGCTAATAAATCATGATTTGAGGTAATGGTCCATCCAAAAGATTAGAAATGAAATTTGTAGATTTCCAGTCTCTCAGAGAACTGATAACCATTTCCTTGACGCTATCTGTACACACTAGAAGAAAATAAAGGTCAGTTTTAAAAGGTCAGTTATCCTCTGGCAGAGGAGTTCTTAAGATATTAAAATAGGCTAACATAAGCCAGAGCTGGCAGTGATTTAGACTTGTGGTAGGTAATATTTATGAGAGTTCACAAATGTTGAAGCAGCCCTGCCAACTTATTCTTTCAGTCCTTACAAAATTAAAGTTGTTTCTTCAATGTTCTGGCATTTATGGCCTATACAGAAATGTTCATTTCTGTTTATTTTTACAGAAAGCAATTTCTCCAGCTTCTATGAGAGAATGATCATGATGGGATTAGAGTTTCTTTTCCGAATTGTTTTCTTTCCAAAATCCTCCAGTTACAATTACAGAATGTTCTGGTTTCCAGTCTTTTGGTTTTTTCCCCCTTCCCTCATACGACTCCAAGCAAAACTTATTTTCGCATTTCTGTTTTATGGTAATGCCAATACTGTACAGTCTTTCTGGCTAGTATCTTTTCAGTAATGAGCCTAGTGATGTCTAAAACTCACATTCATGGAAAATTCTGCTGGAAAGCCTGGGAGGTCATGTTTCTGGTTTCTGCATCCACTGGAGGTATTCTGTGGAAAGCTCAGCAGAGCATCTAACGAACTGCTTTACTGAGATGAAATAGAGTTAACAGGATGTTGGCCTCATTAATAACTCTTTTTTTTCTTCTTTATTTCCCTAAGCTGTTAATTTGGAATTACTTTATAAACTCTGCAAGCTAGTTAATGGTCCTGTGTTGAACACGTAAGCGTTGGCAAGGAACTGCCACGTGGCTATTCACGCTGGCTTTGGGCCTCAGTGTCTGGTCATCCTACAGAACCGGTTTCCTTAGTATAGCCTCTCTCTACAGAACCGGTTTCCTTAGCATGGCCTCTCTCAACAGTGGAGTAAGCACGATACTCTGCTGTGCTGGTGGGTCAGTGAACTACCACTCAGATATCCTTAAGAGAGAGACCCAGCAGCATGGGTTAATGTATATGGCTAATGTTCCATTGTCTGGCCGCAAATGCTGCTCCTTCGGTCTGTGTTCTCCCTAGGCGTCCATGTGTGTGCCACAAAGAGCAGTGGCACTGGTGCAAGTCACCTCCACAGACATAAGATGGTAGTTCCTCTAATTGCAAGGAAATGCACATCTCGAATACAAGATCTCCAAAGTCTCAAAGTTTGTGAAAGTTGAGGGTGCTCTGAGCAGTCGACAGCACCCACATTTGAAGTTTTTTAGTACCAACTGGAATCTCTGGTGCTTATACAGTAGTTGTCAATACCTGTCTGCTCTAAGGTTTCTGGATATAGATAGAAAAGATCAATGAACAAAAAATATGAAACTGTCTTTTGGAGAATAGTCTGGTACTGTGTTTTGATGCAATAAAGTAGAGAGTAATATCTCTGTATTTATTAAATATACATGTGTAAAAATAAAGCTTGTAATAATATGGACAAGGATTCGAAGTGTTTCTAGTCATGTCAGCTGTGCATTGGGTTGAGTTTTCAGTACTGCTGTACTGTATCTTCTTAGTGCTGGGAAGAAATTAAAGCGATGCTCCTTACAGACAAATTGGTCTGACCAAAGCAGAGCAAGCTGGTTTGGATTCAAATTTTACTTCCCTATCATCTTTCGGAACACCATGTTCTGAAATATGCTCTGTATTTGTGGAAAACTGGTGCTTCTCTTTCTCTGGCACAACCCTATTGACTGTAATGCAGTTACCCCAGAGAAATTCTGGACAATGCAGACTCTTTAACTCAGTCAGGCTTGCTGCTAATCTTGATGGAAAACAGAGGGACAGACAACAAGTCTTTTCTCAACCTGTAATATTAATTTTCTTATGCATTTCAACATAAAAAAAAAGCTCTTAATTGGAGTGATCGTCTGTTATGAAAGTCAGACAGTTGCAGCTATATCTCTGCTTTACTTGAAAAAGTGAAGTGTTGAAAATGCAGCCACAAGCCAGATTTATGCTACAAGCACCATGCTAGTTTCTTTTGTAATATTTCTCTATATTGGATGCAGACTGCAAAAGAGGAAGCAAAATGAAGACCAAATATTTTATCAACTTAGATGTAGAACTGATGCAAGGAGGAGAATGGCTTAAGGTAGCTGGGGGAATTAAAAGAAATAAAGGGACGTCTAGTTAAAACTTGATGTCAGATAAACTCCAGTGTCTGTTCTAATGAAGCCTACAGGAAATGAAATTATACAGATATTTCTCAGTATCTTAGGCAAAGGGAGAAAAAACAGAATGTGTTATTGGATTCTTCATTTTCTGTGTGTACGCACTTAAACGTCTCCTTAACTTTACTTCTGTTCTGCAGGAGAGTCATGAGTGGCTCTTGAGCTGGATAGGAAACAATCTTTCCATTTCATGAAATTTCAAATCTCTAAATATTTAAATGTCTTGGTCTAATTCACTTACTCCCAAGTCCTTCTGTTTTGGTTAGTGATTTTTATTCTTATCACTTACTACAGTGTTTGAACTTAGGATTTGTGTAAATAAGGATTTGTTTGAAAATGACAAATCAGTTGTCAGAACTTTTTTCTCAATTTAGTAAGTCAAACTTTTCACATGCAGGTCCTTTGATGAAAACTATTTTATCCTGGTTTGTGATAAATCAGCGGTTTGGGAAAGCAGAGAAAGAACCTTGTATTTCACCTTAAACTATTAAATGTAGTTTGGATAGCAGAGAACAGTATTTAACAGATCTATGAATTACAGGTTTAATTTGGTTCCTTTTTTTCTTTCTTCCTCCTTGGCTGTAAAGTTATAATGACAAACAGTGTTATTTCCTTTCTCGGCATATGCCACATGCTGCTGGAAAATATGCAGCAAAATGTAACATTAACATTTCCCTGACACTTCTAAAATTAAACAAAACCTTCAGGGGAAGGAAGCTTCATGTTAATTTATGTATTCCTCAGCTTTCAGGCTAGGGAGGGAGGGTGGACACCACCCATAGCAACTACTTAAGCCAAAGGTATTTCTAGTTTAATACAAGTACAAAGTCAAACTGATGAGCAGGAGGCTTGAATGGTGATTTAAAAAACATGGTAAACACGCAATTGTCTCCACATATTAACTATATTTTCCAGTATTCTGTATTTTTAATATTATGAACCTCTTGAATGACTATTTTAAACACTGGTAGTCTATGGATTATGAAACACAAATCTTATATTTATTTTTTAATGGGAATAACTGCCAGTGACTCTGGATATTCCTCAAATAGCTTGGCAAGTCGAAGCCTGTAATTTTCCTTAGTCGATCGGGGTGACTGGCTTGTATGTTCTCAGCCTGGGAGGGTGCACTTTCAGGTTTGCTAGCTGTAGAGCAAGATACATAGTGTGTCACCTTGAAAAAGAGGCATCTAGGAGAAGGTCTCAGAGCAGATTCATCGCTTGTTCGTTTGGTTTTTTTGTGGGTTTGGCGGTTTTGGTTTTTTTTGTTTGGTGGTGGTGCCGATGGGGTGCGTATCCATTTTATTAGTTCGCATGTCTGCTGAAGTAAGTCTGTCCAGAAAGCAATCTGCAATTCATCTTGTACTTGGAACTTACTATGTGTCTGGACTGAAGACACCACAGAGCTGAAGCTCCTTTTTTAAGATAGTACATGGTTGGAAAAAGTAGTCATTCCACATAATAAATTTATGATTTGGCTAATATGGTAAACCCTGGGCTATCATGTTCCCTCTGAGAAATATGCTCCTTTGTACTCTTTTGTACCAGCCTCTACTGGCATGCATTCGTTTCATAGGAAACTTTATGATTTAGTGTATCTTTTACGCTTGCTGAAGACAGACCTGTGCATGAGCAAAAACGTACCTGGCTATGTCAGAGTGCTGTCAATGAAGGTTACTTCACGTTCTCTTCAGTTGTGGTCTCAAACACTTAATAGAGGGTTGCAAGGTTTTCTGAAGAAGCCATTCTTCTCACTAGAGCAGAATCTTCCCCCCCACTCCCCCTTAGTAGCATGTAGCAGCAAGAAACTAGGGTGTCTTGAAGGTGGAGGGGGTATTCCCTGGAAATACAAGCCAGTCACCATGGCAGAGTAAGAGAAGTTATACTTTGAGTAGCCCAGTTATTTGAAGTGTATCCAGATTTCACTCCTGTGAGAAGTCCTGTTAACCTAAATGTTCTGTGTAAGGAAGAAACTCCAAGCTGTGTATATTCTGTTGAGAGCTTGGCACAAAATTCCTCTTTGTGGGTTTTACCACTATGTGCAGTAACGTGACATCCAAGTTCCCACTCTTTGCCTTCCAATCAGCTGTCCTGTGATGTTTCTCTGCTTTTTTTTTTTTGGGGGGTAGTCTTTAAATGTACGCTGCATGAAGGTAAGGTCTAAAATACTATATCTTGCTCCTCCTGGCCAAACACATTTATAAGGAAGATATTGAACTTCAAGTTTGTTCAAGTTTGCAGAGACATACAAGGTACTTTGTGTCACAGCTACTATTCACGTTTCATCTTTTCCTTCAGAATAAATTTAATTTAGGCTGCATGTGTGTCTAGTGCACTTTTCCTTTAGGCATTGATTTCTTTGAAGATATAATCGCAAGAATTTGGATAGCGATCCCACTCTTCATGTAGAGATCACATCTTGTTGATTAGCCATTAAAATCTTTGCTGTTCTTCATAGTGCACGAGGAGAAGCTTTTGCTTAGGGGGTGTGTAACCTGATGGTATATTTTGTATCCTTCCTTAATTTCAGCTTTTCTGGGAAGACTCTTTCATGAATTAATGAACAAACTATGAAATAGCCAAGAATCATAAATTACCTCAAAGGAATCATAGAGCACCATGGTACATCAAACACACTTTCAGTCAACTCTCTCTTTGTATAAGCAATAGTGGGTGTTTCCTCTCCAGCGTACTTTTGTTCTAAATTTAGGGATATATTCTCTCATTGGTATATGTGGAAATTTTTCATGTAATTTCTGTTAACGTTAACGGATGTCAGGTGGGGTCCAGTAATTCCATGGCACAGCTAAGAAAGAATAGATCCCTTTAGTTTCTTTACTTGGATGTTGAATTTCAGCAATAGTCATTACACACTGTGTCAACCAATTTCAGTGCTGGTGCCAAAGGTTTTCAGCCACAGAGGTAGCCTCGAAGATGATTTTCCTGAAGTTCAAAGCTCCTGAAACGTTAAAAATAACTTTCCAAGCAAATTACACAGTAATGGCAGCGTTCTGCTATCTCTCTTGCGTCATTTGCTAGTTACCCAAAAGAAAGAGGAAGGGGGTGGCATGGAGAGAACCGCAGTCCCACAGCAGCACAGTGTGTCTACCCATAGCTTTCACAAACCTGAATGGTTTGATGTACCATTCAGAGTGGTATTGGCACTCCTGAATTTTTGATGTGCTAACAGTATGTGCTTCTGGTCTGGCATGCTTCGTGAAGGGATGTGGCAGACTACCTCAGGGGAAGATGCCTTCTGCTGGAATTGCTTGTGCCTTAGGGGCTGCCAGAGGAGCAACTTGTGAAAGCAAGCCTCTTACGAAGTGTCTGTGAGTCACGGAATGGCAGACTGCTCATGTGCTTCGTGATTCAGGTGTTTTCAGGCAGACATGGTGAACATCTGTCTGCCTTGCTGAACTATGATAGTGATATGTGACAGTCCAGGGACAGAGATACTCACATTTGGGAAGACTGGGGTTTGTGTTGAAATACACGTTTAATATATTTAGGCAATTCCCTAACATAAACGTAAGCTACTTTAAGCTGCTCCATATCTCAGAAAGAGTGATAATGTCAGTGAATTTGCTCAGTATTCAGACCAGCAGCGCTGCTAAGGCTATAAGAGCTCACGAAGTGCCATCACTAAATAAAACCACCAGAACTGAACTTACCCGTGGAGAGAGACTTCCCTTTATTCTGTTTGTGAAAGTCAGGCCCCTGTCCTCCCTGTGCTGCGTAAACGTGAACTTCTGGAGACAAGAATTAGGAAAAGAATTCTAGAGAAGACCAGGGAGACAGTAGTCAATGATTGAATTAACGTGTGCCTTGGGGCTGCAAGAGATAGCGTATGGAAAATCTACCCATCGGCTTTGTAAGAGCAAGTATAATTAAAAGGAGGGCGGTTGGTACGTTGCCTAAGCTTGATAAGTCTATATGTGGTAATTACTTTTTAACATACGATTCTGCAACTTACAATGTGGATGTTCAGTGTATTAAATTCAAAGGAGAAGACGACGGTTAGTAGAACCAAGTGAAGGATAGGGGCTATGAAACAATGTCTGAAAAACATTCAAATAGGTTAAAAAAAATGGAGCGCACAATCATGCTGAAGCATTTTCAGAATGTAGCCAATGTATTTTTAAGCCCTTTGGCACGTGTACAAGGTTTGTAACTGTAAATCTGCATAAATTGTATCATTCTTTAAGTGTTTACAGACTGTCTGTGGCTCTAATTATTAACCTTAGTGTGAAATTAGTTTGTTTTTAATGCTATGTTATGGTCTAGACTGGGTCTCATATATCAGCACACTGCAAATACTGTGAAGATCTTGATAAAATGAACCATCAAAGTTATTCAGATATTATAATATGCTTTTATGTATACGAATGAAAACTGAGTTTGGGTTGTGCAAGACTTGCTGAAGGCTTGCGTGTTGGCACGCATTCAGTACATTAACATAAATACGTTAGCTGCTAGGTTTTCAGTTTAAGATCACGGTTGCACAAATTATTTACAGACTTCTCCATATCTATTGAAGGGTGTGGGGGGGGGGAACCAGCAGTTGGCAGTTTCAGTGTTCTTGCTCACTAGGCTTCATGTCATCAAGAGTATGATTTAATATGGCTTCTGCTGTAGCAATGTAGAGTAAGATTAGAGATTCACAGAAAACATGCTCAAAATCATTATTTTCACTTGAAAAGATGCTTTCCACAAGCATGACAGTACTTGTGTGCAAAGCAATGACAAGGCTTCTGTTTCTTGTCTGTGAACAATGCTGGGACTTCAGAAACTGCTTTGAATTTTAAAATGAGTTAAAATCTAAATTATATATAGACAATGAAGGGAAGAATGACATTTCTTAATGTAACTTCACTGACTTCAGGTCAATGTCTTTAAGTCTCTTGTTCATGCTTAAGTCATTAGAATTTTGTTGGATGAATTTTTGTTTCATATAAACCTATTAATAAGTCCCTTTGCTCATTCCGCCTCCTGAAAACAAAACACAACTAAACCTGTAAGGCACACAATGAGCACCTGAAGACTTCTTGTATGAGTTGATTCCAGCTGTGCTTTTCAGACTTCTTTTTTTGCCACTCTGCATGTGAGACTAGGACTTGACCAAAAAGTCCCACAATAGGAGACTTTCAATCTTCAGTGTTTGATTGCTGAAAGTTGTGCTGTATTTATACACGTTAGAGAATAGGGAGAAAAACCCTGAAAAAGTGTTATGTCACTGAAAGAAAAAAAATAATTGGTGTGATAGAGAAATCCTCGAGGTGGTCTTTAGCATCTTCAATTGACAATAAGCACAATTCACCTATAAACTAATCTGAGGTCAGGAAACCCAAAGGCTTTTAATGCTCACTTCCTCTCCACCTACCCTCCCACCCCCCCACCCCCACCCCCAATCTTAAGCTTTCTTCAGTGCTGTAGAAGATGATTTCAAATGAGAGCACAAAGAATATTTTGCTCTGAAGCATGGTTGGATTAGACACTTCAGTCTTCTAGATCTTTGTGTGGAGCTTTGAATGGGTATTACCCAGTATATTTGATACTTCTGTCCTACTCTGAGAAGTTTTGTTCAGCTGAGGAATAGATTTGGGACAATTATAAAGTAACTTTCTTTTTAAATGCAGGAACGACTGACTTTGTTTTCTGTTCTCTGTATGGTTAAGTAGGATTAACTTGGTTTTGGATATGAACAGCACCTGGATTGTAATGGGCATGCACTTAGACTTAAGCATGACAGAAGCCTGTATTTACTTAAGAGTACTTTGTGTTCGTAAGAGCATACTTATCACATTAGAATTTTTTCATAGAGAGCAAACCAAGTACACGGATGGTTAAGTTCTAATACTGAGTGGTGACCTGCAACGCTACCTACATCTCCAACCTAACAATGAAGAGATGGATGTGAGGTGTGTAAGTCACACCATACTGTGCAGGTTTAAGATTGAACTTGGTGAAAGCTGTGCAAATACAGAAATGTATGCTAGATTTTTTTTTTTAAAAAAAGGCCATAAAAATTAACTTATTGCTGTGTAATTAAACCAAGGTTCAATAGGAATTGTAGAGGTACTTAGCACTTTAAAATCAGCAGCCTTTATATTTAGGCTTCTTAAACTTGTTTTATAAGCATCTTAGAATGAAGTTAATTCTTTTAGTTAGTCTTTGGTAGCATTAACTCTTTTTTTTATGCTTGAAAACATCCATCATCATCTTAGAGGAAAAATGGAAAGAAGTTGTCTTTTGTAAAATGTTCAGCAAGTCACCCCACTTTTGAACAGGTGGAAAAGGATAAATTTCAGGGTTTGAAGGCTAGATTTGTGTGCAATCTAAATCCCTGGGCACAGTTAGAGCCTCTAGCTTTATACCTCTTCTACTGGAAATGTTTACAAGAGACACATTCTTATGCTGCAAACTCATGACAGTTTAAAAACGGAAGAGCCTACTTATCATAACAGTCTGAGTCACGTAACACTTGCAGAATATTTGGGTTACACTGAGTACTCTTAAAAAGGAGTAAAAAAAAAATATTAAATAAAGAAAAATACCCACCACGTTTCTCAGACAGCTTCTGCAAAGATGCAGTACTTCAATTCACGTGTTATGCTATCCTTGTGCACCAGGAACTGTTATAAGCCTTCCACCGACTGCAGACCACTATATCAAAATTTTACTCTTTTGGTAATAAATTACTTGCGACTGTTTGTCTCATATCTGTCTGGTTTTGAGAGCAGAAGTATTTAAAGGATTCCTTTATTAGTTGTGTTTTGGTTTGGATTTTGTGTTTCTGATATAACAGACCTTCTATTCTAAACATAAAAAAAATGAAAATGGAAACAGACCCCTCTACGTTTATACCTGTCGGAAGTGTTTGAGACACCTCTGTCACCCCCTTTTTTTTCCCCTTTGCTGAAATGAGTCATGATAGTGGTTCCTTGCTTTTTCAGCTCTTGCAAAAAGGGAACGGTAGTTTAAAAAGTATAGTAGAGTAGGGAATTGATATAATAAGTTTCAGTTTAAAAAAAAAAAATTGGAAAAAGTATAGGAAAATGTATTCTTCCTAATTCATTCTGTAGAAACTGGTAAACAGAGATGATATGATAGTTTTTGGTTCCCCCTCTATCCTGAACAGGTGTACTTTCCAGAGTTCTTTGTGGCACATTGTGACTGGTCTGAAGGAAGTGCTCATTTCTAATTCTATTCCGAAGTTCATCTAATGGTTTCTTTCTAATATGGAAGCACATACCGGCTTTCAGCTTTCTTTGTTTCTTAAACTGAGTCCCACTGATAGAAGCAATAGGGGAAAGGCAAGCATACTGAATACATGCTGCTAAACTGTTTAGCAGGGACTTGCTTTGCTGTACAAACAATGTGCCATCTAAACTTGTTTTGCACATATACTGATGACCAGTATGCACAACGAAATCTGCAGTAAGCCTAACCAGAAAGATCATAGAGTGGGCACTCCCTGGCTGGCACCTTGCTTGTGACCTCTGTCTGGGTATGCGTTTTATTGTGAGGCAAGTGCTTCTGCTTGCTCTCTCCTCTTTTACTGTGGCCTTGAATCAGTTAATGGTCAACCAAAGGAAAACAAAATAAGAAACTGAGATAAGAAAGTGTTCCAAGGAGTATCCTCCAGCAGGTATCAAATACCCCCACTTCTTTTGCAGAATTTTCGGAACCCTTTCTAGCTTTCTCCCAATGGCCAGTGACTTGTTCTTGCCTGATTTAAAGTACATGTTAGCAAATCATCCTCTGTCAAGAATTTTCTAAAAATTGTTGAAGAGGGGAAGATGGATCTGGCTGTGACTTCTTAAGGTGACAAAGGATGAATTGAAAGTTGTGTTTGGAATCTGAAGATTAACTTAACAAGAGCAGGGTGGCTTTCGGTTTTACAGGCCAATAAAAACACTGTACACTAATAATGCAAATTTATTACTATTTCATAGCTTCCTTGGAAAAAAGCACATCATCTATTGTGCGTTGTGTTAATAGGTCTTGCCTGTGTGTAGAAGCAGGATGTTTTATAATTGGAGAGTAAGGAGTTATGCCCTGATTTTTAAAATTCAGTAATCATAGCAGAGAGAGCTGACTCAGTGGTAGGAAAGGTATCCAAGATGACAAAATTCTTATAATAGATGAGAGAATTAAATGATTGCCAGGAAACTCCCATGCAAAAAATGAGCAAAACAGGAACAAAAAGATCCACTTGGCATAATGAAATCTGTATTCTAAACACAGCTGAAACTAACTAAATAAAAATCGAACTAGGCAAGATAGTTGGTCTGGAAAAGTTGCTATCCGTTTTATTACAGGCCATGATTCCCTAGTAGGTTAAAATAACAGTAAGTTTTGTGGTGATAGATGAATATTGGTTTTATTCTCTACAGAAAAATTATTGAATTACTTTTAATTTCTTTTTTTTTAATATTTAGAAATTACTAGTTATCTGTGCTCAACGCAGTCACCCCACCCAACTCAAGAATATCAAGAAAGCATATCTTTGCTTTTAAATGTCTTTTTTTTTAAATCTTTATTTAAAAAGGAACAATAACACTCCAAACGTAACTATTATACTACTTAAATTGGAAAGTAGACCATACTTTGCATTTTTTAGAATTTCATATTTCTACATACATCAAGAGTTAATGTACTGTCTAGAGTAACTTTCCAGATCATGATCTTCCGCAATTTTTATCTGTACACTACTGTATTAAAAAAAAAAAAGGTCGTCAATATTCAATCATTGTGGAAAGGCACCATGTCTTGAATTCATGATGGCAATGGGAGGTTGAACAGTGGAGAAACAAAAACCAATTTTTTCATTTGCGGGATATACATAGGTGGTTGCTGAGAAAGGGTTAGAAGGAGGAACCCTTATTCTTGTATGAGCAACACAGATATTCACTTGGCATGAGTGTTATTCAAATAAAACTATTACTTTTCCTCTTTTCAGTCATGTGGATATCTTCACCTGCTGTACAGCATCTTGATTCAGAATTCATGAGTGATCCAAAATAAAGGGGCTATATTCATGAGTCTCGTACTCTCATAGCATGAGCACAATAATTTCTTAAGGTTTTGCTGATCTGTGGCTTAATTGAGACCTCTTGTCATTGAAGACTTTCAGGAAGGGAGTGGTCAGTTCCCTAGGATGAAAATAACTAATTTATCACAAAGTCTCCCAAACCCTCTGACATTTGAAGCATGGACTATATAGAGAGAGAATGACCCATACTTTCTGGCATGGGTTAAGGACCATGTAGGTACTTTATTTTTCATCTACTGAGATGATAGAACAGACCCACCTCGTGGTCATCTGTGCTGATCTTTTAATAAGCATGTTAAAGAATTTAAATAATTATAACAACTTTCCCTTCTAAATATATTTATGTATCTGTGTGTTTGCTTCTTTTACAGGAGTAAAGGATGTGAGTGGGAATAGTGTTTGGATTGCAGTGTATTGCAAGTATGCATAAAGAAATGCTATTTTGGAGTGAAACCAAAACAAGATCTTCTTGTTGTGTGCATTGGGCATACAGGGGTCCAAATCAATGCATGGGATCCAAATAAGTGAAGTCCTGCAGCTTATCATGAACGTGTGCACAGATGCAAAGTTCTTGAGTTACTGATCTGACATGGTGATCTGAGAAGGCTTGGCTTCTTACAGTGTTAAAGGAGCCAAATGACATGGGCACATTTATACTTGCTATCAAATGTCAGTCTTCTAGCAGCAGCTCTGCCTCATGTCTGTAGTTCCACTTTTTTTTTAATATCCTCCTTCCATTACCCTTGCCCCTGGCAAAGTCCTTTTCTGAACCTTTTGTCTCCACAATAGACCACTTTTTATTGTTCCCCTTTCATATTGTCCACTCAGGTCTTCAACACCTGGGCTTCCCAGAAAATCCACTTAGGGCACTGAGGAAATTGCAATGCTGCTCATCACCTTGTACCACAAGAGGCTGGAGCTGCTCTGCCAGCAGGATAACGCAGCAGCAGGATCAGGGGGCTGCTCTTTGCTGCTGTGGGGTATGAGGAGAGCAGCAATCAGTGTACGTGATGTTCAAGATGGCCCTTGAAGACCCAGAAACTGAGGACAGTTTAACAGCTGAGCTCTCAGTGCAAAGATCCAGAACAAATCCTTGGACATCCATATTTAGGGCTCCAGAGCTATAGAGTGTAGGAGTTGAGAGGAGAGCACTGGCTCAGTTATGTTCCAGTGTTTCTGTTCCTTAAAAAAATACTGAAAAGGGCACATTGACATCCAAGGATGGCTATATTCAATCTGAAAGAGTAAAGTTGTGAGCCAAGCACATTATGGGTACTCCTTCCCTTATGTTTTTCTTTTGCGTGGCTGATATCAGAGCTCAGCATTGGAGTGAGGTTCAGTGTGGTGTCACTGCTTGATGTGATGACACACAAGAGACTGTCACTCCTGAGAGAACAGGAGCAGAAATACAGCTGGCTTCCATGTGGGAAAGTGGTAATGCGCTGCTGTAGTTTGTATGCGACAGCTGCCAAGATATCATGACACTTTCTAGGGTGGTCTGCTGAGGTTCCTGCAAAGCAGGCAGAAAAGGCTTGTTGTATAGCTTTCCTTCAGACAGCTTCAAACTGCAAATGCACTCAGGACACTTGGTTCAAGGAATCAAAAGAAACTGAAGCAGAAGTCCAGGAAGAGTGTATGGTATAATATAGCCTGCAGAACCAGCTGCCCCAAGCTGCTGCTCTGCTGCAGGGTGGTACCAGGCCAAAATTGTCATTCCTGCCTGAAAAGGAATGTGCTGAATTTGTGCTTGAGCTGTGTATAAGGGCTTCTCTGTCGTTTGAGGTTTCTTATTGGCTTACACAGATTTTTTTGGCTATTGTTTTTTCACAATAATAATTTTTTTGTGTGTTTGATATTCTAGTAATTCATAATCAATGGCAAAAGGGATGTAGGAACCTGAGGGAGGGGCCTCAATTGTGACGGACAGGCAAGGATAAAGACCTGACATTCCAGCAAAGTGCTTATATTTGAAATGATTTTATGTGGAGGGAAAACTGGGCTCATATAGGCCTAGCTAAGGCTGTACATTTGTAAGTTACCTTGTGCTGTGTAGGTAGCTCAGAACACTTCAAGGTATGGTGACTGACTAGTGGAAAATTGGGCAAATGTCTGAGCAGACAATAGGGAACTTTACAGTTACTGAATGGTTGCACGTAAGCGTCTGCTGTTGTAACAGAAAAATTCAGCGCAGCTGCTGGTTTCTAGGAACTCCAAAATACGCAGAGCAGAATCTGTAGGGCTGAATATATAGGGTTTTATTACTAATTTTCTTTAAATGTTTCTCCAGTATTATAACTTGTTCTAGTGTTTTAGAGAATCTTGTAAACTGATGTTTTGTTTCATTGATTAAGTAGGAGTTGTGCGTAGGAAAGATTTTTGTAATGACAATTGAAACTATGCACATAATTGCATAGTTTCCACTCTATAAAAAGTGATCTGCAAAGCTGGAAGATATCATTAGACTTGTGTTTATAACTCAGGATGGCCTCATTTCACCAGCTTTTCTTGCAAATTAGTTCCCAGATGTCAGAAATGTTGTCTGGTTGCCAGGTATTGCATAAACTCCTGAAGTGTGAGATATGACTTACTGCTCTTGCACTGACCTCAACTGTCAACAGGAAAATAAATGATCATGAAATAGATTGTATGGAGCAAGATTCAGAAAAGCAAACTTAATATCTAATTTTAAGTGGCCTTTGATTACACAACTATCACAGTTGTGTCTGAGATACATAATTTTAACGTTTCTCAAGTATGTTAGTAAAAAGCCTTGCATTCTTGGATAACCAGAAGACCTTTATGCAGATTGGCAGCCGTCTTTAAATCTCTAGCTATCTAACAGCATTTGTGTGTAATGTAGAAATGAAATCCAGTACTTTTAAAGTTGGTCTTGGGTGGGGGAAGTGGCTCCTAAGCTTGTGTCCCAGCTTGTTGATGTTGTCTTTCTATGATCAGATGCTTCCAATTCATGTCCCATGCTTTCTACTACAAAGTGGTGTAGAGTACAAGCTATCTCAATGTCACAAGTAGCAGCTTTGTGTCTTATCGTACATGGTGTGGCAGCGTGAGCCTCCAACTGTAACCTTTTGGAAAGGTCAGCTTCTCATTGCTGGACTTCCTCGAGGCCTTGGCTGGATTCGAGAAGATCAGGCTGCTCTGTCTGTGTGGTGCTAATTTTGTGTTGGCCCCAGAGATGTTGTTGAAATGTAGATCCTGGCACGTAGCAACCCCCTGCCTAGTTTCCAGTGTAGCCTGGATTTCTCTTGGACAAGACTGTAGCTGGGGAAGGCCATTCTGTCCCGAGGAAGCACAGAACTGGTGTATCCAATATTGAGAGGGGTCAGCTGTGCTGTAGCAGCTGAAATAGATTTTTGCTTAAAGTGTCAACATTTCCGTGCATCCTTTACTTCATACTGTTTTTCCATATCATTGTATTTTATAATCTGAAGCTTGGCATTTTGAGGAGTGTGAACCAGGGCCATAGTCTTGCATGAAGACACTTTATTTTTCTAATGATTTTCGTTGACTTCTGTAGCAGAGACACTGTTTTTTGGTTTTTGTGTTGTTTTGTTTGGGGTTGGGTTTTTTGTTTTGGTTTTTTTTTCCATTTAATCCCAGTCCTGCAGAATCTAACATAGTTGCTGTTGTTAATCTTAATACTCAAAAATCACAAATAAGTTCCTAGGACAACTGAATTATTTTTAATAGGGCTTTATTTACTTTCTATTTTATGAATTTTAGGGAAAAACTCTTCTCGTGTTTGCAAGCTTTCTGCCTGAGCTGAGCCCTAAAAACTTTCTAAATAAGTGACAGTCTTATAAAATCTCATGTCTAGAAACATAAATGCATAGTATCATGAACTTGCAGTTAGCATCCTTTATGCTTGCTGTGTAATAACTCTCTTGCTTATTCCATGTATTTGTAAATCTGATGGTTATTCATAGGTAGCTATAGTTGTCCTACAGTTATACCTGTAGTACCAATAGGAACCTATAGTTATCCATAGATGTATGGATGGACTGATTTAAACAACTGGCTAGGTAAGCAACGTATTTATAAAGACACAGAAAATCATTCTGCACTAACTGGACTAGAAAACTACTCTGATTCAGTCTTTTTCCCTTGGCTTTTTTAGCTTTTTTTTTTTTTAATATCAAGCTCATTTTCCTAAATAAGAGTGCCTTGCTGTGTTCCTCAGCAAAAATGTAAGGGAGTTGACAACAGCATTGCCTTTTCCCAAATTTGCAGGCTAAAATGATTAATATCAGGCAGATGGCAGACAGTTTGCTTTAAATCATGCAGGGTTATCAGCTCACCAGTCATTGAATCTCAGCTCTGAAACGTGACACTGGGTTAACAATCTAATTTTGTATAGGGAGAACTGCATTCACAAAGTAGTTTTTCACTCAAATAGGTTTGTAAAATCACTCCACTGTACACTTTCTTAGGCCATTGTTATTTCTCCATTTAACTTAATTTGTTGTCTGTGTGCAGACTCATTAGTTGTCTTCATAATCAAATTGCAAGGTTATGCAGTCAAAAGTGGCTAATGGGTTCAATTCTAACTGTAAGTTCTAGCTGAAAGAGCTGGGAGAGGGTAATTCGCAAGAGGTTTTGGTTTGGTTTTTTTTAAAGAAAATTAGCTTAAATTGAGTTTTTTCCAGTTCAGAACTAAAAAGATATGTGTTAATCAGAATTTATGTAACTCTTCCTTTTTAAAAACTGTAAATGTTACTGGAGACGTAATGTTGAAATGGTACATATAAGCTACTTAAGTGTGTTTTTGTTTTAACAAAAATTCCAGATCTCAGTGCACCAAATCTTGTTGGCTTTTTAACCCAGGAGCACAAACAAATTTCGTGGATTAAAAGCCCATGAGCTAGTAGTTTACACTGAACTTATGTAAGGTTTATGACCTGGTGTCTTTTTGTGTGGTTCAGACATATAGCTGATGGTAGGGAGGGTGGGGTAGTTTTTCATTTATTTTGTTTTCACTGAACCAGTTAGCATACCTACCTGAAATGCTTGTATTTTGCTAGAATGCCATAGTGTCATCTTCTCAGATGCTTGCAGAAAATGCTAATTGTGTAGGTTCCCTCTGCCAGTCAGTTGAAGAATAATAGTTTCCTACGGGAGTAAGGAAATAATTTTGCTTTGTTTGTCTAGAAAGAGGAGGAGTTTTAATGAAGTCACAATTATTGTGTTCCTGTTTCATTTACTAGGATAGGGTTTAGAAAAAAAACGACACTTAAACTGGAAATATTTTGTATTTTATATGGTATGCTCTAGTAGGTGAAATATCTTAACATCTGTTGATGTTTTGAATAATATTTAAAATGCTTATTTATTTTTTCGTATGTATGTGTTCACATATACAGACAGTTAGGAGAGTTTTGGAAATATCTGGTCCAGAACTTGACTTTAAAAAAAAGTTTGTTCGTTTGTTTTTGTTTTTTTTTCTAGCACAGAAAGCTCTACTGGGAAAAGTTTCTCTAGTTGTAAAGCAAATTTTCTTCCTCACATCTAGGCAGTCACTCTTATAAACTGTAAGACAGAGGACCTCCAAAGTTAAGCTTCATTTTCCGGTATCTACAAGTTAACTAGGGGATTTCCTTCAATTTATAGGGAATTTCTTCTGTCCTCTGAATTATTTTTGTATCTGGAACATCTGAGACCATTCCTTGGCATAACCTTACTTGGACTGATTTCTAGTTATGTTTAAAGTATTTTCTTAGAGCGTTAAGGTACTTTTTCGCATGCAGTGACACTTCTACAGAGTAGATAAGGTGATGAAAGACATGAAGGATGCTCAAGATGTAGTTCCCACCATCTGCATTTAAATCCCAAAGCAGGCACAGAGCTGGCCTCTTTCCCTTCTGTCTTTTTTAGTATAACAGGCCCTGAAAAAGCAGGGACTTGCATTGGTTTTTTTCTAACACCTACTACTCTCCTCCCCTGCTTCCCCTTAAATAGCAGCCATTTGAAGTGTGCCTGTGCTCTTTGATCACTGTGCCTTTACCCTTCCAAGTCTAGGAGCAGTGGAAAATGCCTGCTGCCATCTCTGGAGCAGAACTCTGATGGCAGCCTCACAAAAAATTACTGGTTTACAACAGAGTGAGATGAACAAGGACACAAGAATGAGCAACAAGGACAGCAGACCTTGAAGAAATTGAGCTACTTTGCAGGGTTAAAAGCCAAGGAAAAGTTATTTTAAGCAAGAGAGTAGGCTAATATTTCTGTGATAATACCTACGTGGCTTACTGGGCTTTGTCCTAAATCAGAAATTCCCTCGACTGGGTTATTGGGAAGGATGATGTGAGCCAGCTGGCTTTAAAGAGCAGGGACACTACAGGATGTTAACTTTGACGTAGTTTTCTGCAGGAATGTTTCATGAAACTGCTTAAAAGGCTTAATGAATTTTGCTAATTTCACTTTTCCTGTAAGCAGTTTGTGTGGATATCATAAAAAATGCTTGAGTAATAGGAAAAGTACAGTTATAAATCTCATGGTCTGCTCCCTTAACACTAATGAGAGAATGTATATGAATTGTTCTGAGGATGCTTGTCCAAAGGGATTTGTTCTTTGGCAGTTAGATGCTTATCTAAGAAGACTTTAAGCATCTGTTGAAAATTGTTGCAAAGTGAAACTGAACAAAAAAACCCTGTTACACTAATCTAAACACTTTGCAATATATTGGAGATCTCAATACAAGAAGAGATATATTGCAGATATATAAAAAGAGATTTTTAGAGATTCCAATATAAAAGCTCAAGTGGAAGACAAGTGTAAGGAACTATAATTAAATGCAAGGTGATTCTGTCTACAGTTTAATGATCATGTGATTTGATGCAGGAAAACTTCCCACATGTAAGTTTATGCTGAAACACTTCTGTGAGTGGTGGGGGCTTTGCTTTTTTCACCAATTACAGTTTTTGAGTTCTTACTAAAAATCTCTATTCATATGTGCTTTAGACCATATCAAAGACACTTGATTTATCAAGAAAATCATTGTAAGTCAATAGGAGTTCAGTGTCTGTTGTGCTCTCTGTAGTATTCTAGCAGAATTTACGGGCTTTGCTGGGCCTTTCTTTGTGTAAAGCATTTAGTACCATATTTACATTTAATCTCTTCCTTCAACTTTAATAAAAAGCATTCCTAATAGAAAGAGCCCTATTCTTAAGACACTGAACATCTGGGAAGTGTTGGATATTCTTGGAAAGACGTGATTGTTCTCGTTCTTTTAAGATGATTTTTCCTTCTCAGTTGCATTTTAAGCCTTCACCTAAAATAAGTGCTTATGGAGGTGTGCCTTTCTTACACCTTTTCAAATTACTTTTTAATTAAAATTTATTTTAAAAAAATCTGTTTGACTTCTAACTTTGTTGGATGTCCCAGTGGAGAACTAGAGCTGCTTACTGACATCATTATAGCTTCAAAAATAATTTCTCTGCTCTCAGTGCTTTTATACTTTTGATGTGAGGCACATGTATCCATTGACGTCCTTCTTTCAGATGTTAGGTTTTGTTCTGATTTGTTTAAACTTATATGTAACATTTTCTAAAGCCACCTCCAAATGGGACTTAAGTACACATTACAAAATGACAGACTCGATAATTATTCTGTCTTCAAGAAATTGATGTGACATAAAAGAAGACATATTTCCTATAGTAAAATCTTATGTTGTAAAATATCAAGAGGAAAATTTGAGAATCATGTTTGTCTTCAAGGTCTTCTGAGAATGCTAGGAAATTTGTACTTTTGCATTAACATTTACCACTTAATGAAATTTCAATGAGAAGAGACCGTAAAATGCAATGACCAAGAGAAACTTCAACAGTAGGGTCTGCCTAGTTCAGCATAAAGACTAACTTCTATTCATGATGAAGTTTCAAAGCTATGTGTACAGTGGAACACCACTTCCTATGTATCATTTATCCTGTGCTGTCATATTCTTTTTCTTTTTTTAGCATTTTAGATGCTTATTTTCTTTGGAAAGAATGTGTTTTTCTTTTCCTCTGTAAGAGACAGTGGGCAAACAAGATGAAGGGCATTGCCAAGAACACCAGACACTTGGGCTCAGAGGCTAATAGTTAACCCTCAGGAGTGTATATTTGTATAGTAATATTTTTATACTGTCTATAGGCTGCTATGTGATCACAGGAGTGTTGAAAAGAGTGAAAGTGAATCTTAAGGATTCCTGTATATTTTATCAAGAAAGACTAAAAATGTTACTTGCTGTTGCAAGGCCCAATGTGACATTTAAAAGATTTTCAAAGTGTGGTGTTGCGTATGCAGTAATATTGATGGAACAGTTGCATGTACGTCATGAATACCCATGCAAGGCACATTTCATAGTTTGAACACCTGCATATTATGTTAACAACTACAAGGCTTTTTGCCTTGCTTGTTCTGGGAGTCAAAATTTGATTCCCTAAAGTCGGTAAAATTCCTAGGGTTGCTCATGGGATTTCCATAAACTACTTGCATGGGATACGCAAAAGGGAAGAACGCTGCAGGACGAACAGGGGGAAATAGCCAATATTTTAACTATACGGCAATATCCTATACTATACAGACAGTAAGTCTTCTCCTAGCAATTTTTTTTTCACTTGGCTTTCAGCATAAATGGATAAATTTTCAATTAGAGAACGCAGTAATACTAAACAGTTTTGCATGAACTGGCCTCTAAATCCATAATGTTAATGCTGTCATTAGCTCCTATAAACCAAGTGGCTGGTGAATTGCTTGTGTCCACACTAGGTAACTACTCACTGCCACGAGCACCAGCTGCTGGATGGCTAGATCAAATTGATTGATTGTGACTTCTCAAAAAGGTTGAAGAAATTATCCCTATTCTCTAATTTATTGTTCAACAGTACATTGCTATTAAAAAAATCACTATTGTTACACTTAAGGGAAGTATGTAATTATTCAGCACAACTGATCTCAAATTGGTCAAGCTAAGGATGCCCCACTAAGGTCATGTTTTAAAAACTTTAGCCTTGCCATTATTTAATGTAATTGTAGGCCTCAAACTGAATCTACTTCAGCTGTAACTTTACCAGATATAGTAAACTACGATGTAAGTTACTTTCTTCCTTTATTAAACTTCCTTGAAGGGTTTATTGTTTATACATATGTCTCTGTCCAGTATTGTTTTTACCTCTTGTAAAACCTAACTGCCTTGGAGTCTTTACTCATATTTCAAAAGCTTTGGTTTGTATATTTAAAAAAAAAAAAAATCCATAAATATCTGAAACACCAAATCCATTTAGGTAACGCTTCCTGACTCCGTACAGACTGTAGTTAAATGTAAAAGAAAGTACTTCATTTTATTATTGCTTATTACGATCCAAATTGGACTGCAATTTTGCAATATGTAGCTGCATCAAGAAAAGAAAAAAGCATTTTTTTTTTAATATACTAAATGTGCTCAAAAAGTAACAGATGTAAAGATCCTTGAAATCAGCATTCTGCGACTGGGCTGACTCCCCTTCTTGTGGCTGAGCCTGGATAACACTACCATTAACTTTACATTACTTTTATACCTTGGTTTTTATCTATGTGTCAAAAAGTGACAGTAGTTCTCTGTTTTCAACTCCCTTCTTTAGCAGGATCTTGGAGATTTGTATCTTCTGCTCTTAACCTTACCTAATTTTGACCTGATTGTGCCTGCCACAATTGAAACAGGAGCAGAAGACTTAAAGTTAATGAAGGATGCTCGCTGCAGTTTTATCTGATGGGAGGAGAATTCACTTCAGAAGGGCCAAGTTCAGACAGAGCAGTGTTAGTTAAATGGTGTCTTAAGTATCCACAGCTGTTTACTTTTATAGCATATTTTACAGTTGTTTAATTTCATAGCTTGCACTGCACTATTGTTTAGGTTTTGTTTAGTTTTGAAAATGCGGTGCGCTTTTTTTTTTCTCTCCTTTCTCCTCTTTAAATGTTTGCATAGTGGGTCACAGAAGCTTCTCTAGCAGGATTGTTCCTGCAAGGTCAAAAGAACATTTCCCTAAGCAATGCCTTTTCTGTACCCCTGGTTCTTCAGCTGCTTGCTTGGTAGCATCATTTTGGCTGTTTGTTTACCTGGGAACTAGAGGGGAAGAGATATGGAGTGTAAGGCAAGAGGCCACAAGTAAACTTTTAAGAAGCCCTGTGAATAGCAGACTTGTCATAAAAACAGTACTTAGAAGTATCAGTTAAATCTGTGTGCTTATCTGGGCCAGAGGTTTATATGTTTTTGCTTAGTAGACCCTTGTTTTCTGGCTTCATGGGGGTCTCTAAAGAAGGCAGACTCAGCAAATGGGACCTCAGCACTCTAGTTTGTAAGGAGTAACTTATTAAACTTGCTGCATCAAAGTGAATGTAGCTAATTATGAGATAAAACATTACACAGTGTAAACTCTTCCAGATTTAATATAACAAAAGTAAGGCCCTCGGATGCTTCTGTATTTTCTTTGTAGAACAGAAAAACCGCTAGCTAGTGACTTGCAGCTGTGTTTGTGTAGGGTACCCAGGAGCATGGACTGGGATGCATAGTCACAGCTCAACGAGTAGGTGCTCAGAGATGCCTCAGACTCTGCTGGGTTGCTCAAAATCTTCCACTAATATTCTGTAAAATAATTTCTGTGATAGTGGTGTTAACCCACACAACACAGTATGCTTTATAACCCATTCAAATGAGAATGAAAAAAAAAAAGTGCAGGGTGTCATATGTCCAGTCAAAAGTGCAGTGTAAATCCAATGAGTGTAAAATTGCCTTCTGTGAACTTCAGAGCCAAGAACAGAATAGTAATCTTCCAGGATAATTATAATTCCTCTTACATTGATTTACTATTTACAAGATGCTTGTGGTGTAATTTGAGAAGAGAAAAACGCATAGTTCAGTTGAACAAACCAACATCAAATTTCTTCCCCAAGCTTGAGCATTCCACATGATTCCTCAGTTCATTTTCGTCCAAGTTTTGCATGGTGTTTGTCAGTGAAAAAAATCTCTTGTAGCTTCCTCATTCTAAACCATTTCTTATTGCATCTATTGTTGCCTCCATTTCTCTCCCCCGGCTCCAGTGTTATTTGTTTTTTAAAAAAAAAAAAGGTAACATATTCTTTCCAAGGTATGGGCAAACCCTTTAAGCTTCCTAAACATTTCATAGCTAGGTGAAGATAGGAGTTCAAATTCCAAATGCCCCCCAAATTTAAACCTCTTGGACTCTGAGGAGCTTGCTTTGATCCTAGCAAATATCTGAGGGGGCACAAGTTTTTGCTTACATAGGTATCTGGTAGGAGGAATGAAATAGAAACCTTGTCACCCCCATTTTACCCCTTGAATGTGGATGGATATACATGGCTGCATTCTGTGTACTTGTCGTAGGTGCTGGGAAACTGAGGGAAGACTGGGGTTGCTGGAGGTGTGATGCTGTGGGGAAGACTGGGTAGGAATGCTTTATTCCCATCACTTTGGCAAACACCTAGTTGAATTCAGACTTGTCAATATGAAAAATCTGCTGCATGTGTCGCTCCCTCCCCTTTCTTTTAGGTCTAATCTTTCATGTAAGACTTGAAAGACTGTGTTGTTCAAACTCCAGCCTTTTTGGAATGATAATGTTATCTTTGACAGAGACATCCCACTTCAGTATTTTATGCTTATGCTGGGACAATTCCTAGTGTATGTTCAACAAAACATGGATTTGTAGCAGTAATGAGGACACAAATCTTTGTAAGGAAACTGTTTGCTATACAACCTTGAAAACAAAAATGGAAGGTAAATAACAGAAGTGAAATACTAAGATTTTGCAGCCTGTGCATATTGGATCGAGTAGCACTGGAAGAGGGGAGCACCTATGAAACGGAAATCTTCAGTAGGTATCTTCTCTCTTGCTCTGGTGCTAGGTACTGTAAAGGAGTTACAGATGACTGTGGAAGTGGCAGATTTTCAGCGATGATTACAAGATTTCTATTAAATTCTGCCGTGTCTATTCTTTAGAATTTTTCAGGAAAAAGTTTACAGACTTACTGTAAAAAGTTTACTGAAGTCCTTTGTGACAGGAGCTGCCTCAACTGTGACTGTAACATCGTAGAAGGCAGCGTTCTTATGTCTGTTTTCTGTGCTAAAAGTGTGTTATGCTCTCTTTTATGAGGAGTTCTCCCAGGGCAAAGATGGAAGACAATAGGATGCTTTTATACATACTAGCTCTAACAGCAAGACTGTTTTCTCTTTGAGACACCTATTTAACTGCTGATCACGATGAGACTATAATCCCAACAGTGGTGTCTCAGCACTGTTGCAATATATGTATAATTTTAACTTCACTGTATTTTTCCACTGGTCCCTGATTTCTGTCCGCCCAACCCCCCAACAGTCACCAAAACCACCAGAAGTAAGCTTCATTGCTCAAATGAATATGTTTCTTTTTCCCTCCTGTGTTGGCATAAAAAGTCTAGAAAGAGATTGTATTTCTTGAAGTCAACTTTATCTTTAAGCTTCCCCAATATGAAACACAGAAGAAATATATACCAGTAATCTTCTAACAATTGCTCTTATAATTTGCAAATATGACCACATAGCCTTACTAAGCATATAGTCATGATATTTTTCTGTAGTGTAAGCTTTCATAATGTTGGCGCAGCATCTTGTGACTTGTCTGGTTTAAATTTTTTTCCAGCCTTTTACAGAGATATTCCTTCCCCCCACTCCCTTCCCTTTTTTTGGCTATATGTTTTCTTTATATTTGTTTATTATAGTTGAAGAGACTACCATGTGCGTGTCGGCAAAAAAACTGTTGGCCAGACATGTTTTCTTAAGCTGCTATTTACTCATTCTGTGATGTGGAGCATTGAACAGGAAGTTGCCTGAGAAATCTGTTTAAAAAAAAAAATAAATTCTTGTATGTGCCTTATTTTAACTGAAAATATTGGGATCGATAATGAAGTGTCCTTGCAAATTTCCACATCATGGGCTTGGAAGCGAACCATGCAATGTATCTGACAGAAGGGGAACCGGAATCAGGATTTTGGTGTCCCTTCCTCTTAATGCCAGTGGCAGTTTTAAAATAAATGAATATACCCACATATCTACCTCATAAGTGGTTTCACTTTTAATGAGAACAGAAGGCACTTGATGCTTGGTGGACACCATGTACTGTGATGACACAGAATTGCTTAAGATGCTGTTTTGCTCTTTCCCTCGGTTGGCCATGTGGCTTGATGCTTCTGCACTAAGGGAGAAACTGGATTGCTAGTTCTCATAGAATGGGGACCTTAGCAAAAAAAAAAAAAAAGTTTCTAATTTCTTTTATGTTTGTCTGTCCAAAGAAGACTATTTATCGATCTGTCTCACTTGCACCTACTGTCTATGCTCAAACCATTAGAAATGGTTAGAACTTGCACAATTCCAACACTAGCTTTGGTAATACTTACATGACATCACAAAACCCAAGTACCAAAATAGACCCTTTCCAGACAGGAGCCAGAGCAAGAGCAGAAGGGTCTGTCTGACACCCTTGAGCCGGAGCTCCCTGTGCCCTTACAGGCTGAAGCCTGGATGGTTTCTGTCGCTATCCACTGCACTTCTGGTACAGTTGCACTGTCTGTCCAGGCTCTGCGGCAGAACCACATCGTTATCACCTCTGGCTGCAAAAGGTCAGATCTGGTAATGAGTAGCAGTGATGTGTCTGAATGCCCAAGTGAAAGAAAACTGAGTCCTATTAAAGTGCTTGGGATCTTCAAATATTAATGACTGAATAACTCTGTCTCAAATCTCATCAGTCTGTTGCCTGCAAGAATGGCCAAATAACTTTTTATTTACAACTGTTTTCTCATATTCACATTCAGCTATGTTAATTGTCACACAACCCTGTAGTCCGCCCTCTTGAAAAAACTGAAGCACCAGGGGACAGCTGATTTTGCTGCTAGCTGTGGATGTAGTAGAGAAGGCATCTTACTCCATCTGTGATATGACAGCTTTGAACTGTAGACTATGAATTGCCAGTGATTTGAGTGCACATGTGTAGCCTTGAAATGATCATCACTTCCAGCTGGCGCTGGGATTACTGGCTCTTCTTGTCCTCTTCCCCTACTCCCTTTTGCTAAAGAATACAAGTTTGGGTTGCTGCAAATAGTGTCAATATCCAGTATGTTCAGCTCATATCATCATTTCATTCGTATCAAAATAGGAGGTGAGCTGTTAATAATACTGGTGGATTCTACTGCACTTAAACACCTAAATTGGATGCAGCGACAGCAGCAGCTGTGGCAGCGGAGACCTGTGTGTTGGATAACTTCCCTGAGAATTCTGTCACAAGTTGCTCCTGACTCCTTGAGCCCAATGCTACAGATTTCACAAAAACGCTTTGCTCCTTGCTTCTCAATAATGGCCTTGGTGTTATTGTATGTAGATAATATAGTAATCCTTTGACAAAAATGTCCCATTCATCTGTCGCAAAACCAGACAGACTCCATTTCTCAGAAAGAATATGAACTCGTATTATCTTTCGGGTGGGCACAGTTCCTATCTTCTTCAGCATGCTGAGACTTTATGTTTTCAAACTAAATTGTGTGAATTGATAATTTGAGATATGTGGTAAGCAGCCGGTTATTTATTTTTTCCTTCTTTGTTGAAAATCGGGGTGGCGGAGATTGAATTAAGGCTCCAGATGTTCCTATTATGTCTGCATTTTCACATTGTTGCCTCCTTTGTATAGAGTGCACTACAACTGATGTCCTTTGAACTCTCGTGAACTTCAGGCACTTGTAAAATTGTACACATTTCTCAAACTCCTCTTCTCATGTTAGTTCTATGCAGTCCAACCTGTTTTAAGTAAAAGCTGAAACAGGGGATTATTTCCCCCCCCTCAGTCCAAACTGAGAATAGGAGAAATGTACAATGAATTGCAAAACAGACAATTTTCCATTTCCCTCAGTCTGTTCAGCATAGGCAATGCCAAACAATAGGCAATGACTAAGGCTGAAGTTCAGAGGTTTTTATCCTGTCTTAAGGATTTGGTTTTGTATGTGATGCATGAAGATGGTGGCAAATACATTGTAACAGATTCTCGAGGCTCTAATGGGTATCTCTAGGTTTTCTTACGACAAAATTGTTCCTTTTTTATCGAGGAGATGGCTCTAAGGGAAGCACTGTGCTTGACCATAACCTGTCTACAGTACCATGCCTCTTAATGTATCGCATAGGTCTGAGATGGAGAGCAGTCTTTGACATTTGGGAGTTCCACTTCTGAATTAATAATGTACTGAGCTAATAAATAGGCCTGTTCGTAATTTTGGTGAGGTCCAGTAAGGGTATCATATCATCTTGAGCTTGACAAGCTTAGCAAAATGTGACATTTCATCAAAGTTTAAGCTTTGCAGAAATGTGAAAGTTACTCTTCTGAGAGCTGAAGCAATTTGGTATTCCCTTTAGGTGGGCAGTGGAGCTAAGGGTGTGGAGTTAAGGGTTGAGTAAAGTAAGGAGTTAAGAAGTTAAGTGGAGTTAAGGGTGTTAGAGCTAAGTTGCTCTAAAATGCATCTCTTTGAAATCATTAATGACGATATAAAAATAAATCTTCCATAACTGAACATGACTATAATGTCAGGGGTAGGTGGTTTTCTTTGACTGGGGAGTCCCTCCCATGATACTCAGATTTGTCGTCCCTTCAATTGTGCTGACACAGCTGTTGTGTGCTGTACTTTGTGTCACCAAAGCCTTGCCTTTTCAGGGTGGTGGTTGTAAACAGCTCTGGGAGATAACTTGACATTTAAGTCCTTCTGTCTCCGTGTCTTGATGGATGTTTCAGTAACTGAGTGCAACCAGTGAGTTGGAAGATACTGATGCAACCATGTCACTTCTGTGCTACAAACACCTGTGCTCTGTGAGCAGCAATGACTGGGGATGTCCATGTTGTCCCCTTGTTGCTTCCTTTTAGATGCCAGGAGGGATTTCCAAATAGTTGCAAACTTGTAATGCAACTATGTGTGTATCTTAAGCCATATGACTGAATAATCGGCCTGTAAAGAGTGTCCAGTTATGTAAATCCCTCTCATGTTGGGTGATAAGCTTATACTCTACTGCGTATTAGGAAGTTTGCTGGTTTGTTGGCCCTTGTAAACGCTATCTGTTTACTTTAATATCAGGATCAATTCTGCATGCAGCACTGGGCATGTGAAATCAAAACCTGGCTTTTGTGCTTAGGCTCATCTTGAGACTGCAAAATGCTCTAAAGCGTTTTCCTGTAATTGCAAAGGAATAGAGGGTTACTCTTGAATTATCTCCTCTTTTCTAATTCTCTAAAGCATTTTTCTTGAAATCACTATAAGTTTGTCTTTGGATTGAAGAGCTTTTTTGTGGGGGGTGTTTTTTGGTTTTGGTGGCGTTTTTTTACCCTTTAGTCTCTGAACTACTGACACTACTTCATTGGGTTTTTAAAATTTAAGTCTGTTACTATTTATATTAAGCTTCTGCCAGGTCTTTTACTGCCTGTACTGCCTACTATGTGCTTGAAGCGGTGAGCTTTAACCAAGGTACCAAACAGAACTGCCAAGACAAACCGCTTATGAACTGTAAGCCATTATCTTTTCTTTAACTCATCTGGAATCCCTCAGTGAGTACACCGGCTTATGCTGTGTGTGCAACATTTTCATATATTAGAAAAATAGCATAGGAATAAGAATCTTTCCATTCAGAGGACACAAGCGAACCAGGCAACTGGTGATGCTTCAGAAGCTGCTGTGGTTTCAGGGCTGCTCTTGCATTTTTGCATCCTGTTTTGGTTGCCAGTTTTGCGCTGGAGGTTCTGCCAGGTTTTTGTTTCTGTTCTTCCCCTGCTGTACTGCTGCCTTTCTGAGGAACAAGCTGGAATATAAGAAAAAAGCATGAATTGTAAATGCATGCTGTGGTTCAAAGTTGTCTAACGTGGCAGAACTCTTCTGCACGATTCATTCTTTTGAAGCCCATTTACATAAGTTTTGTTTGATGTGAAACTGTTGTTTTAAATAGCATTTTAAAATTTAAATTTCTGTTTGAAGAAATGCAACCATCTCTGCAGGTTACTTAAGAGCTTTAAACTGGTAGCCTGCTGTAAGGCAATAAAATTACAGTGACTTTTAAAGCCAATTCAAGTATTTATTTCATAATGTATCTCAGAGGGATTGAAACCTCTGTTAATCCTAAGTAATTACTGCAACACTTTGCACAATTAGCTTCAAACTTGCAGGTCAACAGAATAATTACATAAAAAGATGAACCCATTTCTCTTCCAACTGCCATTTAAGGGGAAGAGTAAATTAGACTAAACGGATGCCATAGATTTTATTTGGTTAAGAGAAGATTTATGGCATAATATTTTGTTGAATCACAATTTCATGTGCACCTGTTTTAAAAGAATGCAGAGGTTGATTTGTAGGGGTTTTTTTTGTACCAACTTTGCACTTCAGTAAATGATTACATTAAAAAAAAAAAATGTCACTGGAAACCAGAAAATATAAGCTCCAATCTGTATGGCCAGGCAGAATGGTATTGAAACAGAAATCTTCCTTCTCTTCCATAGTGTGAGATGTATTATTAAATTAGGATTGAGTTTATTGTGACTGGCTTTGGTGCAGTTTTCCAATGTATACTTAGTTTAGAAATCAACATGAATTTCCAAATGTTATCCTGTTGTTATTATAAGTAATGTGCCCAAACCAAAGCCTGATTTGTTCTTGTCATGGAAGACACTTTAAAATAAATTATTTTTTTTTAACTCTGCTTTGCTGTTTAGACTTGTGTTTCTTTCAAAAGTGAAGGTGTGTAGTGTTTTGTGTGTTGGTTTGGTTTGGTTTTCTTTGGGGGGTGTGTGATTGTGGTGGTTCTGCTTGATTCCTTGGGATAAGGCAGAGATTTAGGATTTATTTCTTTGTTTTTCTTTATACAAAAAATATATTTGTATTGCAGAGGGAAGGGACATATTTTAAAATACACCTTTCTACAGTAAGATAGAAATGACTGTGCATTTCAGACAGCTTTCTAAGGAAGCTCATCAAGGAAAGAGTTATGGTGACAGAGGAGTAGATCTGAATGTCCATTTTGACTGTCTCTCTGTTTCCAATATTGTTCTAGTAATTACTTCTAGAAAATTATCAAGAAGTTAAATATGATAAATATTTAAGATCAAGTGAAGACAATATAAAGTATAATTTTTTTAAGGTCCTTTAATCCTGCTGTAAGTAAACACATCTTTCTCCCACCATTCTTCTTACTTTCTCTTACATGTAAGGTCCAACATCACCTGACAAAGAAAAGACTCCAGAATTGACTTTAACATTACTTTATGTCATCATAACAAATATTATAGTTCTTTCTAGGGCTCTGCTCAAATGGGTGGGTTTGTTTTTTTGCTTTTTATTGTCATAATGGGTATTCTTTTATGCAACCATGTCGCATTAGATTAATGAAATATTAAGATGTACACATACTATCTTTTAAATCTGAATTGTGTACTGCAGTTCAACACAAACACTTCAGTTGTTGAAAAAGATTTTAGCATCAAGCTTTTTAAGTGCAGGAATCATAGAATCATTTAGGTTGGAAAAGACCTTTAAGATCATCAAGTCCAACCATCAGAGGAAGGTCCAGTATTGCCCATTCTTGGCTTTGTTCTTACACAGAAATTTTTCTTGATCCATCTTGTTGTATCCACCTTCATTAACGTCAACTTCCTTACCTTCCTTCAAGAAACAATGTGGAATCAAATTGTAGTTTTGTGTTAACATGTTGAGAATTTTTTCCTTCTAGTGGTTAGAATCTGCTCCTGGTCGTGCAGAGATAGCTAATAAATTTCTAATGGCACCAGGGTGTCTCTGAGATGCTGATACTGTGAGAAGAGCTATTTCTTGTTATTTTCTTGAATCACATTCAGCACTGGAATTTAAAAAAAAAAAAAATAAATCACATTGCTGTGGAAAGACCCTAATATCTTCCCAATGAATGCCACATCCGAGCAGAACTAGACAAGGCCTAACCTTCATACTCTTTGAAGGTCTGACGGAAATCTTTCAGGTTGCTTTCCCAGACCTTTTTATTCAGTGGTTTGGTGTATTTAAATGCCAGCTTTACACATTTTAAAATTGGGAAAAGCATCTCGTTTAGTACATGAAGTTGATTCAGCTTAAACACGCCTTTGTTTGGTCAGGTGCTGGTACACTAATTAAATTAAAGCCTCTCTTCATCTTGCCAGCCTTGTCTGACATAGTTCAAGATGCCTGACATACTACCTTTCACATCGCCTCTGGTGATCTAAAGGAGTAGAACTACATGTTTAAAAAGCTGTTACCAAATACAGTGCTTTGTAGTTTATTGTAATGGGATGCTGGTGCTTCCCTATAAAATCTCATCTTTGCAAACTGCCATTTTTTTGGGCAGTCAGTGCCAGGTGCAGTAACACTACATATTTTCCAAGTGCAGCTAACCAAAAGGCTATTTTAGTGCTAGTAAATCCAGTTCTTCATTTATTTTCACAAGTATTTATAGGTGTCGCAAGACTCTTTGCTTAGTTATTTTCCCTGCCATAGAAAATCCTCTGTGGAGAACAAGAATAGTGTTTATACTGCATTTAGAGAAGAATTTCCTGCTTAAGTGCTTGCCTAGGATGTGAGCTAGCTGTTAATACACTAAAAAAAATTACTAATACTACTGCAGCACTTTGCTTTAAGTGAATTTATCTAATCCTGATTATATCTATCAGAAAATTGGAAGTGCAAGCAGGCTTCTTTATTAATTTTTTTCTTTTTCCCCATCCCTAACTACAGGTAGCTGTTCTAGTAGCCAGTGCAGTATTTTTCACTTGTAAAACCATCAGGTAATTTGCTACATAATGTGTCTGCTGCTGTTTTGATTCTTTCTTGCCTTAATGAGAACAACTGAAAGTTTGTGTTAGAGGTATGGAGGAAAAACACTGCCCTAAGTATGCAATTAGAGTTCAGGTACAATTGACATGAAGATAACACAAAATGTCTTCTCCTTTATTCTTGAACTGCTGCGCTGCCTGCAGATGTAAATTTAAGCAATCTGCATGATGAGTGCACCTACGAATAAAAGGGGTTTTTTGTTTGACTTTTTTGTGTAAGCATTTCCTTCCTAGGTTGTTGGCTTAGCTCATAATGCAAATACTGTACTATGCAAATAGTGTATTAGATTGTACATATTTTCAAAATTACTTCATCTGGGAGGTGGCATGCTTTCTTTTCTTGAAAGGGTGTGATTTCCAAAATATGCTCAGTACCAGCAAGTCGAATCTCTGACAGCACCGATATTTCTATCTTCTGTCTGTCCTCCTCCAGATGATTTGCTTCAGGCCCTGCCACTCTCTCAGTTCAGCTATTTCTGTGGCTGTGCCATAAAACTTGTTTGGGTTAAAAAGAAAGCAAAAGCAATGAGCCAGCAGGGCTGGGTCTTCCTGTGTCGGCTCTGATGCCAGTTCAAACATTTTGGGAACCGAGGATGTCAGATAATAGACCTCCAGGAGCCTCTCTTTAACGAGCACTGCTGGAGTGGGACTCCTTGAACAGTGGTAATTAATGGCCTGTTGTGAATGGGTCAGCTTGCACATTTTAAAGTGTGGAGCCACAAAGGTGGAAGCAGAGGAAGTGTTTGCTTGCTCTGAAGAAACCAAACCCCTTTCTGGCTATTAAGCAGAGTAGTACCTTACGCTACTGTTCCTCCTTTTCTGTTTGAAGGATATCTCTTCTTACTTTACTATAGCTAATTATCCTGGGATTTCACTACTTGAATATAAGTAATCAACTTTTTGTAAGGGAGCCTTTGACTATGACAGTTACTGAAGGGATTATTCTATGCTAGTGAAGGCAAACTGTTCAAGGAAACTGCATTTGACTATCTGAAGTGCAAACTTGAAAGAAGGAGAAATAAAATAAAAAAGGCATTAAAGTATTTAATTTCAAGCCCCACTGGTGTTTCTCATTGAAAAACTCTGCTTCATCATGTGCTTTTCTTTACTTCACAGAAGAGAACCAAGGAAACCTTTCTTCACCTTTCTCGTGCCCATACTATTTGCAAGTTAACACTTGTGCCGTAATCCCAGGCAATTTTGTTGGTCTGTAAATTGTGATCATGCCATACATGAGAACCTGCCAGTGTCAAAAACCAAAACAGAGCCCTCTTGGAAAGGGAAGCTCCTCACCAAGCTGCAACTTGTATGACTGTAGCAATCACATGGCATTGGAGCGAGCCAGCCTGCCAGAGCCTGGGAGTAGCACGTTACAAGGGTTGACTTTGTAGAAACAACAACACAGTTGCTAAGGAGCAGATAATTAAACCAGTCTATTAATCTTGAAGTGCCTACAGCTAGATCTGTTCAAAGGCAGCAGCCTTTTGAAGCTGCTACTTCAAACCGCATTGCAAAGGTGCGCAATTGGAAGTCACGTGTAACCAAAGCTGCTTTTGCCCCTTGTCTTGGGGCTGTTACTTAGCTCAAATGGAGTTTGTCTCATTGTCTAGGGTAAATGTGAAGGCTCATCCTTAAACCAAGGTGAGTGATGGCAGGAAGATAGCAGCAACAGTGCTGTGCTAAACTTCAACCTATGTGATTCAGAATATATGTGAAAAGGAAGTTGAAATGCAACGGAAAGCAACAAGAAAAAAAAAAATCCCAACTTTTTTTTAAATGGAAACTCTGTATCCTGGTTGTGCTGTATTTCTTAGGCTCAAGTAGGAATGGACCACCTAGCACTATAGATTTGGTCTGACTGGGCTTGAGTACGCAATTAGTTCTTGTCAAATTAGCTGCAGTAAGCAAAATGAAGTTTATGTGCGTCTTACTGCCTTTTTGGTCAGTTACGGGAAGAAACAATATCTAATCTCAGCTTTAGCTTCTTTCTTCATTACTGCAATGAGTTCATGGTGAATATGGGGTATTTGGGATGTCTCTTATTGGAATACCTTTTATTGGAATCGCTACAGTCCAACTTTATCATTAACCCATGGCTTTCCTGTGTTTTCTTGCTTCATGTAACTTGTGGCAAGGAAGCAGTGTTGTGGTGCTGTCAAGTTGAGTTTAAGGAGCTGTTTATCAACATGCTGTGACAATTGCTTAAGCCTGTCTGTGTGTTACAATAATATGAGCCACAAGAGCTGATTTTGTTAGCCTAGGGGCTAGCTACATAGTAGATCAGTGGGTGGAAGACTGATCACAATCTAACAAAGCTGACTGTGGGATCGTTTGATAATAGAGAATGAAGGTTGTGTTAAAAAAAAATAAAAACATATATATATTCCCTGGGAGCCATATGTAAGTAGAGTCTGTAAAGAAAACTAGACATAGTAACATTTTTTTGTGCAATACGATACTTTGATATTTGGTCAGTTTGATATGCTGATCGAGAGAATGCTCTACCATTAAGTAAAGCAAAAAATTGTATAGACTGGGTTAAAAAAAATTCTGCTTCTTGAAACTAGTCACACTAAAAACTTTTTTTAGCCACCGTGTCTCTGAAGAGGTAGTCTTCAGTTTCGATTTTCTACTGGTGGAGTGCTTAGGGAAGTCTTAGGATCACTGTGAATCCTAAGTCAGCAGCAATTGCTTCATCCCGCTTCAGCTAAGGAATAAACAACCCTCTCCTCTTCCCTCTCCCTGGTATGCAGAAGCTTGAGAGCATAGGGCAGTGCTGCGGGAACAGAGCACAGCGGTCTGGTGGCATTCAGGAGGAGCTCAGCTAAGGAGGAGTAGATTAGTTGAGTAAAGCAAAATCTTCAAAGTTTGAGACCCATAATCCATAAAGTATAAGTTACCAGTTTGTGTCATGTGTAGTCTGATTGTCCTCTTTCAAGATGAGGAAATGTACAAAGTAACCTTAACAGGACCTATATACTGAAAACTTGTACCTATGAATAAATAAGCATGTCCCTCTGCTGGAAGTGAAGCCCTTATCCAACAGTTTAGTGAAAGCAAGGTTTGGATCAACTCGGTCAATTACTTCAAACAAGCGAGTGAGGGAAAACTATACGGAGTTGATGGTGCTTACCCTTCAAAGGTCATATTCAAAGCAGCAGATTATTGTTTTTTTAATTTTGCATGTGCTATTATTAGTCTTATTATTTATTCAAAATGATCACAATTGTTTGTCTTCCCGTCCCCCACCACATGAAGCAGACACGTACTCCAAATACAGCGCAGTTAATTACTGTTGTTTCTTGAATACTCAATAAGGCTGTGTTGGTAGATGTCTCTTAAGTATGAACAAATGTGTCTGGAGGCCTTCAGTATTTTTCAGACAAACACAAGGGAAGAAAGAACACTACCGTGTGAAAATTTAAGTTGTAGCTTACATTTGTATGTATTAATAAATGGAGTACTATAGCAAGCATGAAGTGAGAATTGCAGCTGCTTTCATGGAGGGTATGAAAATGACAATTTTCTGTCTAATTGTTTATAATTGCAAGTTGGAACTGTCACTCCAGCAATTTTTAGCTCTGCCTTACTATAGTGAGTGAACGTAGAAAATACAGAACAAACACTCCTTGTGTCATTTAAAAAACAAATAAAAATTAAAAGAATCAATGATTGCCTATGAATTTCTTTCTTGTTTTCAATCCTAGCTCCTGGGCAAGTAATGAAGCTCCAGCTACTCCTGTCAAACGGGATAGTGAGATCAATCCTTTCTTCTGTCACTCTGTGTATATACGTTTGGTCATTGTTTATCACTTGTAAGTAGCCTTCATAGAGACCTGATGACAGAAAATATTCAAATTCTGATAAAAAGTATTCATTAGAGTAGTGGTACAACTGATCAATTGTTCATTTAGAAATGGAAACAAAACCCCAGAATAACTACAGATCTAAACCCCTGTTCTTTTCTTGATTTATGCTTGAAATCAAACATTCAGACAGCTTTTGTTTTCTAAGCACGATCAGACATATTCTCTAACATTTATTCTCAGCTTGCTGCTGGCTAAGTGAAGACTGACTTGTTAGCCAAGGAAGAAATACTTCAGCAGGAGGAGTACAGCCTAAGCTTTGGAAAAACTCTGTAGTTTGTTGGTCAAGACACTTGTCAAGTTCCATTTTTCTTTTGTGTTAAAGAAGGTCCCAAGGCTGATCTCATCAAACAAGTGTCCAAAACCCTTATGACTGACACAGTAAGAAACAGCAATAGAAGACATGACTTTTTTTCAGCGGAAAAGGATGACTAATATTGTGGCCTCTTACAGGGAAAAAAGTGGATTTAATTCCCCGATGAAAATCAATTCATTATTTCTTGGGGGGTTTGTTTTCAAATATCATGAATGTGAATGTTGCAGTTAAATAGCAATTAGGCAGATGAGTTGTGAAGAAAATGGGAACGTAAACAAACCAAACCATTCTCAAATGCGACTTTAGGAATGAACGTCAATAGTAAATAACACTCTGAGTAAAAATACGTTAAATATGTTCAAGTGTTCTTTTAGTCATGAAAACTGTAGTATCATTAGCAAGAAGAAAATTAAATATCAATTCCTGGCTGTTGTCTTTCTCCTCAGCAATGTCGGTATAATATGGTGGTTATCCAGTGAGAGAAAATCAGGGAACTGATTTGGCTGTGAAAAGACTTGTTTGTCTTTTAATTTCTTCAGACAGCTCAGTGTCTTCTAGCATGGCCTCACAGCTTTGCAGGAGAAAGCAAGGAAGGCAGAGAAAGCAACTTTACCAGACAGAAGCGTCTTCATTACTGCTGCTGCTGGATGTTGAAACTTGCTTTAAGCTTCCTGTGTTTTTATACCAGTATGGAAGGCAGTATTTCTCTTCACCTTGGAGAGCCATGGGCTCATTCCAACATGCTTCTGCTATGTGCTGATATTGAAACATCTGGTTTTGCATCTGGGTGACACTGGGTTTGAGTTGTGACCATCCATCTTAAAAAAGGATTTTGTCTTTTTTTTTTTGGTTTGGAAAAGTAGTCTTGTAGCACTTTCATGGTGAGTTAGGAATAAAGTGAAACATGAATGTGCTTCTGAGCTATAAGACTTAAAAAGAAATATGTAAGTTAAGAAACTTACTATATAAGATAAACTGAATGGGGATAGACTGGTGTGTTGCAAAACTGACACAGGCAGCTACTAAAGATAAGCTGTGAAGGAAAAAAAACAAACATGAGGACAAATTTTATGGAAGGACAAAACCTGTAGTGTTAGAGGAAGCATAGATTTTTCTGTATGAGAAAATGCCTAGAGGCAGTTTATATAGCTGAAAATCAAGCAGTAAATGGTTGTACTGGGACTAATATAAAGGTAGTCTCAGATGGTAATTTATTGTGCCATAGTACTACTTCTCACCGTTTGATTCATCTCTGAGTCTCCCTTAGGAAATTCATGGGAAGTAGGACAATAATTTTAGTTCCTAGGAAAATGTTAAAACAAAGGATCTCATGTTGTACTCATTAGCAGAAGAAAAGAATCAAAACAAACAAGCTATAACCCATGCTGGGAATAGTTCAGATGGCTGCAGTCTTTCTACACAGCAATATGAATTTCTTACCACTAATTTGCTACTTAGTATTATAAGAATTAATATTGTCTTCATTTTTTCCTTGTCATTGTTAAGTTAAATTGCTATATAAGAAATGGGGCCTGCAGGAAGGATGGGGAGGGACTCTTTATCAGATAGGACACGGGGTAACAGCCTCAAACTGAAAGAGGGTAGATTTAGATTGGATATCAGGGAGAAATTCTTTACTGTGAGGGTGGTGAGACACTGGAACAGGTTGCCCAGGAAAGCTGTCAATGCCCCATCCCTGGAAGTGTTCAAGGCCAGGCTGGAAGGGACTTTGAGCAGCCTGGTCTAGTGGGAGGTGTCCCTGCCCATGGCAGGGGGGTTGGAACTAGGTGATCTTTAAGGTTGCATCAACCCAAACCATTCTATGATTCTGTGAAATCAATGTGATCATGTTACTTGCAGAAAACAGTTGATAGCAGTAGAACCACATGTGAAACTTCTTATGTAATCTTATGTCTGCTATAGTATACCCCTACACCCATCACTTAGTGCAGACCGTGTCCTGAAGATTTCAACAAAGCCAGGTTTAATAAATATTACGTATAAAGACAGATATCAAATTTCATGCAGATCATGAGCGTTATCTGTGTTTTACAGGTGAAAAATTTTGGTCAAGGACAAAAACTTGCCTGGGATTAAGCAATAAAGAAGTAAAATTGAGACAGCAACTTGGCACTCCCAAGCCCGGTCTTTCTGTTAAATCCTGCCTGTATGCTTATACGTGTTGCTGTATTGAGAAAAAGGGAAGGAGCGGGCGGAAGACAAAAAATAGAATACTGTATTTGAGATCGAGAACTTGGAGATGGATGACTGCTCTGCAAAACATAACAGGGATTGTGGATAGGCTGACGCTTTTTGTTATCAGATTCAGGACAAGGTATGTTTCTTCTCAAGGAGGCATTTTATTACTGATTTCTATTTTTTTTCCTCAAGGGTTCCAAGGAATTATTGCAGTCACAGAGAGGAAAAGCTTGATCTCAGTTCATGATCTATTATACAAAAAATGTGCTTCCCCTCCCCTTCGCCATTTTCTCCATGAGCACAGTGCTACATCAGTGGTGACCAGGTCAAGTACATCATGAGAAAACTGGCAGTTTCTCTTGGACTTCATACTCTGGAAAGTGCAATTCTATACTTGTCCCCAGATAAGCTCTGTTTAGGTTATACTAAGATTACTAAATCTTTGGTAGACTTCTGTATTACAATGAAAATTTTTTAGCCATCATTTTACTGTTGCTTTGGATTGGTTTAGGTCTGCAGAGCTTATAATACAAGTAGTCACCCTAGGCCTAATTTAAAAAGAAAAAAAAAAAAGAGTTCTGTCCACCAGTTGGTTGCAGAATCAAGTCCAGGAAGTGGACTTAATTTTTGCACTGTGTCACCAAAGAGATATTAAATGAACAGGTGGATGAAATGTGTACCGTTATGAACAGCAGGAGCAATTTGTAAGAGGCCTGAACAAAGCATTCCTATGGAGATGGAGTTGGAGGAATGCATGCAGATTTGGACTTCAATGGTAACTGTGTCTCTTTAGGGCAAATACATGAGAAATGGGACTCCTAATGACAGACTAGCCTACATCCATGACTACTAGGCTAATCTGTCTGTTGCGGTGGCTGGGAGGTTTCAAGTTTTTGGAGTCTTTTCCCAAAGCAGCAGGATTGGGCAGTAAGAGGTGGGATATGGATAGAGGCTTAAGAGCAGATATGGCATGCTCAGATTCTCATTTGATTCGCTTGCATGATTTCAGCCTAGACTAAAACATCTGTAGGAGTGCTCCATACTACAGGAGTGTATTTCAATAATGAACTCAGCTAAAGATTTCAGTTTTTGAAGGACAGCTGTACATATAGAAAAGTTTAAGACATTTGGACATGGTGCACAGGATGAAAATTTTCTCGATTTTCTCCCCATTGTGGCTAAGTCGTGTCATGTCCCGTCCCCCCCCCTCCCCCGCCGATAATCGGTTGTTGCCAAGGGAACAGGGGCTGTTTTTCCCTGTCTTTGAAAGCATTGACAATGAAAGTGTGAATGACACACGCTAGTGAACTGCTGTAGAAAAGATTCGGTACAGAGCAAAGGAAGAGTGTGGAAAAGGTCTGTTGGCTGTCTTGGACTATCTTGATGTTGAGTAACTTGCTTTCTACATTGTTCAAGAGATTGAGTGAAGTTGTTTGTGACAGCTGATCAGTCTGGCAGTGAGTTTTGGTGGTGTTGTGTTTTGTTGTTGGTTTTTTTTTTTTAAATATAATACCATTATTTTAAAATCTCATAAATAAAAGCATTTCTGTGCTGCAATTATTTATCACTTGCAGTTGGCCTCATCTGGATTGACAAGGGACTGTGCTAGGCCCACAGTCATCCATACCGGTTTTCAAAGTTGTGCCTTTTTATTTTGTGAGTGCATTCAACTTCAGTTCTGACCTAAGAGAATCTAGTTTGGAGACAGTAAATCTGTAGCGTTTTTTAACAGCACCTGAGAGATCATGACATGTTTTGCGAGCTGGGCCAGAGCTGAGAGGCTGGGGTCTCTGAATCCATAAACATGGCAGAAGGTTGAATAGGGAGTGCTGAGTTAAGCCGTAAGATGTCAGTAAATCATTCTGCTAATCTTGAAATTGTCTTGTCTGGAGGAGGTACTTCTTAGAGATGAAGAATAGTGTTTGGTGGGGGAAGCCAAACTCATGTTACTCTTCTCATTAGCTCAAAATAAGCAATTGTATTCAAAAAACAAGCCCAGTTCATCACCCGTCTATCCATGATTGGCAGGTTACCATTTTGGCCTTCTAAGAGTTGGTGCTAGAGGAAGCCCTTAACTGAAAAGTTGAAGTTGTTCAGTTATAAAGTGTGATTTCATAAAGCCACTGTTTGCCGCCTTTTTTTTTTTGTTAATCCCAAATTCTTCTGAGGGTTGAGGTTTGACTTAAATGTAGTCAATGTCTAAGCAAGTGTCTTGATAAAGCAATAACAACTTCATTTTCACCACTTAAAAATCTAGACTTTTCTAAATGTGGAGGAAATGGAATGACTTAACTAAGAATAAAAAATCAGGAACTCTGACAGTTCAGGTGCTTTGCCAAGTGACCTAGCTTGAAAAAATATGGTTTCATTGCCAAGGAAAAAGCAGCTCATTTATGAAGTTGAAATGAAAAGGTTTAAAAATGCCCAAGTATTAAAATATAGGTGCCAAATGCAGTTTTGGCCAGCACGTAAATAACACCCTGAAATCTGGTTTGAAACTAGTTTTGAGCTTTTGGTGCTGTCATTTGCTACCTTGATCATAAATTGTATGTTTTGGATTTTTTTCCCTGCTTGTTCCATTCCCCTTCTTTCCTGTAACACTCTCACCCCCCTTTCCCCAGGAAAAAAGTACTTGTGCACATTTTTATTCATTTTATATGTATATTGCTGGATAGCTAATTTCACCTCAATATTACATCTGGAAGTTGGAGAACTAAGGATGAAAAAATTGTACTCTGAATTTGAATTATTCTGTAGATTTCCTCTTTGTTTAAGACTGATTTTAATATCTGGAGAGTATTTCTAACAGCAATAATGAGTAGGAAATATAAATAATTTTGGGGTCAAATTATTTACATAGCTTGCATTCTCACTTGGGTACCTATACTCCACTTTTCCAATAGCAAAGCTGAAAAGCTAATTTTGAATGATTCAGAAGCAAGAATTGTAACAGTCCATACATGTAAAGTTGTAAGGTGAAGCTTTTGTTGACTTAAGTTATCAAAGGAATCAATCTTAAGAATTTACACAGTGTGTGCGTGTATCCTTGAGACTTAAATATGAATGTGCAAGCTTAAATGTTTGGAGATAATGCTTTTGCTCAAAACTGGTCCAAAGTATGCTGGGGAAAAAATATAACCTTTTCTTTTAAATATTGTGCTTGATCTCTAGCAGGATCAGAGTGTAGCAGAGATGTAAATCCACTTGACTGCAAAACTGGGCACCAGTGCCTCCATTTTTGTGCCTAAGGAGTGTTTTTCTGAAGCCAAGCACTTCCATGTATTTGCATGTAGGATGAGATACAAGCTAATGATACATGAATAGTCTGCATCTCTCAGGTGAAAAGCCAATGCATGGTGGTATAACCATAACATTTCTTTTTTTTCCAAACACTACAGATGGTTAAATAGGGGATTGTTTAAAAAAAAAATAATAAATCTGTAATCTGGAGGCAAGAGTTTAAGGACAGGTTTTATCTTCTCTGTGCCACCAGTGAAGATAGAAAGAAAGTTCTAGAAACAGAAACTTACATGATGAGTAAGTAGTGACTGAAAAAATAATTTCATATCAAGGCTCTGTATACAGTTTAACAATTGGATAGTAAAAGCTGATGTTGAATTAAAAAACAAAACCAAAAACCACTTTGGTTCAGATCAAAGGATTTTTTCCTCATTCCAAAGGACAACCCCTGAATTATCTTGTTTAAAATGAAATTTTTTTTTTATGTGGTACGAGATGTTTCAAATCAAGAGTACAGGAGTTAGAACTCATGGTGGGAGAGAGTGCTGGCCATATGGATTGGCTGGGTGGTGGCTCCGCTAGGATAAAATATAGGAAGAATGATGCTCAGGAACTTTCATCTACCAGTCTTACCATTGCCTTCTATATTGCCCTATTTGGTATAGTTAGTCGTCTTCATCAGAAATTTAATTAAAAGTTGTACAGGGGAAGGCCAGTTAGGTCAGGCTGGGAATTCGGATTATTTTCTGAGAGGGGCAAGAGTGAATCTACTATTTAGTGGACCAGAATGTTCCTCGAGAGGATATAGGATTGTTGGAAGATGCTTGCAGGTGTGGTTAATGTTTATTTAGAGGATACTGGTTGAAAGGGATAAGGTTAAAGCAGAAACTAGAAGGCGACTGCTTGCTATCCAGTGAATGAAATTCTAAGATACTGTTCCTAATATTGCAGTGGAAGTGAGGAACCCAGATTAATTGAGATACGGGGGATTTAGTAGAAAGGATTATCAAACAGAATTTGGGCTATTTTAGGCCTAAAATTGCGTGAGTGTGATAGAAATACCCCCAGCAAGCCACCAAATTAATCTTGGAAGGAAGTTTTCTACCCATCATAGTTTTTGGAGCTGTGGTGATTTGATTCTGTGCTTCAAGTGTTTTGCTCATTACCTGAGGGGACCAGGAAGAAATTTTTCCTGTTTTCCTTTGGTGCTTGGTCTGACTTTTACCTCCCCATTCTGTAGCTTGGTAAGCATTTTTTGGTGTTCCCCTAAGCATGGACTGGATTTGGAATTTCAAGCTGAGTATCGTAGTGAGCAACTTCTGAGGCCTGGCTGAGACGGAGGAGGAAAGTGATAAACAGTTTGTCAAAGTTACAATCAGGATTGCCTTTGAACCTAGGCTGAAGTTTTGCATCCTGTATTTCCCTTCCCCTCTTTGGACTTTCATGAGGTAACCCCTTCCTCAGACTTGCGTATTGTTCCCTCAGTAGATTTTGCGACAATTTCCAGGATCGTAGAAGTAGCAATGTCTTTGATTTGTCATTCTGCTTGAGGTCACTGTTTTAAGGCTCTTGTTTTCATGCAGATGGTCATAAATTTTGTTGTTGGATTTTTCTTTGTTTTTTCTTTAACTAGCTATTAGAGTCTGTGGTGGTTTTGGGATGGTTTCTGAGGATGCTTTTGGAATGAGTGTCATGGACACTTGTTCTACAGGCATTGGGCTGGACCAAACACTTCTGACTTCTTTTTAGTTCAAAATCTCTGATATGTCAGGCTAAAGTGAATCAGAATATGAAACCCTCAATTTGCAGTATCCTGACCATTTAGCTAGTGAGACGTGTGTGCCTAGTTCTCATAAAATTGTTCTCCATATGGAACGTTCAAAATTGTCAATGAGACAAAGTGAGAATGACTTACTAGTGAATGATGATTTGAATGCTTACCCGAGAGTTTAATTTCACTACCACAAGACAATGGATCTCAAGGTACTAATTTAAAATAATTAAAATTGAAATACAGTTGGATTTTTTTCCCATGCTCTGGCATAAACAAATAACTTCCTCAAATTTATCTCTTACAACTCAGAAGTTAATAAGAATTTTCATCAAATTAGCTGATCATTTTGTCTTTTGCAAGACTTAGAACAACAAATAATAAATGACTTTTTGTATCATTCGTCCATAGAGAGACATTATTTTATTTTGTCTATAATTCCTGTGGGCAATGTAAAATATTAAATAGCCTGACTATTTTTATAGTTATTGCTGTGATTAAGTTGTTCATTCAGAAAATTAGGATTTCTGGTGCTGCCAAATTTTCTAGAATGCTTTCAGAAGGAGAAATAATAACTAAGCATAGCTAAGCCTGGGCCTTTAAAACAAGTCTGATTTCGGTAATTCTTGAGAAATGACCTTATCTCCATGCGTATTGCCTTTTTTCTTTTTTGTATAAGTAGGTGACATCATTTTTGAAATTGGCTTCTCTAAGAATCGCTCATTGCTCAATAAGGGATTTAAGAAATGTAAATAGGACTGATTATACTAAAGTCTGAAGATGTCAGCTATGTCTTTTATTCAGACCTTTTTTAATCGGGTTTCTAAGAAGTTCATATAATGATTTTTGAGTCTATAAAATCAACTCACCACAAAATGCTTTTACATTTTTTTTGTTTTGTTTTGTTTTTTACTGCCTAATGACCCTCTTTGAAAAATGTCAACTTCTTTTGAAATGGAGCATTTGAGTTGTCCGGCAAGCATATGGCCGAAGTTATGGGTAATTCAAAAAACATAATGGAAATTGTGATTTTGCAAAGTAGGTTATTGGAAGCAAACTGGTTCTATTCCCAGCCTTATCGTATGGGACTCAGCAACCTAACTGATCCATCCAGCACAGCAATCTGCCCTGGAGAAGGTAGAGCAAACACGTGAGCCGTGCGCAGGCACAAAAGAGCTGTGTCATCAGGAGAGATTTGTGAAGTCCTATGTCAGAGACGAGGGTCCCGGGTGACTGGACCTGCTGCAAGTGTGCAGCCTGAGGCAGCAGCTGGCATGCCATGGCCAGGAGATGGGCTTCCACCCTGCGGCTCCACAGCAGCTCTTGCAGCCTTGAGCTTGCAGGCATTCCCAGCAATTTAGGCTCCTGCATAGATGGGTATCAAACAGTATGGGAGACCGAAATCTTCAGTGTTGACGCTTGCAGGCTCTGTGTCACTTGGGTACTGATGTGTAGCTATACCACAGCAGGCTGGTAGCTCCCATGCTGTTGCTGTTTGGAGCTGCTGCAGAGACCTTTGAAGTTGACCGAAAGTATCCAGCTGTTTTCTGGTCAGTTGGGTAAGATGTCTGGTGCAGCAAACATTCACTGTGATACTAGAACAACAGACTTGATGTGTGTGTGTGCTACTTGATTTGTCCAAAAAGCCTCCTCCAAAAAGCCTGAGATTTGTTGTTGCAGTTTCCCTGTGCACTATGCTTGCCATCTTTGGAATGTCACAGAATCACAGGGGTTGGAAGGGACCTCTGGAGATCATCTAGTCCAACCCCCCTGCCAGAGCAGGGTCACCTTAGAGCAGGTTGCACAGGAACACGTCCAGGTGGGTTTTGAATGTCTCCAGAGATGGAGGCTCCACCACCTCTGTGGGCAGCCTGTTCCAGTGCTCTGTCACCCTCAAAGTAAGGAAGTTCCTCCTCATGTTTAGATGGAAATTCCTATGTTCAAGTTTGTACCCGTTACCTCTTGTCCTTCAGAAGGAATCCAATATTTGCTCGGTGTAATACACAGCATAAAAGTACGCCTAAGTATACTCCATGACATTCTTCAAATCATATAAACATGTATGTTCTGTAACAGCTATGGACTTTTTCAGGCATTCTGCTTCAGGTAAAGTTAATAAAGAAAAAGATACGGGTGGGGGAGAATATGTTTTCTAAATGTTAACTTTTTTGAGACTGCTTAGTCAAAAGGACTTTAAAATGACTCTGTGAGTAGACAGATTTATTTTTACAGGCTGGAAGTTATGTGCATGAAAGTACGGGGCTAAAACTGGTCAGCACTGTTGATAAGTGAATTTATAGAAATTTATAACATGCTTGTGAGCGTACCACACACACACGTTTTCATTTACCTCCTGGTATACCACTAATTGTTCCAGATTTCAGCTTGTGGAACTTCTTATGAAGTCAGATTTTCCCAGGAGCAGCACAGCTTCTTTCACTCTCGCTGGTCTTAAAAAGACTGCTTTAAGCACAGGGCAAGACCCAGACCATTTGGGATGATGATATCAGGTCTCCCTCATGCCTCTGTCTCTCAAATCCAAATGACATAGTCATTTGGCTGCTAAACTCAAAAGATCAAAATGAGCCAGATGTTGAGTGGACAGATCTTTGTTTGCCAGCAATCAAGCCTCTGTTGAGCATGCCATTGCGGCTCAGATTTCCATGTCTGCTACCATTTCCTTCATTTTGGTTCATTAAATTGACAGCTTTTAAAATGAGAAGGGGGGGGGAGATAAAAAGTTAATATAGAAAGCTGTTGTATTGTCCATCCACACTTATTTTTAAAAAGTCCAAACCACTGCTTGCATTTAAGGCCTGTTTCTTTCCAAAACTTTTGCTGCTTTGTGTTATAAAGTAGGTTACTTCTTACATTCTGTGAACACGCACGTTTGTTTTATGATTGTTCCAGGTGGATCTACATGCATGTCTAGGGAGCTGTTCTCGTAATGTCTCAGATTTTTGCGTGTAAAAACCAGACCCCTAGTGTGAAAATGAGGGAGTAGAAACCTACTGCTCTGGTGCTTTTTGATAGTGCTGCTGTTTTGAAGTAATTATTTTTTGTTGTTGTTGTTCTACTGTTAACCCTGATTACTCTTCACATTTGGAGTTTCTGTTTATTTGTTTGCTATGCCTGATAGCGAAGAGAGAAACAGTCCACAAATCCTAATAGTAGTCTACATCTAGTGTGAACCGGTGGATCAAATCATGCTGTCCAAGTTGATGCTAACTGATCAGTTAAAAAATTTATCTCTGATATAAACTTAAATGTGCTGTCACATATCATCTGTTGTTCCTGCTGCCTTGCTTGATGTTACACCGTCTTCAGGCAGCTGATAATGAGATGTGACATAATATTCCTGCCTGACGCAGTCTGGCACTAGTATAGCTGTACTGATTGTAGCGGGCTTATGATGAGCCATGGCTCCTGAGAGGTACAACATGAGAAGATGAGGGGATTCATAGTAGCTGGCTTTTGGTACTTTTTGGAATATAGGAGCTTTCAGAAGGCCTCTGGATACAAGATGTGGGTGAGCTTTTTTAAAATTAAGGGCCTCTAGCAAATCCTAAGTGGCTGAAGCAAGGGGCATGGGGGCCTAAGTCATTCCTTTCAGCTGTGGGTGAAGTTTTGATAATGCAGATCCTGTGTTTTTCTGTTGGAAACAATTATCTAGGGAAAGTAAGGTCTGGGGCAACTGTTGTAGGTGCCTGTGTACCATGGCTGTATCAATACAGCTGACACACACAAAAAAATAATCATCAAGTATGTGAAGTAGTACATGAGTATTTGCTGAGCAATGCTTGTGTCATCCTTTTATCTTTGCTAGAATTCATGGTTTCACCTTGTCTATTCATAATCAAGATGGAGAAAATTTTCAATGTGGTTTTCTACACTAAAAGTTTGTGGATTGTGGTAACTTTCTGAAAAAGAAAAAACCAAGTACAAAGAAAAAGGAAAGTTTTGGCCTTTTTGGTTTTTTTAGATGGTTTTGTGTTGAAGGGATCATTGCTAATGGAAGGATTAGACTTGATGGCATGGCTTGGTTCACTCTAGTCTTTTGCTCTGACTTAAAGGCAAAATTTAGAACTCATGTTTATAGTAGTTACACAAGCATAAAACCAATGCAGGTGAAGTTTTAAACATCACCCACTTGCCAGCAAGCTATAAAGAGGCATGCTTTAGTTGCTCTACACAACTAAAATCATGGGATTGTTTTCAAAAGCAGATAAATTACAGAATTTCCTGTTTTCACTATCTTCTAAATGACTTCAACTGTGTTGCTGTGGATGGGAGTGAATTCCTCTCTGTTTCTGTTGGCTCTACAGGGTTCAGACATCAGGGTGTTCCTCTTTAAAGGGAATGTTGACTTGTCGGTGGAAGTGTTTTTACAGAAGCCTCTGATACACAAGAGCATCCAGATGTAAATTAAGACAATAAATAGAGAAAACCATTAGAAAAGTGGGAGTGATTGATACCAATTGTTACTGGAGAAGAAATGTGTTAAATATTTAAAACTGTAAGTAAACGTGGGGGGGGGCTAGTGATGGATTAAAATGCTCTGCTACCACAGGAACTCCTTCTAGTGCTATATAACTTTGTCAAAAGTTTAGGGAACACTTTCTGTCTTCTGGTGGACGCTTTCTGTGGTACTTGGAAAATGGGAGGGAGAAGGAGAAGAAAGAGAAAGAGGAAAGGGGACTTGGAAAAACTTGTGAGAGTTGCTTCTTGTAAGCTTAACATTCTGCATGTACATGTAGTCTGATACAGGAATGTGGAGTAGTAGTTCCAGTTGCATCTGGTAACAATATGTAAATGAAGTGTGACATAAGCAGTTACTCTGTTCTTGAACTCTTCTTCTGTCTCAGGCCTTTTCCTCCAATACCTACATTCTCTTCATTTTCTACATCTAGGAGTACAAGGTTTCTAAACTTCTGGCATTTTATAACATGGGTTATAAACTAAGGAACACAACTCTGGATCACTTTTTTACAGTCTCCCTACTAAGCCTATAATGTTTCTCACAGCAGTTACAGACTACTCTTATTCGAAGGTAAGTTATGTTAAAAAATCAGAGATATTCTGACACTACAATCCTCTCAACCATCACACCTCCTTAACACGTCACCTAAATGCTTCATCTCAGTTTTGACGCTGTTTCTCTTAAAAAAGATGGACTCGGTGAATAACAAGTTGGGTTGGTTTTTTTTCCCCCCTCATTTGCAAATGAATAGCCTTGTCTTCCCAAATGTCTTTAGCTTCCACTTACTCTACTTGAAAACAAAATAACAAAAGTAAAGCCTCTGTGGGAGAGCAAAGAATATTCAAATTCAGATTAAAATAGTATTTGAATAGTAGCTTTCTGTTCTGTTTTGAGATTCACTGCAAGAATATCCATGAGGTAAAACCCAGATATGAGGGTTATTTAGTGAGAAGCAAGGATAGGCTGTTCCTACACCTCTTGGTGTAGGTGCAGACCACCACCATATTATGGTAAAAGAGAGCTGGAGGGCAAGGAATCACCTATTCTGGCTTTTTAGCAGAAAGCTCGTTAGGTTTTCTGAGGCTGCAGTGAAGCTGATTTGCAGATGTGCTTTGGTAGGAAAGCCTGAAGATGATTTTTCTCCAGGAACATCTGGTGGTGGAAAAATTGCTTTGTAGAAGGTCAAATGTTTCAACAGCACGATAAAATTAGTGCAGAAACTCAGGCTTATGTTCAGTGGCAATGACTCTGTATTGTCTGGGACCTTTATTTTCCTGAGGAGAAAGGGTAGCATTGTATGCTGCTGGAAAAGTTGCTTGGATCCTGCAGATTTCAAATGGAGTACGCGCTTTGTTTGCTTAGTGTGTACCCCCTAAACATGGTTCATAATTTCCTGTACTATCGAGCTTCTAGGAGCAAAATGGCTTAAGCTGTCATGCATGGATGCTAGAAGTATCTTAAAATCTGGAATAAATATTTTGCTGTTTCTTCATGAGGAGTATTCTGTGTGGCAAAACAGTAACTGATGCACCTTCTAGTTTTTACACTGGTTTAGTAACAGAGCAGGGAATCCATTCTGGGTTGGGTATATGGTGTTCTCAGACAGCTTGTGCCTGCATGGGATTTGACAAGAATGTCTTTACATTATTTTTTTTTTCTTGTATTAATCCATTTTACTGATTCTGAGGCTTAAAAGGAGAAAATCTGAAAGAACTGCTCTCAGTGCTGAAGTGTAAATGAATTTTTTTTTTCTTGAAAAGCATGTTTTCTTGACATGTTCCTTTCCTCTTTTTCTGCCTGTTCCTGTCCCTTTGAAGGGTCAGATATTGGTAACTAGACTTCCAGCTACCTGCAGTCAGTTCTGCCATCGGTGTGCGTGTGGCATGTTATCACTTTGCTGTCTTCTACATTTGTACCCACATGTTACCTTGTCAGCAAAAGGCATTGAAGCTGTCTGGATTCCCATTCAAAGATTTGCAGGGTCTAATTAGAAGTGTAATGAGGTGAACTGGAAAACCTTGCATTGGGAGGGAGGGTCATGCCCCCTGAAAACAGGTTTCCTGATAAATCCAGTCTAGTTTTAGCAGGTTTCATTGCAAAAACTAAGGAACTCCAGGATGCAACAGCATCATGTACATCAGTATAGTCATCTCAATGGTGCACTCTGGGCTCTGGTTACTATTCCCCATGTCATATGAGCAAGATTTGAACTTTGAAAACCATATTTAACTTTTTTTTTCTGAAGATTGAGAGAGTATGTATGCGGTCTAAACTGAATTGGTTTTACATTGTGCTTTGAATGACTTTAGTGGAGTTATTCCTCACGTAGTGAGCATTGTAAAATTTTATGCCAACCAGCATATGTTTTACAGAGAAAAAAACACAACAGAACATGCTTAAATGCAGTACTGCAGAGGTTGTAATGTTAAAAAGAGCTGTGCAACAATATAAATATGAAACTTAAAGTTGTATCAGCATTTGCCGTTAGAGTGCTTTCTGGCACTTTATATAAATCACAGCTTAAAAAAATCCAGCATTTAAATGATAGTAAATTTTTTAGAATCTTTTAAAACTTCCAAGATATTTCATCATATAGGTTTTTTTCGTAGCCTGTCAAAATAAATTGCTAAGAGCTACAAGTCTCAAAATCTTCAAAGTGAATATTGAAAAACAAGCCCAACCAGCCGACCCTCCTTTCATTCCTCCCTCAACTCCCAAAGACAACAGAGTTAGTTTTTTCAGAAGGCAAAGGATGTTTCTGGAACTATACTTTGGAAGCATATTATAAATATATGTCTATTTTCCAATGATCATATTTCTCTCTTTCTGAAGCTGTAACACAGTCTTGCAGCATAATCAGTCGCAAGAATGACCTTTAGTTTTATCAGAATAAAATTGCTCTCAGGAGCGATTAACAAAAAGAAAACAGCATTTTTAAAGTCATTTTAGTACAGCCGTAGAGCCTGTTACGGTCAGTCATTTGGGCAGGAATAGGATTGCCTAGTCTGCCACCTTTTTAAACAGTTATTCTCAGAGTTTTGAGTATGTTTAATGCTGTTTATATTTTTTGTCTCTGTGCTTGTATTCAAGATTGCAGTGCATTATGAAATATGGAAAGGGCTCTAATGTTTGCATTCAAAAGAGCTATCAACAAGTCTTCACATGAAAGTAAAATGAAGTCTTTCAAATTCAGAGGTTGTGGTTTCCCATTCAAGAGATGCTATTATTTTAGCATTGTATATTTAATGCCTTGGATAGCTTTGTGCCAACACCTCTATTGTAACCTGCCCCACCCACCATGTATTTTATAACTCGGCTGTTAAATTCTCCTCCTAGTTGAAACTTGTCCTAAAAAATGTCAACTCAAGAGCAAAGTTTCTTCATCACGTTTTCTTATTAAAGGATTCCTTCTAATTTTTTGCAGGAAGGATCTTTCAGGAATAATAAGCAGTTGGCCCGTGGGTAGATACGGTTGCCTGTGACTGACTTCCATGGCATACATGTATATACATTCAGCAAATACAGAATCTAGAAAGAATAAAAAATAAACACATAACAAACACAAGGACCAAAGAAAGTCTAGCAACAGAAAGATCTGGTTCAGCCTGCAAATGATCTAAAGCCACGCCGAAAAGTCTGATTCTGCCACCTATGATTTAGCAGTGTCCCTGAGCATTTGGTTTAGAAGCTGGAAAATACTTCAGAGAAGTGTAATAAATTATTTCATTTGATTTTTTTTTGAGGGGAGAATGTCTGTGAAACTAGAACTTGGTCTTAGAGAAGACAATGCAGAAAGAAAGCAGAAATCTGAGTTGGGGAATAAGGAGACAAAGACATGAAGGAAGACAAAGGGAACAGTGGAAAAAATTGTACTTCTAGTATTTCAGTTTTTCCTGATGAATTTTCTCTAGCTTCATGTTATCATAGGCCTTGGGATTTTTTTCTAAATTGCAGTCTTAGGCTTTGAGACTCTTAGGAGAGGGAATCTCTACTTTTCTGTGCCTTTATACATCTGCATGGTAGTTATACTACCAGCACTTCCCTGGAACACAGAGAAATGTTCTTCTCTTGAACTGATAAAGTGCAGAGAAATAGTGTCAAAGCATGGTTGGCTCACAGGCATTTTGATGACCTCTTACCCGCTTGGCATCCCTACGTAGTTAAAGATCTTACTTCAGGTTTCTAGCTGGAATGTTATCTCCCAAATCCCAGTGCCACAAATATGTAAATGTAGATTTGAATGTGGGTTGTGGATGTAAAATTTAGGAATGTCCATCCAGGTACAATTTTGAATCTGCTACAGAAATGCAGAATTTAAATAATCTTGATCATTTGCTTTTGGTCCTGTTTCAACTGTAAACTTCTATTCCGATACCTCATTGCAGTTCTCTTCTGTGCCTTGTAAATGAACTGTACTGACTCAATGTCTGAGGTTTAAACTAATCGGATAATTTGCCTGCCAGCTCTGCCTCCCTGTGCGATACCTGGGCAAAACTTTTAAAGGCTTTTACAGATGCTTTTTCACTTGCCACATCTTTAGGCTTTGATTTTTATGCACAGTTTTCATCTGTGAAAGGAGCTATTTAATAGCTCCTGTAATTCCCAAATTATTCAGTTTTTTATTGTTGCACAGAGCCTTGACCTCATTTACTACTTGCAAATGAAGTTGGAAACCAGAAGTTCCTCCATATGTTTACCTTTCAGAGAAATGTAAGAGTGAAAGTATCGTTGTGGAAAATAATTTTTTTTTTTTTTTTTTGTACTGTTTAGCTCTCAGCAACTTATTGGAAATTCAAAATTATCTAGAGCATGTAAAGAGGAGACATGGAAGAGGAAGGTTAGGACAGTCTGGAAATGAAAGCATATAATTTGGTGTGTAACTTACAAATAGATGTGCATTTCAAGTGTGAAAAATAAAGAAATGGTTTCTCCAGCTGGAGCGGGGAAACAGGTAGTACAGGGGCCACATCGACTCTAATTCTTTTCTTTGCATGTGAGCTGATTGTTTCTGAACAAGTGGAGATTTGAGTGAGGCTGTAGTGTGAGGATGTGGTTTCTGGAACATTTGTTCTGCATGGATGACTGGTGGAATAAGTGTTTTAGTAGTTGTAGAATGGTTCAGTGTGGTTTGGTTTTGCTTTGTGTGGTTTTTTTTGGTTTTGTTTTTTTTTTTCCTTGCATCAGGAGTAGTTTTATATCTAGGTACTGTGGAAGTGTGTTCTGGAAATGGAAAGTGGCTTTTGTATTTGAAAAGGTGTACGTGCATAGATCTGTCCTTTTCTTAGCTTTGCCTTTTTTAATTTTTTTCTCTAAAAGATAGAACCTACATCAGTAGCAGAAGCAGAGCTTTGCTTTGTTGAGAAGGGTGGGAACGTGTGGCAGCAGAAAGTCGCTCCAGTATCCCAATTATTGGAAACTAAATGTGTCTCTAACACTTAGGCATCTCTGGGCCTGTATACATTGTTTCACAAATCTGAATAGGTGAACAGATCCACAGAAGAATGGGGAGAGCATGGAGCAGCCATACCTACTTTACAGGAAAAAGGCACGAAGTGTATCGGTGCTTTTGAAAGAATTTCTCAACAGTATACCATCTCTTTGTGAATGGTGGCACAGAGGACCAAAACGCATCATGTCGAATGAGCTTTTCCGTGATTTCCGTTCATGCGTTTTCCTTTTCCCTTTCACCTTCCTCCCCCTGGCCCCAAGCTTAAAATGCTGTAAATTCTTTTGAGTGTCACACAAAATACACCTGAAAACAGAGAGGGTTAAGAAAATGGCCTATACTCTCTGAAGAGGGCAAAAATGCGTTCTGTTAAGACTTTTGAGGTCTCTTTCTCACATGTTCCTTGTATCACCTGCACCAAGGTTACTTCGTGTGGTGAATTAGCAGAATTACATGCCGTGTCTGTTCATCTGCCCAAATAACAGGTATTCATCTTACCAAAGAATTATGAACTAGCTTAGATATAACAAAGGTATCTGATACTTGCTAGAAAAATTAGTCCTCCTCTGGTGCCTCTGCTTGGTATTTGTCATGACATGATATATGAAGTGAAGACATGGTTCAGCTCTAGCACAAAGAATTCTTAAGTTTTTCCTGTATCTCAAAACATAATGATTCAGACCAGAGAGCCACCTGTCCCAGTTCCTTGTGTCCCACAGCTGCTAGATATGGATGCCCAGTGGAAAGTAAGAACAAGGGAAGTGTATAATGTTTCATTTTCTGTTTTGACTGATGTTTTAAGTATTGAGTTGATGTTTGTATCAAAATATCTATTTTAACCCCAGTGTTCTGGAGCCTGTCTGATAAGTGAATCTGCAGATTGTTTTATTCCATGCAAAACACTTTTATTTGCACTTCTGGTGCCATTTTAGTGTTCAGACACCTAGTATTTTAAGGTTACTCAGTTTGCCATTCTCCCTTACCTTATTTGAACACCTTTGTTTTGTCAGCAAATTTGATCACCTCATTGCTTACTCCCTTTTCCAGGTCACTTATGAATATCTTGAACAGCTCGGTTCCTACAACGCATCCTCTGACTGTTCTGTGCTGTTTGTCGTCTTCACTCAATGTTACGCTCTTACACCTTGTCTGTTTAGTTTCTTTAAATGACTTTGGGAGAGATCTTGTTTAAATGTCTTTTGGAAATTCAAGTTGACCGAGCTACTCTTAACTGAAGATGTATTGAATTCTTCATTTTATCAGCTGTGTGATAATCCTTGCAGTCAACTTCAGTAGGCTTGCAAGGCAGGCATTCTCTTCGTAGAAACCATGGCAGCTTTTCTCTGAATAGAGAGAATTAGCTGACACTGGAATAAATGCTGTCCTTTGCAATTTCTTTCTATATACTCTCTAATACCAATATGTGCTTACAGGCCTGTAGTTGCCACTTTCATCACAAACCTTTTTTTAAGGTCACATTTATGGTTACACGCCAGTCAGAGGTTGAGGTGGGTGGTGTTTAAGAAATGGGGCTATGCATAGATTCATTTTTCTGTCAAATGAGAAAATGATAAAAATGACTCACCAAAAGCTTGTTGGTTTGCCAAAGTTTGCAATGTAAAATTCTTTATTATCTTGCCATAGAAAGTATTCATATCATACGCAGAAATGCAAACATCTCAATCTTTTCTCTTATTGTCATTGGCACCAGAAGATTTTAAGCTAACATAATAGTTAATTACTAAATGCAAATGTTTGTCACAGTTGTGTAAAGTGCTGATAACTTAAACTTTAGATATCCTGTGAGGACTAATACATAAAGAGCTTTAAGAGAAGCAGTCAATGCTTACGAATACATGAAAGCAGTTCTGAATCTTCTCTACAAAAGAAAACTTCCTTTTTGTAAAATTCTCAGTTTTTTTCCCCTCAAAAGATTCTCCTTCGCTGTGTTTATTTTTCTGTTTTCAAAGTCCATTCTGTAGCAAGGCAAAATAGCACTTGCCACCAACGTGTAAACTTTGGGAAGGCTGTAAATATTACTCCACTGTACCTTCAGCTGATGAGATAAAGGGACGTGCTTTGCAAATAGCTAGACGGGTAGTTGCATCTAGTAATTGAAGCTACTCCTTGTGCAAGTGCGCAGATCATACTTCTTCAGAAATTAAATTACTGTTTTGTTTCTTCTGCAGAAGCAAGGAGGTGAATATTTTCCACTTAAAGTAAGGTGACAATGGGAAAACAAGGATAGACTGGTAATTCTAGATACTTTCAGTACTGGAAGTGTGGTAGAACTGTTTGAACTGTTCTACTGCACCAACTACGTTTCTCTTGGAGGAAGGCAAGAAAGCCTAAGCATGTGAAGAGAAGACTGCCAAAGCATTTTCTTTTCATTATGCCGTAACAAAAAAGGCTAAATGAGATGACGCTTAACTTCTATCACTTAATTTCAGTAAGGCCCAAAGAAAGAGCTGTTTACTAGTAGCTAAATGCTTGGTATGTGAAGCAATCTCTGAGTAGTGGTGGGTGGTAGTGGGGACACATGGAGTGTGGATGGTCCAAGGACTGGTTGAAGTCAAAAGTCAATTTTTAAAAAGTTTTGTTTCTTCTCAAAGAAGCATCAGTAGCAGCATGGAATGTGGGGAAAGAAAGAAGAAAGTAAGGCAGATTGGTACAATTGTGATTTACAAATGCATACAGGAACAAATTATTTGTATTTGGAGAATAATAATATTAAAAATAGCTGATACTGGTTTGACCTAGAAAGTTTTGAAGTTTTTGACAAATCTCATAGCTTTTTTTTTTTTTTGATCACAACAGCATGTCTAATGGGCAAAGTAAAGCCATTGTGAAACACTATTGTGAATTTGACAAGGCCTTTAATACTCTCCTTCAAGGCAGTGTTCTCTTAACCAAATTAAGGAAATGTGGATGGTGGTGGACTTTTGATTGGAAAAAATTGGTCCCGAAAATAGCTTTTAGTGATAAAGCTATCAACCCAAGAGGGGATGTTAGGTGAGGTCATACCTGGCTGCGTTCTGAACTCTGCTGATTTCATTAATGATTTAGGCTGATGGAACAGAGGAGATGTTATCAGACTCGATAGCTTTATTTGCGAAGAGTTGCAACTCTTGGGAAGACAGAATGATAATGGTCTAGACAAATCGGAGTGTTGATCTGAAACCATAAGATGAAGCTGAAATACAGACACAAAGATTTATGCTTAGAATGAGGGGGAGTAGAAAAGAAGAAATAGAAGATGCGGAATAATTATTTTTCCCAGTAATAATAGTAATATGAAACAAAAATATTGCAAAGAGGATTTGGGGTTATGCTACGTGTTAGGACATAACAAATACACATGACGGAAGAATTAAAAGGCTACCATATATGAGATGAGGAACTGTGATTATCCCTCCTCTTATGGTGGTGACTGTGAAGTCTCAGCTGAAAATTGTTTTTTGAGAAATGTAGACCAATTGGCAAGAGTCCAGAGAGGAATTTCAGTAATGAACACATTCGAAAACATGAGCTATGAGGAAAGACTGAAACTTAGAAAAGGTTAAGACTGAACAAATTGTCAGGGGTGGATTAGTGTTCTGCTTAAGTGAAAGAGCAGGGGTAGTTGGTTTCTGGAGGTTCTCTTTAGTCCAGCATTCCAACAGTGGTAGTTTTGGATTTGGTGATAGCCATATCCTAGCTACGTATCCATAGCAGTAGCTACTTGAATAGAATGAGGGACTATGCAAAAAGAGAGAGGAGAAGTGGAGGCAATGACAAAGTAATCGCCAGTGATTATGCTACGTGACCTTGAATAAGAAGTGGATACGAAACTTGTTTTTCTTAACTTCTCAGGTACTGAGAGAGTCTCCAAACCTCTCTAAATAAGGAATGGTAATGCTATGTCTATTAGAACTTGCAGTTGTTTAAAAAAAAAAAAAAGGGCAACTTGAAAATGCAGCCACACAGTGCAGCCCCTCAAAACTGGCTCCTAGTGTTAGTTTCTTCCACCGCCACCAGCCACTCCCTCCTGTCTGCAGCAGTTTTGGAATGTCCCACGTGCAGAATGTAATTCCAGATGGTTCCATGCAAGCAGGCTGTTCAAGTGTGCGAATTCCTACTGTTGGAATAAAAATGTGAAGCAAAGTCTTGGGAGAACATTGTGTTCCTTGTCCTTTGAGGTAACGTGCAGACTCCTTAGATAACATAAAAAAGGTAAGAATGAAATTTGTCCCAATGCAGAGGTTTCTATCAAAGAAGTTTCTGTAATTGTTCCTGATACAATATAAAAGCAAAAAAGCTTAAAAAAAACCCCAAGACTTCTAAATCCAGCATTGTCGCACATTATTTTATTTAGAAAAGAAATAGAATTAAATTGAAATATGCAAAAATTGAGAATGAGACGGTATTCTTTTTTCTATTTGGCTTGAGATAGACTCCTACTGTTCTTTTGGATCTATACATAAGAAGTCATCTTTTGACTTAACTGCTTTTATTGATACGCTGAGAAGATGTAAAAATAGTGCAGGAATTGTGTAAAATGCAGCAATATTTAAAAACTTTGAAACTGAATTATGTGGAAGTATCATCTGAGACAAGGATGGACTATTTTTGCAGACTGGGGTAGGGATTTCCTGAAATGTTCCTGGAATGTAATTTTACTGGGGTTTAGCTTTTAGAATAAATACCACATCAGTGAGTTGCAGCAGAAGTGTAGCTCTAGTTCCCAAGGTGTGTGTGGTTGAGAGTTGTGTGAGAATTCATCTCTTTGTAAGCATTGTGGAAAACAGTTGTAAGAGGAAGAAATGTGAGAAAAGTAAGTTAGATGAATGACTGAAGAGGTGGTAAATGGACAACAGGAAGAACCTTAAATCCAGGATACAGATTCTTAGTGGTGTTCTCTTGCAGCAAAAATTTAGTAGAGGTGATGAAATTTAGTTCTTCCTTGATATTTAATAGTGATCATGATGATCATTAAATTACAGAGATCAAAAAAATTGTACTACATTTTAAGAAATGGTCCTCTTAACGTTTTTGTTTTTTTTTTTTTCTGAAATTCTATCAGCAAATGGAAGTTAAGTGGCTTGAGTACACTTCAGGTTTTTTCCGTACTAAAGTAACAGTAATTTGCACGTGCAGAGCAAATTCACATAAGGATCCTGGAAATATTTTTTGTTATTTGATTTAGCACCTATTATTTTCAGTAGTATCTCTGTATTTAGTGAATTATTTTTTCCTGATTCTCATCCTCTGTGCTGAATTTCCCAAACAAGTGGCTATGAGGGTTTTTTATAAGCATTCATTGTGCATTCAGATGCCAGTGCATAAAGTTCTTCAAGGGAACACACATGCAGAAATGGAAGATCTCAGAATAAATCACTTGTAGACAAAAAAAGAAACCCCAAAACACTCAAACGCTCCCTTTTTAATCCACATTTTTTTAGAATCCATTTGCAAGTCTTATATCCCTTTCACACTACTTCTTGCAAAATTATGAATCCTGGGCTCTTAAAACTACTTCTAAGGCATCTGTTTATGATTGGTAGTTAAGATGATTATTTACCCTTCTGAAAAATAAAGACATCTCTGGAGGTGGTGGGTTTTTTTGTTTTATTTAAACATTGTTAAAAGGTTAAGTATTTAAAGTGTAAACAACTCCTAATCTATGCAAAAACTTCCCAACAAACTTAGCCCAAATGTTGATGTTTTAAGAGACTTTTACATTTTTAAAGTTGGTACTGTCCAGTTTCCGTGCCTGGGTTTACAGAACTTGTTGTTTACCTATCCAAAGACTTTTTTTTCTTAATTACAGTTAAGGATATGGGAAGAACTTCTAAGAACTTTAAAGTCCCAATTATAAAGGAGGGGTTTTTTATTTCTGTCTTGTCCATTTAATTCTGGGATCACATAGTTTTGATGTCACCTGTCCATCATTAACTAGTCTTCAGAATTAACTACCAAGTTGCTTGGAAATGCCTAATTTTTGAGGAATATTTTAATAATGCAAGCTATAGTGAGACCAAAGGTAAAGCTTTTTGCCATCAGATCCTATTTGCCATCTCTAGATATTGTCACTGATGTAATCTTTGTCAGAATCTGTTGTAATGTGATGTGTCCCTGAAATGGATGTCCTGTTATATTAGTGGCTATAAAAACATCTCATCAAATGTGTTGTGGTCTGCTGGACTCACACATAAGAACTTCAGGAGGAGGGGAGGACCATTTCTTCTGTGCTTCTGATGGGTAAATTGAAAATCAAAGAGCGGATGTTACTGTGTCTCAGGTACTGGAAATAGGAGATGGAAGCTGTCAGAAATTTTTGGAGCTCTTCACACTCAGTGAAGAGTGTGATGTGGGGAGGTGCCACCTGCTGCCTAGTGGGGGCTCTGGATACTCGTCTCTAATTGGGTACCAGTGTTCCCCATGCAACATATGAGGAGAAGAGTAAGGCATGCAAGAAGCCAGCCTGCTGAATAGGAAGCTGCTTGAGCAACCTTCATTAAACACATCTGGACTGTTTTGCTACACTTGTTTATAGGCTCCCATCATCTCAGCTATTCTTGGTTGCCCTCTTTGTTGCCCTTAGTTGCCCTGAGGGTTCCAAGAACCTCTTAGGCAGTAGAAAGATTAATCTGTTTCCTTTGTTGGAAGCAAAAATTGGTTAACTAGTTATCGGTTTTGCAGCTTTGTTTTCCCAAATCCCGAGAACCTAAACCACGCTAACGGGGATGTCTGTGCTTATTCCTCATAATTCTTGATTTCTTTGTGTGGTCCCTCTAATACAGGTGGTCTGCCTCTGGCCCTTCCTTGCAAGAGCTGACAGACACGCCTAGAATATGTGTAAGGAATGGGACTCAGCTACTCTGTGTTTGAGAAATGTTCTGCTCTTCTGGGTGTTTTTGACTCCATATTCCTGGTCAGAGCAATGGAGTTCTGTGGCAACATTAGTGTTGAACAGCAGCTAGCAGAACATTGAAGTGCTTGAAGTGATAGTTTTTGAGCAATAGCCCTAGTCAACAGTGGTTACGTGTAGCCTCAACAGTCTGTTTGCCCTTATTAGTCTGCCCAAGGAAGTGAGAGAGGATCTTTGTGAAAGCAGCTATCTAGGTACTTCTTAAAATTTAGAATCATAGAATCATAGACTTGACTGTTTTGTTCCAGCACTAATTCTCCAGTGTAATGTAATCTTTTGATCTTTAAAAGCAGAGTTGCGTGATCATTTTTTGACCTCTGGTGAATATTTTCAATGATTCAGGCTTCTTTCTAGTGCACAAAACGAATATTTAGATGTGCCTAAGCATATAATATCTATGTGATTATTTAATAATTTATGTAGCCTAAATTGCTGATATTTGTGCCTTGTATTGTTAGTATGTGGTACACAATCAGATTAGGTTTTCACTCTGCCCTTCTGAACATACGGTGAAACAGTTGGATGTGCTTTTATATAGACTTTTTACCTGTTTATTAAACAGATTAGTGGTATTTTAAGAAAGCTTTCTCTTTGATGGGGAAGAGTTTGATGTCCTTCAGTTGGATGGATATTAAAAAACCCACCTGTGGAACCCTGGGGATTCACCTGTTGCACCTGTGTGCTAAAGCTCTAGATATGATTGTTGGGTATTCTTGTAAGGACTGGAGAAGTGTTGTCATTTGTCCTTTTGGAAAAGGCCAAGTAAACCTATATAATTATGTATCCCAGCTTTCTTAGAAAGGACAGGTCTTTTAGCAGCCTTCTTTCCTTTACTCTCTGAAGGTACTGGAAAGAGCAAGACCTGAGCTCATACAGGAGTGTACAGTAGCGAATTGCCTGTTTTCTCTCTTACTGCTGATGCCATTCAAGTACAATGCCAAGAGTATTTCTCACATTCTTGCTACTGAATATGCTGGGAATCCTCTATAGTCCATTTCTAATGGATACTGCCCTGCCCCCCTAATTCTTTAGTATGCTTGCCTAGCAACAGCATTGGCTGTTATTGCAAGATACCCATAATCAGTCTGTGCCATGTATGCTGGCAGAGAACTGTTCCATAAATCAAAATCATTGCTGTGATATACTGATTTCTGAAGTGTACAGGCTTGCACATAAATTACCACTTTGCATGAGACTGTGAACATAGTTCCCAAAATCTTTTTCTCTTTGTAGTCTTAACTTTCGTTTAGAGAATGTTTGGGGTTTCGTCATAGAAATAATTTCCTATCTTACCCACTACTGTTTGCACATACTTGTGTGAGTGCTAAAGATATATTGGAATCGAAACATGTAGGGATTTTTGTTGTTTTGTTTTAAATACTCTGCAGGAACATGAGGAAATTCCTTAATTGCTTCAAACCCCTTTCTAAATTGAAGTGTGTAGGTTATCTTCTACTGGGATTACTTTAATAGAACTGGAACCAATTGAGATGCTGCAGTAATGGAACAGAAACAGCTACATGTGGTTTTAACAGTAAGTGTTATTCGGAGGAGTTAAAGGAGTTTTTCAGGTGTTTCAAAATCCTTTGAGTGTAATAATAATGTTATATTTGGTTATAAACAAAATACTTTCAGTGTACATGCCACTTTAGGAGTCGCATTATAAAATTGGGCTGTGAAAAAAAAAGTAAAAGATAGTATTTTCTTCAGATACTAATCACAAGTTCTAGGAAATCAGCCAGTTTACTTCCATTTATATACTAGATCTATACACAGGGCTTGTTAACTTTTGTTGTGATGCTGGGCATCCTTCATTTTTGGCCTGGTTTTACAATTGGTATTAAAGCTATATTTGCAACCTCATTCCTGTAAAAAATGGAAAATGAAACTCTTCACATCTGTCATATATTGGGAAAAAAAAAGTTTTTCTGCCCTAGGTGTGGTATGTTTGCTCTCCCTTGGTAAATAACTGCTATGTTAATGGCTGCTAAAACAAACAAACATGTGTGTCTGTTGTTTCTAATGGCAGGAGGCAGTTTCTTCCCTTTCTTTCTGCACCTCTGCCTTGCAACCTGAACTCTGGTTTAAAAGCATGTTAAGTGCAGTAATTTCTGTATTAAAACAGAGAGCTTTTAATTTAGAGGATAACATTCATTGTGTGCCACAGTGGCTAAAGGGAAGTTTTGTCCTGAGCTCGGTTCTATTTGGGTATTGCAGTTTATTTGATATGTGACCAAATCTTACGTGTTCATAAGGTTTTTGTTTAGGCTTTAAAAATCCGCCTCCTAAATTTATTGTTTACTCTGAAAAAGCATTTCAAGCATATTAGGTGAGACCGAGTATGTTAGGTGAGACTGGTTTGTAGATCTGCATTCATCTGGCACGTTATTATTCTCATAACACGTTTCTAAAGCAAAATGCTGTAGGCATATTTGCTGACTTAATTGCTGTCTGATATATTGTTAAGCGCCATATAGCTTTTACAGAAAACAGACTGTGGATCTTTCTTAAGTAGTGGAATTAATAAAACTACAAAGAATTTTTATAACTGTAGATTAGAAGTTGCCTTGAGGTTATTCAGTTTTCTTCCCCTTTTTCTTCCCTACATCTTACCTTTGTGACTCGTATTTCTATAAAGTTTTGACTCCTTTTATTTGTGCTTTTGAATATAGACATAAATACAAATGGTTACTTCATTAAAAGCTCATGAAGTTTGCACTGCATTCAAAACTAGAAAACTGGATGAAGAATGAAAGAACAAAAATCAGGTTTAGCAATAATTGTATTTTAATGATAGTATTTATGATTGCTCTTAGACTGCTTTGTGAACTGCAAAGTTGTGATTTATGACTAAACCGCTCAAACCTGGTTTCCTAGAGCAAGACACAAATGTACATAAACATAGAGATGCCCGAGAGAGGGAACTGCACCAAATACAGTTAGGGTTATGAATCTCTTTTGGCACAAGATGTGGTCTAAAGAACAAAATTGGTTGGGGGGAAATATGTGCTTACCTTTGGGTGGCAGCATCTCTCTGATATCAAGGAATCTCATTAGTATGATATGCATCACTGATCTTTTTGTAAAGTCTTTATAAAGACAAAGCAACAAAGACAGAGCCTTTATGAGCAAGAAATGATGGTAGAGAGAAAGCCCAGAGGTAAATGATGCTAAGTAGGGATGAAGCATAACTCGGAGCTCTAGCGAGGGACCGCTGCTACTGGGCAGTGAAGCTGTAGCTGTTACACTTGAGATAAGTTACAAAGTCCTTGCAGAAAAGCAGGAGACAGCTCTTCCATTAATAAGCAAAAGAGGAACCTGAAATGCAAGATGCCCCAGACAGTGGAATGGGAAACTTTTCACAGGTAGCCACGATATTGCTGACTGAGGGAGTTGGGGTTGTTCAGTCAGGAGAAAAGAAGGCTCCGAGGAGACCTTATAGTGGCCTACCAGTATCTTAAGGGGGCCTACAAGAAAGCTGGTGAGGGACTTTTTAGGATGTTGGGTAAAGGTAGGACTAGAGGGAATGGATTAAAACTAGAGATGAGACGATTCAGATTGGACGTTAGGAAGTTGTTCTTCACCATGAGGGTGGTGAGACACTGGAACAGGTTGCCCAGAGAGGTGGTGGAGGCCCCATCCCTGGAGACATTCAAGGCCAGGCTTGATGTGGCTCTGAGCAGCCTGGTCTAGTGGGAGGTGTCCCTGCCCATGGCAGGGGGGTTGGAACTAGATGATCTTTAAGGTCCCTTCCAACCCTAATAATTCTGTGATTCTGTCACTTCAGCACTGACCTTCTGAAGCTTATGTTCTTTCTTTCTCTGGCTTTAGTTGCCCCCTAAGTTATCTGTGTAAAATTGACTCGATGCTTGTATGTATTGTCTAGTACTGGTGACACAGGAGTTATATCCAAGTATTAAGTGCAAGCTGGCGTTGAACTTTCAGAAAGCTTTTCTGCAGAAATGCAAACACAGCCTATTTGTTAACAAACCCTCACAGACGGTTACACCTGGATAATCTATGCATGATGGTGTGCTTACCAGCTTGGTGTTGATCAGTGTTTGCCACCCAGATCTGTGGGAACATCAGATGTTATGATTTAATCTGTGCATGAGTGAGGTAACAATCTTACAGAACATGTTTTATTTAGTAGATAAGAGTGTGGTCCAATTAAAAACCAAAAGTTGTCGTAAAATTACTTTCAACTTCTACCTCATGGACATGGAGAATAGTTGCAATTTCCACTTTGTACAACTGTAACTTACTGAATAAGCCAAGTTTCACCCTCCTACCATTTTTAAAAACAAGATTTAAATAGCTAAAAATCTGTGTTTCCTCACCAAAACAAGCTTTTTAATTTTTTTCCTAAAGTTTGTTCAAATCATACCTAAGTTGAAAGCTCTGCTTTGAAAGGACTTGTTATTAAGAATGAGAAAGGAAACTCATTAGAGGAGTAGCACTAGAGGATGATGAAGAGTGAAAACTGAGGCATACTATGTATATCGTGCTACAGAAGAAGGGAGAGATTTTTCCTGCATCGGAGACTATTCAGCCCATAAACTATGCTAACCTGTCTCCGTAGGGGAAAAAAAAAAAAAAATCCTTAAACTTTATGCCTCAGTGAAATAAATTGTATAATGAAGGTTTGAGTTTACTTTGTCTAGAATTATTTCAGAAGTAAGGGCAGACCTGTGTGCAGATGTAACATAGTTCTGGAGCAGTAAGCCAAGCAGTAATGGTAAAATGGTGTCTGTTGAGTATCTAAGGTATCTTGAGATACAGACCAGCTATCTGTTTGGGCCAAGCTACAGGTGATCTTTGAGATCGAGCTTTCAGCAGCTCCTACTTGGAGCAGACTAAGCTTTGTTCTAGGTCCTAAGACCAGGAGGTTCTGTAACAGTTTGGTATGACTAGAGTATAATCATTGCAATGTTCTCAGGACAACGCAAGCTCCTTTTCATGGTCCAGCTACAATAGTGGTACGATGGAAAAGCTGTTAAGATGGAGCTGAAGATGCGGACTAGTTTTTCTATGGAAACTAGGAAGCCTTTTTCCCTGCATAAAAATGGTTCAGTGGTGATGACAGGGGCGGGGGTGGGAGGGGTGGGATTGGAGGACAATAAACCAAAAATTATCCAAAATCCAACTTTTGTACTTGCCTACTCTTTTCTGAAAATGTGAGTCTTGCTTAGAAAATTTACCAATATGACTGTTAAGCATTGTAATTTGAATGGTTTGTATCCTTATTCTTTTATATATGGGCACAACCAGTAGCTGTAATAAATCTCTTAAAACGAAACAGTCACCCCTTTTTGCAGAACGTATCACAGTAAATGCATTTTCCCTTCCCTTTGAGGAAGCTGATGGTCTGATATCACCAGGCAAAAACTTCCATGAAGCATTATAATGGCATTTTCAAGATCTAGAAGTTGGAGTTTTTATATATTTTTTTTTCTCTCCCTGAATTAATAATTAATAACATTGGTTGATTATTTCCTTTCTTGTTGTTGGGGGTGGTGGTGGTAAGAGGAGGCAGATAACGTATGAGATTTTTCACTGAAAACTCAATTTGAAGGTTATCTCCCTTCTCATCTGGTGGGATGCCTCACACGAGTGGAGTGCCACAATCGATGGCTACAGGCTCTTCAGGAGGGATAGACAGGAAAGGAGAGGTGGTGGAGTGGCCCTGTATGTTAAAGAATGCTATGAGAGCTTGGAAATCAAGTATAGTGATGATGGGGTTGAGAGTGTTTGGATTAGGTTAAGGGCCAATAAAGCTGATATCGCTGTGGGAGTCTGCTATAGACCTCCCAACCAAAGCAGTGAGGTGGATGAAGCTTTCTATAAGCAGCTGGGAGAAATCTTGCAGTCACTTGCCGTTGTTCTTGTGGGGGACTTTAACCTCCTGGGTATCTGCTGGGAATACAACACAGCAGAGAGGGAACAATCCAGGAGGTTCCTGGAATGTGTGGAGGATAACTTCCTCACACAGCTGGTAAGTGAGCTGACCAGGGAAGGTGCCCTCCTGGACCTGCTTCTTGTGAACAGGGAAGAACTTATGGGGGAAGTAAAGGTTGGTGGCCGTCCAGGGCACAGTGATCATGAGATGATTGAGTTTTTGATTCTTGGAGAAACAAGGAGAGGGGTTAGTAAAACTGCCACCTTAGACTTCTGGAAGGCAAACTTTGACCTGTTCAGAAGACTGCTTGACAAAATCCCTTGGGAGGCTGCCCTGAAGGATGTAGGAGCCCAGGAAGGCTGGACATACTTCAAGAGAGAAGTCTTAAAGGCACAGGCGCTGGCTGTCCCTGTGTGCTGAAAAGCAAATAGGCGGGGAAGGAGACCGGCCTGGCTAAATAGGGACCTTTGGCTGGACTTCAAGAACAAAAGGAGAGTCTATGACCTTTGGAAGAGCGGGCAGGTCTCTCACGAAGACTATAAAGATGTAGTGAAGCTATGCAGGGAGAAAATTAGGAGAGCCAAAGCGCAGCTAGAGCTCAACGTAGCTACAGCTGTTAAGGATAACAAAAAAAGTTTCTATAAATTCATTAACAACAAAAGGAGGATTAGGGAAAATCTCCCTCCCTTATTGAATGTAGAGGGAAACATAGTCGCAAAGGATGAGCAAAAGGCTGAGGTGCTCAACGCCTACTTTGCCTCAGTCTTTAGCAGTGGAACTAGCTGTTCCCCGGGCACCCAGCCTCATGAGCTAGGAGACAGGGAGGGGAAGCTGAACGAGGTCATCACCATTAAAGAGGAAGTGATCAGTGACCTGCTACACCACTTGGATGCACACAAGTCTATGGGGCCAGATGGGTTACATCCAAGAGTGCTGAAAGAGTTGGCAGACGTGCTCGCCAAGCCACTTTCCACTATTCACCTGAAGTCATGGCTAACTGGGGAGGTCCCAATGGACTGGAGGGTAGCAAATGTAGCACACCCATCTACAAGAAAGTCAGGAAGGAGGATCCAGGAAACTATAGACCTGTCAGTCTGACCTCGGTACCAGGGAAGGTCATGGAGCAGATCATCTTGAGTGCCATTACAAGTCCTCTAACAGACAACCAGGGGATCAGGCCTAATCACCATGGGTTTATGAAAGGCAGGTCCTGCCTGATGAACCTGATCTCCTTCTATGACAAGATGACCCGATTATTGGACGAGGGA
>VWZL01001544.1:501830-536166 GCA_013396915.1 Stercorarius parasiticus
GGCACCTCAATACGAGAGAGATATCGAGGTGCTGGAGCGAGTGCAGAGGAAGGCAACGCAGCTGGTGAAGGGCCTGCAGAATAAATTTTATGAGGAGCGACTGAAGGAGCTGGGACTGTTTAGTTTGAGGAAGAGGAGGCTGAGGGGAGACCTCATCACTCTCTACAACTACTTGAAAGGACACTGTAGAGAGGCTGGTGCTGGTCTCTTCTCACAGGTAATTAGTGACAGGACAAGAGGGAATGGCTTCAAGCTGCAACAGGGTAGGTTTAGACTGGACATTAGGAAAAAATTCTTCACAGAAGGAGTGGTCAGACACTGGAATAGGCTGCCCAGGGAGGTGGTGGAGTCACCATCCCTGAATGTGTTTAAGAGTCATTTAGATGTGGTGTTAGGGGATATGGTGCAGGGGAGAACTTTGTAGAGTGGGGTTGATGGTTGGACTCAATGATCCCAAGGGTCTTTTCCAACCTAAATGATTCTGTGATTCTTCTAACCACAAACTCAAGGGAAACTTTCCTTATGGTCTGGTTTTGTTCTAGTTAAGACTTATTGAGCTTTGCTTTGAATTTGCTATAGTAAAACAGTGGAATGACTTTGTGAAAGACTATACAATTCCACTGCATGCTTGATTTGCACAGGTTTATCAAAAGGTGTACTGCAAGGTTTCTACTCATGCTTTGCTTGTGGAGAATTAGTCCTGGAGTTCCCCTTGGGAACTGAATAGCAACTGTGACTCCTGACTCAGGTATGTGGAAGATGCTGTAGCTGCATTGGAAAAGCATCCTCAGGAAGTGCAGGCTTTTCGCTAAGTACTTGTGAAAATTCTGTCAACCTTGAGTAGATGGGGACCATCATTATGTTTAGATTCTGTGGTGGTTGGTAGTAGATGTATCTTGGAACTATTAATAAAATAATAAAGTATGCTAGGTGCTGAAGAGGAAGATGAGCCATAAAAGGGTGTTATTCATGGGGGTCACTTATTTTAGGGTTATCTTGAGTATGTATGTGGTAGAATGGCACAGAGAGAAAATGCAAAAGCAGAGCTGGAAGTTAAAGGAAAAGAAGGTGAAATGGAGGAGAGATGGAGCTACAGGAGGCAGACACTGCAGCATGTTGAAAGACAGGAAAATCAAAAGAACCTCATTTTAGCAACGATAATAAAAGGAAAAAAGTGAAGTAGAAAAGCAGGAAAGGAAAGACTGCATACAGGAGGCTGAGAAAGCACTAAAATATGTGAAAAGGATTCAGTGAGATCAGAATAGATTCCTGAAGAAGCAACTGAACAGTTTGAGAATGAATCAATATTTTTTTCCTTAAAATTCTTCAGAGATTAATTTTGGCTAAAATGTAGCAATTTCTTTTTGCAAGGGAGGAGGTAACAGATGGACCCAGAGAGGGTCTTGATTTTCATGTCCATACAGAATCTTTGTTTTATTTTTGTTTGTTGAAGGCATTAAAAAATACCTCTGGCAGTTTTTCCATTTCCTTTGGCTTTCATGTGTAAAGAAATATTCAGACTGGGAGAGGGGATGGGAAACCAAGCCAGGTGGCAAGCCTATTCATCACCTAGTCAGTGGTGGAAAATATTGAATGATCAAATGAAAGTGTCTTAAAATAACATGAACACAGAGACAGAAAAAACTGCCAAGGGAAGGAATTTGTGTTAAAAGAAAACTTGCAGTTTCCCTGTCTGGTCCTAATAAATTACTTCAATGTTTAGTGGAAGGCTGTATATGTATCATCTGCAGCTATAATTTTTTTATTATTATTACTTTTTAGAGTAATTAGAAAGTCATAAAGAAATACTTTTATCTGAAAGGAATTCAATTTGAATTCTTGCATGGAAAATACCTCTGGTATGTGTATGTATGTGAGAATGCCTACATGCTACAGGTTGGTCTCTCTAAATTTGAAAAGAAGAAGAAAATCTTTTTGCCCATTATTGTAAATAAAAAAAATTTTCTGTAAGTTACTGAATAAGCTGTGAGGCGGTTTGGTAGCTCTGTCAACTTCAGTCTGTAAGCCAAAACAACACGAGAAAAAATTCTCTTTGAAGCAAAGAAGCTTCAGATCTTGAACTTAAACTTGCAAGTGACATATCAGCTATGAATCTCCATCAGTCTGCACGATTAAATGAGGCATGGTTAGTTTTCTTATAACCCTTCGCCTATCCCATATTTTTCATAATCTGAAAAAGGTCAGGTGGTAGGAGATCCAACCTCTAAACTTGCTTTCTTTGTATACTTTGTATTCATGAACTGAAGAACGGTGTCTGCTAATAAAGACTACAGTGTTTAAAACCATTATGGGGTTTTAGAGAATGTTCAAATGTATCTGCTGGGAGCCTCTAATATTTTGCTGGCAGTTGATATGTTTAATTATTTTTACTGTATTCGGCTAAATTTTAAAGGGTTAAGTAACCATGAATTTTTGGTTATTTCCTAAAGGGTCCCTTTCTTTATACCCAGACACCTTAGTCACAACCGTGCAGGAAACGGGAGCTATGTACCAGCACTATTTAAAAAACAATTAATTGCTTACCTAAGTATTCCTACAAAAATAAAACTTCTAATGAATTTAGCTAACATTTACATGTTAGTAAACTAACATTGGCCCCAGCAAATGCTGCTAGACCCCAGGTACTTATCTTAAAAACTGGATTTATGCTGGACACATTCTGCTATAGTAAGGTATAAGTTCATCAGTTGAGAGAAGGCACAGCACAGAAAATGCTGATGTAAACGTGTATATGCTACCTAAATCCTGTATTAATTGAGTCCAGGCTTAGTGAGATCTTAAGGCTTTAATTTGTTGTTTAGATGCAAAATATTGTAATTGATTGGTCAGTGTAGGAATGTGCGATAAGAAATGAAGAGCTTAGAAGTCTTGGAAGAAATGGAAAGGAATTGGTTTTTAATCATAGATTTGGGTTGATAGAATATATCTAAAGGAAAATGCCGGTTCATTTCCCCCTCTCTTATAAAGAATAAAAAGACACTTTGACCAAACGCTACCAAAATATTTGGAAGATTTCTCCCTCCATTCCACCCCTCTGTCTAAATTGTGAATGGAAATGGACGTTTAGCTGTAAAAGCTTTAAAGATAACTTAAAAGACTTTCTTTTCCCTGGCTGGTTCTCAAAATAAATAACCTCCCATTTTTAACATCACTGTCTAATAGTTTGTCCAACATATGTAAAAATAATGTCATGTTAGCATTTATCAATTGTACAGATGCTATTCATCAGCCAACAGTATTTGTAAATAAGTTAGTATAATGGATTTTTAAAATCCAAGCTGCTTAAATTAAAAACATATTTCTTGTATGTAGCAGATGCTGTTTGGAGATTTGTTTTCTATGCACATGAGCTCTTGGGAACATGAATTGTCCTAGTCCGGGTTGTTCAAAGCTGCCCTACTTGGTGACAGAGTTCTTGGGTGCTACTGTAGTGCAAAGAACAACAACATACTAGAAGTATTTTGACAAACACTTAAAGAAATAGAGGGGTAAACTGTCTTTAAAGACATTCTTTCCAATGTAAAAATGTCTGTGTGGCCACTGGGAGGCAAGGAGATTAGGAATTGGCTTTATTCAGGTGCCCTCGAGTGATTTTAAGTTCCAGTGCTGCATATACATTCTGAAATTTGGAGTTTAACAGTTGCAACTGGGCTTGAATTCAAATGATTTTATTGATTTTAATTGTTTTATGCCAAATTGCTCTTAGAAATCTCTCTGCTTGAGTGCAAGGTTAGCTGGTTTACTCTTCAGCTACCTGACGGTCTTTCTCAAAATTCTCAGACTTGTATCGCAAATGTATTTTTGAATTATATGCCGTACTTAATGAAAAGCAGATGGTTGATTGGAACAAGCAGTATAGCAAATTTAGTTTTCTGCGTGCATGAGGGAGAGATTTATAGTTCCTGTAGTATATTTTGTGTCTTTGTAGACTAGAAGGCCGCACCTTGCAGCATTAGAAAGTAGGCATGAAAGAACCTTTCAGGTGATGAAGGAAAAAGCAAAGAACTTTCTTGTCCCAAACTTTGTGGTTTTGGATCCCGGCACAGTTGTATTTCACGGAATTAGTGGGAAACGGTTTAAAACAGACAGTCATTTTCATCGTGACTCATTATGCATAGCAATATATTATATATAAACACATTGTTTGGAGCCAACACAGAGAGTTTTATTTTGTGGTTCAATTAATGTTATACTGAATATGATCTTCTGGAAATAGAATACCCTGATTCTGATTCTGCCAATTACATACTAATGAACCGTGTCTGTACCTCCTTTATTTGCAGCTGACATTTTGCATTTATTTAGACAGAAAGCTTCATAGACTGAGGTTCCCTCTAGCTACATACAAATGACATACAGTGCAACAGCAAAAAGTTGGGGTACCAGAATACAAATACCTCATTATCAGTATTATAGATTAATTCACTGATATGTCAACAAGCAAAATTCGCTTTTCATTTTTATCTGAATTTTGGCCCCTAAAAGTTATGAAAATTATGCACTTAATAGTGTGAGCGTAAAAAGCCTTTCTTTCTAGAAACCTGCAGGACCACTAGGTCTACCTTGTCACTTCCAGTCTGCAAGCTGCAGTCTTTACTGGTTCCTGTAATGTATCAGTGACATAAAAGTAGACAAGTTGGCAAGTAGGCACAGCTCTTCGGAGGTGTGAAAAATCCAGCAGGCTTATTTTGTATCTTTTTTCTGACTGGGTTTCCAAGGAGGAAAAAAATCAATAATGGATTCAATGATATGGATTCTAAAATGGAACAATCTTGATAGAATTGCATCTATGTACACTTAATAGCTATGTAAACAAAGGTTGGAGGCTGAGGTTAAATCCAATACATGCAAGTTAAATGCTACTGTCTGACCCTTATTTGAACTGCAGGGTCAGATCCATCACAACATAATTGGTTTATCCTCTTGTGTCTAAGATGCTCTGTAGTAAACAAAATATTTTTATATCCTGGAGAGCTTAGATTACAAATGAAAACTTCTGAGTCTGGTAGATTTGATTCATACAGGCTAAACAATGTGTGTGGCTAAAGATGCTCTGTTAGCATTTTGGAAAGTCACACTAGTTTCATATGTAAAATAAACCCTTGTTTGAACCACAGGGTCAGAATGATCACAGTGGTAACTGGTTTGTCCTCTTACGTCTAAGATGCTGTGTAGTAAATGGAATATTCTTATGTCATGGAAAGCTTAGGCCTGGCCACTGCTATTCTTGGTTGCTGTTCAGTAATTCCTGTAACGACAAACTTAGTGAATACTCATTCCCAGTTAACATTGAATGTGCTAGTAATATACACCTTTATGAAAACTTTCTCAGGCTGGAAGAGTCCAAGTGTATGTAACTTCTGGTAGGTAAGTTGTTCTGTGTCATTGGTCATCCAGGCAGCCCTCCTCCGTACTTTTGTTAGCTCTACTAGGTCTGTTCTGGAAAGGAAGAGTTAAAAATTATGTTTCTATGGTGTAATCACTAAATACAATCACTTTAGTGTTATGATAATGCGATAGCAAGTAAGATATCTAAGTTGGATCCATTCATTTTTCTTATTAGAATATGATTTTAAAAAAACATTCCAGTAGTTCAGACTACTGAACTTAAGTTTTAGTGAAACCCCTTGTTTGACATTTCAGCATAAAGCATGGATCCTGCGTTTGAAAACTTTTTGTGTGGCGAGGTGCTGACAGAAAGGTAAACTCTAAAGTTATCTATGTCTCAGATGAACTCTTCTGCTCCTGCTTCCCCCAACTCACAGAAATTGTTCAAGCACAACACAACTATTTTTCCTAGGATGCTTGCACACCAGGCTTGGGAACCTGTCTACATAAATACGTATACAGTATGTTCTGGGAATCCAGTCTTGTTGACATATTTGATACATAAGAAAAACTCAATAAACTTTGGTGGGAACACCCTCCACCCACCACCCACAATAAAGTCTTTCTCAGTGTGGGATTTTTCTTAGATGAATAACTTTTTTTTTAGATGAATAACTTGTGTTTTTTAGGTTAATAACAAGATTTTACAAATACGCAAATAAACTGGAAATATATCATTAGGCCTTCTATCGGTAAATGCTTCTTAATACAAAGGAAAATGAGAAAGTCTTGTATTTCTCATCTAGATGTAGGCAACACTTGGGACAGCATGCAAGAGTTACCATTTTGTCTTCAGCTAAGCAGGTTTTTATGTATGTGCTGGTGATCTCAGTTTTGTCATTCCCTCTCAAATTAGCTTTAATTGTTCATTACTTTTCTTGCCTATGCACTACACTGGGGGAGGAGGACAGCCTAATTCTTCATATGAATGCTGTAGGTGATCATACAGGAGTTGGTCTTTCTACAGCTGCTTGAGAAGTAGAGGACATGGTATAGACAACTAGCAAATCAATAGCAAATCAGTCTGTGACAGCAGAGTTCTCTTGTATTCAACTGAACTGTAAAGAAAAGCTAGAAAGTATATCTTATACTGTACTCATCTTAAAATTGTACCATTTGTCTCATCTTCAAAGACTACTGAGTGCTGGAAAAGTGGACAGTGAGGATTTTATTCGAGTATATAGTGTGTATAGACAGCAGGATGTAACTGTATGATGTTCTCACAGTCTTTTATGTTGTTGCCTTTGATTCTACAAACTTTCCTCCATGCAATAGAATGGAGTTTTGTATCCCAAATTCGGAAAAGAACTGTGTTCTCTGAAATTGGTCTGAGTTGAAACTAGAAGGTGACACACAGACTAACTTTATGCTAGACAGTGGTGTGTTGAGCGGGAATTGTGCTTCCATTGAAGCTGATGGGTATTCAGGTAACACTTACAAATAAGGAGGACCGAATATAACTTTGTAGTTTGACCTTATATATGATAAGTATTCCTAATAGAGCTTCTAAAGTTTTTGTCCTGCAAAATCAACTTATATGCCCCCTTGTCGTTGCTCTGTTTAAGACAATGAATATCTCATATTGTCAGGGTTGGATTCCCAGAGAGACACGTCATGTCCCTCACACTCCTCTTAACATGAATAATGCACCCATGTCATGTGATAGAGATGGTGGAGAGCTAAGCACCATTTTTTTCTGTTCTGCAATTCTCTGCAGCCCTGGTTACGCTGTCTTTTGGAATGAATGAAACTTTACAAAGGAGTCTTGGACTTCATTTAGCTTTCTAGAAGGCTATTGGGTGTATCTGAAGCTGGTTAACTGGGCTCACCCTTAATTGGTTTGAGGATAGACAACTCTAGAAAACAGTTCATCTCATAAAATCATGATTGTTTAAGACAGGAAAACTTCTTGTCTTTGACAGCTTCTTATTTATTATTGGCCAGATCTAATAATTCTGCTTTGTGTGCTCATATCCAGATCTGTTGGTAGAAATGAGCTATTAAGAAATTACGTAGTGCAGAGTATACTTAAATCACAGTTCTATCACAGATCCATATTCCTGTTTGATGATAGGAAACATGACATTACTTGCTTCTGGGAAATCTGTACATAACATTTGTATAATTTATCTAAAATCTTTGCCCTCAGAGAGATGTAACAGCTGCAGAAAATTCCCTCAGTGTTATCATGTATGCTCTCTGACTACAATGTATGTGTATGATTACAATGCATTTTAAGAAACTTACCTCCTGGAAACTTCTGCAAGTGATTCCAAATAGATTCCTTATAAACTAAGCTCGCAGAGATTATAATCAATTTTCAGATATAGCCAGTAACCTCTTCTTTTGACCAAGAGGCTTAATTGGTTTCTATTACCTAAATTTGGAAAATAGGTTAGCATGTTGGATTGTGTCCATAAAGAAATGATACATGTACTGCAAGCTCACACTAAGATGCTGTGGTTATTTTTTTTTTATATTTGCAGATATCCTGTTTTCCTCATGGCTTACAAAGAAAACTCAGTATCGAGGGAACTGAAGACTGGGATGTGCTGGGCTAATACAAATTTAACTGAAGCCAAGAATGCCCCTGGTTTGGCTCTGGAAAGAGTACTAAGCAGCCAAGGACATTTAGAAGGCCAAACCCAAACCAGTACGGTGAGCTTCCTATATTGTACTGCATACAGCGATGATTACATATGTGAATCTTATACTGTCTATCCTGTCTTTATATCTTCTTTCAATAGAGGATAGTCTGTTTTCTAAGTGCCAGAGCAGGTTGACGGTAGCTTCATAAGAGATACAAACTATACATTCTGCTTTTCTAGAAACAGCTTTGATTTCTTGTCATTAGCTCACCACTTTTTAGCCAGAATTGACTGGATGGCTCTAGTTTGCCCTGGTCAGGATGTGGGAAAAGCTAAATACAACGTAGAGACTGAACTAAAACATTATATTGGCATTGAGAGAGAGTCAATAAGTAAATTATTTTGCAATGTAAGTAGAAACCAGGGTGGTGAAAAAAAATAAAAATAAATTGCAACATTGTTTATCTGCTTTTGTAATAACACAGCAGACCTGGATTTCTTCAGAGGATTATTATTTACTCCTGATACTGTGCTTCAGTAGTATCTCTGAACAGACTCTTCCTTTAAAACTGTTTTCACAGAAAATGTCTAGCTAAATATTTGTGTTAAAACAGCCTCTGGCTTCTTACAGTTATATTATGTAAGGTGTTAGGAGTTATATTCCCTATCGCTTTGGGAATTCTTTAAATATCTAGAGTGGAATAAAATGCTTTAGTCTGAATGAAATATAAGATCCCCCAAGTGGTATCTTTCTTTAATTTAGTTGATGTTGCCTTTTTTCATAAATCTACAAACATTCATGTGGAAATGAGTGTTTAGCTTATTCATAGATATCCCTATTTTATGTTTTCACCAAACTACTTATCCATCTAATTTAAAATATTTTGGTCGTCTTTTCTAGAAGATCCATCTGCTCTTATGAATTTAAATCTTTCTGTGCTTCTCTTCTCCACTTTTTCTCTCGTCTTGCTTGTTGTTATGCCTGAATTAAAAACATCTGGATTAAAAATGCTGAGGTTTTGATAACAAGTCTGTCTCATTTATTTTTCTTGTAAAATGCCACAGCGTCCTTTCTATACTTAGCATCCAAGAAAAGTTGAGATGTGTTGAAAGTTTTCACTAGAAACTTTTTTTTTATAGAATATCACTGTTTTGATCAAGATTTTTTTTGTTTGTTTCATATGAAGTTTTTACTTCCTTTGGAGAGTTAGCTTGTCACTACACCTCTGAAAGGAAAAGAAAACTGAATTTTGTGTAGTTTCAACATCTGAGATTAAAAAAAATGAAAATTTGCACATATCTTTAGTGATTCCAATTGTAATTACCATACTTCTCTGCTTGCATGTGTTTTGCCAGCAAATCCTGAAGGGCCAAATGCACCCAAAAAAAAAAAGATCAGGGGGGCATACAGCAGACAAAAAAACCCATGCAATGATAACATGCATTAGCAAACCATGCAGCAAAAAACTATACAGAAATTTTGCATGGCATTATGTACTAGGAAGAAAAATCTATGCTACCAAAACAAGGTATGACTGAAGGAAAATGAATGCTAGCCCAGCAGTTTAGCCAAGGATCTCCCCGTTCGTTTTTCATTTCTTGCCAATCTAACCATGTTGTGACCTGCCCAGAAACAAGGACAAAGAGTGTAGACCAGGGAATGAGGTGTTTGTTATGGGTCCAGTGTTACCACTTGAAAATGGATTATGCAGATGAGTAACCTCAAGCTCCTGACACAATTTGCAATAGTAAGGTTGGAAATTCAAGTTAGTGCAAATGCTCTTCAAGCTGGAACAGTTGCTATTGCAAAAATGAAATGCGTAAAACCAGGCATGAATGGTAGACCTGGGGAGTTTGCAGTTTGTTTACTGACTATCATGTGCTCGAATCAAAGGGAAATTGTTTTTCTAAAGTTGCTAAATTACTGATTTAGGCAGAGCCACTTAAGAACAATGCTTAGTGATTCTGAAAATCCGATTAGCAACACAGGGTTCTGTGTCTTCACAAGTTTCCTCTAATTCTGCTGTTGGACTTGAATGCAACTGCAGAACTGATTTTCCTGCACGCTTGGGACTGCTATACTGTAGCCTGAACTTTACAAATCAGATGCGGTATTAAAGTATGCATTATAGAATGAAGGAATTCTGAGCACTGATGTTGATGCGTGAACAATAACATAGAATAAACTACGATCAGGAGGAATATCAGTTAATATCACATCCAGTTCTTTGAGTTCATACTGAACTCCTGTGGAACTGCAGAACCAAAAACCGTCTGTGGCTCTGCCAAGGAGTGACTGCCTGAATTTCCACTGGAAATTCCAGTGAGCATTAGCACTTAATTACTGTACTGTACCTTAAAGGCAGAAATGAAGTGATGTGCAGCGTAGCTATGTCCCTCTACTACTTTCTACATGTCTTAATGCATCACACTACAACTAAGTCAGGAGTAGAGCTCCTTTGCTGATAATCTGTTCTTGGCAGGATCTGCAGGTACATAATAAATAACTGACTCACAATTATACGACATAAATTGTCCCTGCTTTCTCAAGAGGATAACTGCATAATACATGCTCATTAATAATTATTGTAGGTACTGAAAACCAGCCTAACTTCCTTTCCTTGTTTATAAAGCTAGACTGAACTATTTTTGGACATATTCTATGTACACAGAAGTTTATTCTGCCGTCAAACTTTTGAAGTGACATTGTAATTCTCATAGACAAAAGACGTAAAATTGTCTGTCTTGCCTAAAACTTCAGTCTAGTTCTTGATCGCCGACCTCATAGGAATATGGGGTCAACTCTCAGGATTTTGGCACTCAGAATGGTGCTGTGTAGTGAGCGTTTGGGTCCTCAGCAAGATCATCTCTGGATTAGGTTTTGCTCACATTAAAGTCAGCTGGGCAAATAGTTTCTGCCATTTGACTTCTCACAGGCGGAGTTGTACTGCTTTCAATTAGCTCTCTCCCCTTCTTGTCCGCCCACCCCAAGCCTCCTGGAGACCAGGAATGGTGTAGTGAGTAACAGGAATTTTCAAACAGAGCAGTACCAAATTGATTCCAGGATCTGCAGCCATGTTGCAAAATAACTTTTGCCATGACCTTTTATTTTAAAATACCTGGTATATTTATTTTCTCTATATTTGCTACTTCCATCTTTTAAAAAGAAAGCTGCTTGGCAATTTACTGGTTGTGTAGAAGGGTTAGGAAAGAAGATTTTTTTTTTTTTTAACACTGGAGAATTGCTTGCTTTCATAACATAATAGGAAGTAAGCTTGAAATGACAAATTTTGAGGTGCTTGTTTCTAGATCTCAAGCTACATTGTTTAAAGGGTTGTCTGTGTAAACAACTCATGTAATTACTTTGAACAGGAACTGTGCAGATTATCATCCTGTAATACTCAGTGATAAGAAATTCAAGTTACATATTTTGCAGTGTTTGCTTATGCTTGTGTGTGTGTAATATACATGCAAGTGAAGTAAGCGCTTGAAAACTGAAGTAATAGGTCCCGACTGTGAGATTTTATGCAGTGTACGTTTAACCCGTGTAAATGCTTTGTCTGACAATCATGCCAGTCACCATGGAATAACATCCAATGAGTAGAAAACAATGTTGTGGTAACTGCAGCCCACAGTGTTTTGATGAAAAGACCTAGTAAGAAATTGTTTTCATGACAGAAAATTCTGTATTGTCAGAAATTCCTGAAATGTCAGCAAGGGTGTAGCCCTTCTAAAAATCCTTCAATACTCCAGTGGATTTTTTCCTTGTTTTCCTTTGTATCTTCTATCTCTTTTCATCAGATATATGAGCAACTAAGTGTATAAGTACTGTGCAGACTTGTGTACTCATGGGGAATGAGTCTTAATTATTGGTGTACTTCAGTTTTTTGTTTTCAGAGCAGTTAACTTCTTTCAGCAGTAAAGGTTTCAGTGTAGGGCTGGTACAGTGAAAATCCTGTCAAAGGGCTACCTTGCACAGAACCGTATCAGTCCTTTGTATGTAAGCAAACACATACAGTGTGTTCGGTTTTCTGATTTCATAGAGGAGGCCCAGGGAACTGCATGCTTACCTTCCTTGTAAAAAACCTGGAAAAATATAAGCAGAAAATAGATAGGAGGTGCTTGGTTTTTTAAATTTTTTTTTTCCAAAACTGTGTCTAGAAAAGGTAAAAAGTCCACCTCATTTTTTCCAACTGAAAGCAACAAGAACTTACATAAATATCTATTAGTCATCTCAAAATGTTTAGAGGGAGCTTTTGCCTTTCAGGGAACTCTGTGCATCGCAGGGTAACAGCAGGCTTTGAAGCCGAGGGTCGGAGTTGGCCAAATGGCCCTGCAGAGGCTGCAGAGCAGGGAACGGGCTGGGGGACACTGGGGTGTGGAATGACTGGGCTCAGCAGCGTGCCTGGGGGATGTTTCTCTTCTGAGCTGGCTTGGGGCTTGATTTGGGAGGGGTGGGACCTGAAGGGGAAAAGGAAGCAAGAAGAGCTTTCTCTTTGCTTTTATCTTTCCATGTGGTTCTGCACTCAGGTGAAGATGTCTCCCCCTGAATACTTGGCTATTTCAGTGGTCGAGCGCATACTTCTTTAAAATCTAAACCCAAAAAGCACATAAACTGTCTTTTATAATGGTATCTTAGCTTTCACGTAATCAAGTATAATTCAAGTTCAACCATCTTTTTGACTGTGGGTTTGTCAAACTATTAGACTTCCTTTGTTACTATTTGTTATAATGGGTCTAATCAAACGTAGAGTTTTGCAGAGCGGGGGAGATGCTTTTATGCTTTTTGGCTCCATTTGAACTGCATACTGCTGAATAGTAAAACCAGAACAATTAAGCTCTGTTTTGATGGTGTAAGTCAACATCTGTTATCATAGGAACATATGTTTTTTGTGATTTTTTTTTTCCTTTTTTAATTGCAAAAGAGAAACTGTCATGTCCTTTCAGATGTTGTGACACACAGCATTATTTTTTCTTTTCTTACAGTGCTATAATTTAAACTTAATATATTTGATTTTTGTTTGTGCTAAGTGGAAATTAAAAACTGACACGCCCTTATTCTGACTGTGTTTTTATTGTCAATTGTAACCACTTAAAGCAGTAGTCTAGTAAATAAAAGTTGTCTGCCAAGGAGCTGGCTGAGGTGGACTTTTCTGAAACACTCCCCAGCGCTCTGAAGAACTCCTTAAACTTCTGGTATCTGTTGCTAATAGTTGAAAAAAGAAGAATTTGATGCCCTCACATTCTCACTGTGTAGTTTTTGATATTGCTGTATTAAACCTTTTAAAGGTCTAATTTGGCAAGCCTGAGCTTGGAGGCATCGTTACAGATACTGGTCCTCTTAAGGAACTGTGGAGGGAGAAAATTAGCATTATGCCCATATGCTAATATATTTACTTATGTGTGTATATAAAAGTATACATTACATCTACTTCTCCATTATATAAGCTTTCAGAGGTATTGTCTCCTCTAACCCAGGACTAGTGTTTATGTGACTTTTGTTTCCACGTCTATTAATGACACCTCAAAAATGGTATTCCGCATATAGAGCTAAAATCAATAATTGGTTCTTTTCAAACTGGTTGTTCTCTGAAAATTCCTGTACCGTGTTGGATGCGGTTGTGGTGGAGAGAGATCAGAGTGCAGTAAGACATTGAAAAATGTTTGATACATGAAGTGCTTAAGGAATCATAGTGTCATGATGGTATGTGTATTCTATGTACATAGAAGGAGAACAAGCCTCAAATAGAGGACAGCTGTAACTACCACGAAATACAGCAAAGGTTTAATGTCCGTGCAAACCTCAAACTGAAACAAACCATTGAAACTACAAATGAGTATGATTCACCTATGCCACTTCTGACTAGCCACTTATGGTAAAATTGAGCAACTTCAGCCAAGTTGCATAGAATATTCACAGAATTTTGCTATAGGAGGCAAATATAAAAAGCCTTCTCCCCCCAAAGTTCCTGCATAATAAGATGGCCTCTGAAATAATCCGCAAATTTGAACCAGTTGCTACAGGATTGTAAAAGCCCTAAGGCAGAGACCAAATTTTAAGTGAGCACTTTATTACTCTTGTGTGAATCCAGCTTGAATCACTCAAACCCTGTATTTAACTTGCTAACTGCCTCGTCTGCAGAAGGGTATTGGAGTCTGTGTATCCTGTGATAGCTCATCCATCATCGGCATAAAGAGATTTAACAATACAGGGAAAAGACCTCATATTTAACTAGTTTGTACATACGCAAGGAAGGGGAGGAGGAAGTTCTGAACAAGATTCTCTTTCCATTAGCCAAATAAAGATACTCCTGCCCCTTATAAAAATGGTTAATGTTTTGGAAACGCATGTATTGTGTAGTAACCAATAGAACCTACCATTTTGCAGTGTTCAGTCTGTTCAAAACATCAGTTCTCCTCCTTGGGGGAGCACAATTATATGAATTGCCCTGAAGAGTGTAAGTAACTTTAAAGTTGCTAGTTTAGGGCCCTTGTTCGGGAAGAGTGACTGGTCTGTGAATGACCAAGGTGCAGATTGCCAATAAAATATTCTCTGTTATAATTTTTTGTTGACCTATTACTACTTCTAAATCATGAAAGGCAGGGAATACAATGTCTGATAGCTAGAAAATACAAACTGCTGCAGATATGAGCTGAATTGTAAAGACAAGACAAAGGCATAGTTCTCTAAACTATGGAAAATCTTGTGATGGGAGAAGGCATGTTTGCCTAACTGAGACTATCCCATTTCAGCTGGTAGGTTTATATTACCTAAAATATCAGACATCCATTCCGAACTTAGTAAAGTCAAGCATCTTCCTTCTACCTTTCCCAAGATTACTATGACTGATGTATGTTATTGCTCCAAACTCTGAAGTCATGTCTCCTGATTGAATTGCATGATAAAGAATATTCCCATTGATTAATAATTGGTCTGATTGTCTAACCTGTAGTCACCTTGGTAGTCCCTCAGAGGAACTGGCTTCAGGAGAATGACTTAAATGGAAATGAGTGTTCCAAGGCTGAACCTTGTTTTACCAAGTGCAATCTCTATTGCAGCCTGTGGTAATTTAAAACATTGAATCTCCTTAGGGTTTTGTAGTGACATTATATTCTGGGAGGGGAAAAAAGGGTTCTTTGGGTTTCATTAAATAATACAGTTTTATACACTGGCTGCAAATCAGCATGTGGTATGAAGATGACTTGATTTTACAAGCTAGAAAGAACTAGTCTGTACGGAGATAATTTCCTTAACTAATCTGAAATTGTAACAGAGAATTAAAAATAATTATGATATAGTTCAACTCAAACATTTTTGGGAGATATGCCAAGTTCTGTAGGGCATCTGATTTCCTTTGGCTAGTCCTTACGTAGTTTATGCGTGTTGATGTTTGATTTGCAAAGCCACAGATAAATATGGCTGGAGACACTGGGTTTTGTTTGTCTTTTTAAGGTGTTACAGTTAGTTGCATTGCAGAGGAGGTGACCTGCTGCTTATGTGTCTGAAGAATGATACGCTGTTTGGGGTCTGCCCCTCAAAGAAAATGTATGATAGTTTAGGGTGAGGGTAAAAAGACAGAAATGTATCAACACAGAGATAAGGAAAAGCAGATGTAGAAAGAGCAGGGCTCAAGGATGAATTTACAAGCTGTTCATTATAGATGTACAGACAACTGTCATTGCTGTAAAAGTACCCTAGAGGGTTGCGCGGCATGGGCACAGAGCTTTGAGCTTGTCTGGGAGCATGAGGAATAAATCATGCTATTTCCGTGTCTCCTTGTCACCCGTGACTGTGGGACCTCTTGCGGTTGGAGGATTGCTAGCATTGCAGGTATCTCCATAAACAGAGCATAGTTGCTCATCACTGTGAAGCGGTAGGCACTGATAAGGAATTACCTGCCTGCTGTTTCTGTATAGTATGTGCTCAGAGTGTTTCATCTGAACACAGCAGGATAACACTTCCTTTGCTTTCTCTGGCTACTTGCTTGTATAATTTTGGCATGCTACGCTGTCCTTGTGGTCACTAAAGTAACAAAAGTCGACATACATACAAGTTCTATAAAGACAATGCTAGAAGTGTTGTCAAGTCCAGTTGTTTACTCTCACAAACAGAATTTGTTGTATACAAACTGATACAAGTCCACCTTGAAAAGCGGTAAACTTCTCCAGACAGTTTGTGGAAATGTGTCTTAAGAATGACAAATTCTTCTTCTCATTAGAAACTGATTTCTAATTTCTAGTCTGAGCGTACATATGGCTTGTCTTTATCCATTGTTCTTGTGCCATTGTTTACCTTAGCCAACTTTTGTCCTTCCTAGATTGTCCATACAATGAATTTATAGGTAGTAATCCTATTCTTTCCAAGCCTCTTCTATGAAATTCTGTTGCTTCCTGGAGGATCATCAAATCTTTCTCTAAAATAATCCCATTCTGAAGCAATCTCTTGAATATGAACGGCCATTATTGTGTGTATTTAGTTACCTACGTGAGTCTCATGAATATCTTGTAAACTGACAATATTTTCCATCTCTATTCTGAAACATTAAGATCCTTGCATTTCCTGGGGCTGTGATATTGATGCTCATAGACACACTTTCATAAACACTCTCTAATGCTGCCAGCTGAGACATCATCAGATGTTTTTAGAGCCAGGCATTTATTCTGTAACTTCACCTTGAATTCTAAGCTCCTGGGACTGATCTATCTACTTCTGATCTGGGACAGACAGTTACTTCTCTGTGTAGCCTCCACCTCCTATATACTATCAATGTCTTCTAATTTTGCATCAGCAGCATATTTTGTTGATGCTTTCCTGGTCTTTGGGATGGGGACCTTGGAAAATTTGAAAGATCAAGGAACCCCACCAGTGATATATTTCATTACTTTCCTTCTTGTGTCCACTTATTTTTCTCTCATTTTAGCCTTGTTCTAGAGCTGGCCTATTATCAAGGTGTTTAGCAATTCAAATCACTTCTGCCCTTCTCCAAGTATGAGTATTGCATTTTGCTATTCTCTCAGTCTAAAAATGGACATCGTCATGAAAAAACCTTTTCTTCACTATCCTTAAGTTTGAAACTTAAACTAGATGCAAGAAAAGACACATCTGTTTGACAAGGCTTTAGGGACTGTTTCTGTGAACAGAAGAATAATGTGAAGAAGCAAAGGACAATAATAAATGGATATTCCCGCCTACCAGCACGTTTGAGCCTTTTTTGACCTAATCTGTTCCTGTTCTTTATGTATACGCCTTTAAATTGCAACATGAAACGCGCTTTTCCTTCTCTCATACATAAAAATTGTAAGTGTGGATCTTAGTCTGTATTTTGACACACTTTGTTGTTGTTGTATTGCTGAAATCAAATTAGGGTATATGTACATCTCATCTCATGTTCCTGCTGTGTATGTCAGTTGTGTATAGGATCCTGTTGATAGATCCACGATGTTAGGTGGGTAGAGTGATGTTCTATAATCACATCATTACATGCATTTAATTTTGATTGCGAAGCCTTATTTTTTGCGTCACAGCCTTTTTTTTTTTTTTAAATCTCCTGCTCTTACAAAGATTCACAGCTTTGCCTTTTGACAGTTTGCTGCGTTAAAGATGGCTAAGTTATGGAATACTTCTATAGCATATGTGGTAGCTTAACCATGGTCTTCAGCTTTTGTTTTTGTTCTCTTTAGAAACGCAAACCCTTCCCTCAGTGAATGGAGATTTCCACTCTAGCCTGTCTCTCTGCTTTTACAAGTGGTGCAGTGTGTTTTATTTTTGCCTTAAGGGGGTGGGGGGGCGCAGGTTGAAAGATAAGAAAGCTGTGTTGTAGCATACTGGTTCCAAAAATGATAAAATGTGAAAAATAACAGACTGGTTTCAGGGCCATGCAATCAAAATAGATTTTGCACTGGAGATATAAAAAGACACCATGCAAAACATTCCTGAAATAATTTATGCTGAGTTCAAGTTTAAAGCCAGAGATATAATAGTATATTATGTGTTCTTTTGGCATTCTGTTTTTAAATCAACAAAATGATCTCAACTTTTGCACTCTGCTCAGTGCACCGATTCCCTTAATATTGTACAGTTAGAGCTACAGGTCTACCAGTCTTTCAAATTGCTCGTTTTCAAAATTTGAAGACTTTATTGTTTTATAGTGTCATCTACCCAGTTTCTAGGATAGTGTTATACTATGACTTAATTAGTATTCATGGGCTGAGCTATCAGCTTCTTTAGTTATGTAGATTCCACTGTGTTCTGGGCTGTCTTGGTGTTTCACTCACAAAGAAAACCATTCATATGTCTCTTTGCTTGTCAATTAACGTTTTTCTGGTTATGCTTACTTATGTCAGCCTCCTGTGTAACCTACCTGTTGGTAACCCAGTAAAGCTGGTAGCCTTTGCTAGTACCTGCTGTGGGCAAGATAGCTTGCCTGTTGCAAGCCTAGTTTAGAGTCTAAATGGTTTTACAGTATGCGTGTGGCCTGGCTATACCAGTTGGCCTTAGGGCCAGAAAATGGGCCCTGGTTCTGCTTAGCTTGTTAACACAGATACAGATATAGCCAAAGGGTAAAGACCTATCAGGATATCTCCCAAGACTAAATATTTTTATGTTGTGAAGGCATTTATTTTCCTTCCTCTCTCCACCGTGTCATTTTCCTCATTGCTTTCAGATATTTTACCATCTTATTTCAAGAAGTGGGGTTTTCTTTTCACTTGTGTTTGGGTTTTTTGGTGTGGGTTTTGTGTTTTGGTTGTGTGTAGTCGTTTTGGTTTGTGGTTGGTTTTGGTTTGTGTGGGTTTTTTTTGTTTTTTTTTTTTTTTTTTTGGTTTTTTTTTTTTTTTTTTTTTTTTTTTTCCCCTCTTTTTTTTTTTTTTTTTTGTTTTTGTTTTTTTTTTTTTTGGTTTTTTTTTTTTTCCCCAGCTAATTATTTATTTTTAACTCTGCTTGATCGGGGCTGTGACTAGAAGGGCCTTAAACGTGAGCTAACTTGAACATGTACAAAACCATCTGCCAAAGGTTTCAGAGAACAAGTCAAAGTTCCCATAATAATAAAACTTATTAATCTGCAAAGTTAATGAAATCTCTGAATAGCATGCAAAAAATCATTTTGAAGTGTAGTCTTTCAGTTAGAAGAAATTTGTCATTTGAATTTAGAGTCTGGTGCAAAGACTGCTGAAACAATTGGGACTTTTGCTGGTGCTCTCAGTTGAGGATAGACTTGGCCTCCAAACGCAAGCACTCTTAGGGTGAAAGCATTATAGTCAAGTGGAAGTTACATTTTCTACTCAAAATAATCTCTCTGTTCTGAGAGGTCAGGCCCTGAAAGTGTGTCCCAGAACTGAAGATAGATCTGAAATAGCTTTCCCCAGATGATGAATTTGAGCGGGCAGTTCTCTAAACAGAGATGGCATGAGTTCTTCTATGAAGAATTATCAGAAAATGAGAACCTCACATATTTTAAGTACATATTGCAAAAATAATGGAATAAGAGAATGATTTGAGATTTATACCATGTTTTAATCTGTATAGCACATGATGAGATTTTGAAGTTATTATTTGTCTTAGCCTTCTAACTCCTGTTTTCCTTATTCTTTCCTCTCCAGCAGTTTTCTCAAGTTAGTTATTCATCAGAAATAAGCAAAACAGACTTGCACTTGGATAGTAATTAAAAAGCAATCTAGTTAAGATCGAGTGTAGGTTTAGCTGAAGTTGAGAGACGTTCAATCCACAAAAAGGGCTTGGGGTATCTCAGTTGATACTTTACTCAACTCAATAAAAAGGTATGTTAGATTTGATTTCATGTAGGAAAATATGCTAATTTCCAGATCAGCCAGCATATCTTTAAACTGTAATTCTGTTGTTGTCAGCTTACATTAACGCTTATTGTTTGAACTAGCAATCCTTTTGCCTTTTATTAGTAAAGCACCTGGCAAGCTGAGATGTTCATCAATAACCGATACTCACAGGCTTTGCCACACTACAGTCACACAGCTACTGACAAGGAAGGTGCTAATATTGGTTCTCCAAGATAAACTCCCAATTAATTTCAGAGACATTACTGGCCTCAGTCTCAAACCATGGGATTTACAATATTTTATTTTCCCAAATTTAACTATAAATGAATTGGTAGGACAATGGCCAGCATTGCTGGTAAAGACTAGGCAATATACATAGAGGTAACATTGAAACACTTGGAAAATGTTACTTTTAAGATAATTTTAAATATCTCACTTCTATCTGTTAAATAATAGTGCCAAGTACAGACCTCAAATCTGTAAACAGCCAGTAAACATTATAAAGGAAAAGAACAAACATATTTGACAGGGTACCTCTAGTTCATCACTGTGGTGTAACATTCAAATCATGCTGTGAGATGACTACAGATTTGAATATTAGGATAGCTTGTTAAAAATGTGGATGCTCATGTAATTTCAACCAAGTACTTCTTTCCAGAATTTATAATGAAAAATGCATACCTATTGCTTAAACCTAGCTAAGTTATGGGGGGGTTTTGCCTTTTTTTTATCCTTAAAAAGAGGTAGCAACATCCTTATCTTCTAGGCATGTTTGTTAACTTATTGTTTCATCCTAGTTAAATTCGTTAAAACAGGTTCACATTAAAGTACATTCATGGGCTCAGGAATTCAGTACAAACCTTGCTTGAAAAGCTTGCTTTGTCTTGAAAGTAGAGTTAAGCTGAAGTTTGCAATGGAAATTTTAGACATAGCCTTGGCCTGTGTGCTGTTAGCCAATACTGCTGTCATGTGTCAGCTTTTTTTTTTTTAAAACGTGCCAATTTTTGCTTTTACAATGAAATATGATAACGCAGTTAATTCTGTCTTCACCATGCAGCCTTTCTCTATGGTCTCGAATGATGAGGACAGAATTAAGTCCAAGGTACATATCACAACAACAACTTTGTTGTGTGTTCCTGGTTGCCGTCTTGTGTTGTTACTCATCTCAGTGGTGGTACTTGAAATGATGAGAAGAATTTGGCCCTGTCTCTTCTCTGTAAGAAATACTGGCAGTGGAGGTTAGTGGTGTGTTGCAATCTGCTTTATGATATGTTGGGCTTGGGGGAGGAGGGAGCTACCTATCACGGCTGCCTTGGGAATCTCCCCAAGTTCAACAGGAGGAGAACGGCATGTATGAGGGAGGAAAACCCCAGTGTTGATGAGTAACAAAAACAGCCAATAAATTCACATCAAGGATGCCATCCATGACATGAATATGTACTTAAATCTGCTATCTGAATGTACTGCAGTACATTTAAAAAAAAAAATAATCACCCTTGAATAAATGAGAATATCTAACTGAAATGCCAAGCAAAGAGTCAAAAGATTAGAGAGAGAGAGGGAGGGAGGGAGGAATTAATAATAAAAATGAAGCAATGATGAGGGTAAAAGAAAAATAGGAAAGAGAAACCTTTGCATGCAAGATTGTTAGAAAACGTTGCTCAGCATACATTATGAAACAGATCCCGTAGAATAATTTGCTTCTTCCTTTATATATCGTTTAGTAGCTATCTCTTGTTAATTACAATTTGTGACGACTGCTACAAGGCAAACACTAGTTTAATTAAAGTTCAGTGTGGATATTTGAATGGAATTCAATTGGCCCTGGATATAACAGGGAAGAAGTATTGCACGCTATTTTTACTAATGCAAATTTGGGCTGAAAAGGTGACCGTAACTTTCTTAAGAAATAAGTCCATCTATAATGTTTAGTTCATTTGGTATAAAAGGTCCCTCAGTTACAACACCGTTATTGTTCTGAGTTAATATGCCGCAGAATTTGCTTTTTCTGCACCTCCTTTCCACCTCCTCCCCCCAGAAAAGAAAAGGAGTAGTTTTTGAGTCAGAATAGAAATGACAGCATGTGATTTACCTTTTCATATGCACAATGTGAAAGAAAAAACAATAAATACCTGAAAATAATAATTCATAAACATTGTATTGGTTGAAAATTCATTACTTTTTTAGTGATTACTTAAAAAAAAAATTGCGTAAAAGAGAAATCTGTTTCAGGAGGCAGTCTAATTTTATTTTCTTCTGTGTTCAATAATTATGAAGAAAAAGTGTGCTTTCCTAATGTTTTGATGGTTCTTTCTTGTCAAAATATTATCTTTAAAAATGCTTGTAGTTTGAATTAATTGACAGCTGTATTGTTTCATCAGGCATATTGCAGTTACCCAGAGAAACATCTGAAAATTCTGAAACATTCTTGAAAACTTACAATGAATCAGAAACTTGCTATTTTGTGTGGATCTGTTATTTGGACATGCTGGATCAGCCCGTCTCAAGCACATGGCTGATGCATCTCCTTGTATGCCCTGTGTTAATCTGGATAAGCAATACTACTTCAAATATGTAATACTGAACAATGTAAACTGGTTGAGGTCTCCATGAAAGAAAGTGGACGTGACATGATGTTCTATCCCACAATACTGTTGATAAAGTCATACAATGGGGAAAAATGAGTGGGGGAATAGTGAGTATTTGCTTTAAATGCATTTGGAGCATGAGAAGATGGATAGTTAGAACACCTTGTCATGTATTTTGCAGGATTTAATGAGATTGAGCAATTCTGTTACATATTCAGCTCATATTAATGTTACAGCCACAGTTCCTAACATTCCCGAAGTGTCTTCTTTAAGAGACCTCTGGTAGATCATGAGAGTTAGCAATCTTGCTAGAAGCATTGTATTTGGAGTGAGAGCTTTAGAGGAAATACTGTATTAATTTGAGTGTCAAATCTGGTTTATGCATTATTAAACCAATCCAGTACAATTCATTATGGTGTTCCCCCATAAACCAGAACAAGACAGAGATCATGGTTAAAAAATAATCCAAAAAAAAAAAAAAAGTAAAAAAGATGTCTTGTGGAACTGCAGCCACTGAGTAAAAGCAGATACCTACCAACACTGAGGTGGGTTTTTTTCTGTCTTTTTCTGAAACTTTCCTTCTATCTTAAATGGTTGTATATATGTTTGCTGAGGAAAATTTATCTTAGGTTTCAGAAGTGATTTAACTTGTAAATGTCTGAAGTTTGGAATCCCCAGTACTGAATGGGGATTCAGTTTTTATTGTATAGGTACTCAGCACCCTGTAAAACTCAAGGGTTTTTTTCTGAGGTCTCACAGACAGGGCAAATAAAAGCTGATGCACTTGCAATTACTGATTGCCTTCTGAAAATTTAAACCTAGAACTTCGTAGAGATGGAATTTATTGGCCTCGGGTGGAGAAGTGAAGTGTCTGAACTGGTTGGTGCTGCAGGAGGGAATTTAGATGAATGGCTAAGATGTTGACTGAAGCTTCTGGACTTTAATGAGCTGAATAATTCAGATGTTGGAATCTTGCTCTTATTCCTAGATATTGATCATTTTGTCACATATATTGCTCCCTCTCTCCTACCCATAAAAGCACAATAGCACAAGGTCTTATCTACCTTCAAAAATTATTTCAAAAGAACTGAAGTGGTTTAGGTACTGACTTTCATTGAATGCCTTTAGAACTATGTATCATCATCGTGAGATCCAATCTGTAAAATAGCTCTTTAAATTATGAAGCATGCTACTGAGCTTTTAAGTCTATACTGAGAAATATAGAAATCTGGAATTTTTGTCTTTTTGAAATTAGATAGGTCCATTGTTTGTGTTTAAGCAAGGACCAAACAGGTACAAATTGTCCTAAAACAAAAACGCAAAGAAACTATACTAATCTGTCATGAGTCAGCTAAGAAATACATAAAATAATGAAAACAAAACAAATGACTCCTCTGATCTTTGATGTTTTCTTTTCTCTTCATGCTCTTTATTTTGAGTTAGTTAAACTTGCTTAAATGATGTATTATTCAAGAATACTTTCATTCTAAATTACCTTTACTGTACTTCATAGCTCATGTGATTAAAATAGGTGTTCAGAGTATGCAGATGACTTGCAGTTTATGTGAGATCCTGTCTTCAGGAGATAATGCTTGAAGCGGATTACCAGCTGCCTTTGAAGCATTTCAAATTGGTTTAATTTGGGATAGAAACAACCACGTGCTTTTGACACAATTCCATTTCATTGATGTTCCTGTTTGCCCTCAGAACTGTCTGTATCGCAGTGTCCTAACCAGGATCTAATCATACAGTTTTACTTTGTAATTTCACAATGTATACTATGTTTTGTTCTCTTATCAAACATGTGCGTAGTGCTCAATTAAAGATTAAAACAAACCAACCCACAACCAAAACCTGACTTAAAAGTTTGGAGAGGTATTTAGCAAGATAACTATATTAAAAAAAAAAAAAAAGCTTAAAATCTGTTAGAGTCTAAAAATGTTTAAAAGAAGGTAAGGTGATTCTTGGTAAAGTACACACTTAAAGTGTAATGAATGCTGGTGCTGGGAAACAGATTTGGAATTTGAGATGTCTGTAAAGATCTGAGCTGTAGTAAGTTTTCTAAATGCTAAATGTACATTACAATGTAGAATGATCAGTTATTGGCCTGTGCTGAATGATACATATTTTATGATAGTTTATTCTATATGCAGCTTTAAGGGATTTCAGTTTGCTTGTTGTTTGTTGTTGCTGCATTTAGCCCTTCCTAGTATAAATGCAAAAAGCCTGTTTCTGATTTTTAAAAGATTCATAGCTTAGCAATGTAGAAATAAACACACTTAGAGCATACAAAACAAAAAAGTAACTGAAACATTTCAGATGGCTGTAAATTCTTCCCTTTTAGATAAGAGACCACTGCAGATGTCAGAATTTGAAGTCTTTTCTCTGGCTTTTGGGTTTTTTTCAAAGTGTGTGTGCTTCTGACCCATAATTTTTAATCTGTTTTTTAAAACCAGAAAGAACTTTTCTTTTAAAAACAAAGTGTTTACTTAGTAGTTAAGTAAAACAAATCCATGTGTGTTTTTTCTCCTTTTGTGCTTCTTATATATATTTTTAGAAAAAATCCTAAACTTCACCATAATATTATTCACTTACAACTTTTTAATTCTTCAATAATTTCAATGCTTTGGGCAATAATAAAAAATTTCTAAAACACGAACTAATGATAGACGTAGCTTATGGCTTTAATCTGAAGGAGCTGAACACCGTATGTGATGCCCGTTGCATTTTAAGGATTACATTCAGAAATGGCAAAAGAAGTTAAAATGTTGGGAATACTGATTCAAACTCTGGCACTGTCCTTGCTTAAGTAACTTGGAATTTCATGTTATTTGCATAATCAAGTAAATACCCTTTAATTTTGGATCTGTCGTTTGACTTCGTACTCATCTGAATTTTCAGACCAGTTTTTCTGGGGAGTGTTAGGTGATTTAGGGAGGGTCCAGAAACTGTCAGTTAGGTCTTAAATATGGTATAAGTCATGGTTCAGCTTACCACTTCTGAAGTATGCAATACATTGTATTTCAAACTATTATTTCCCTCTACAGTCAATGTTGCCTCTGAAATGGAAATCAAAGCTGAGGTTGGTGAGCATCTCAGGTTAGGCTGTCTTTGAAAAGGTTGACCTGTCCCAGGCTCCTCATACGTCAAATATGAACAATCCTGCCTGACTCTGCAGGACTGTTCACGTGCTTCAGTGCATCCCACACTGCAAGATTCTTGACCAGCACACTGTGTATAAACATGTAACAGTGGTGTTACACTCGGATTTTTTACTTTGCCATGGTCACAGCGACTCTGGGTATTCTCTTGTTTGCATGCCTTCGGTTAAGTATGGCCTTCCTTCATGGAAATAGCTTTATGATCCCTGTTGTGCACAATGCATGAAACTGCAAACACCTGGAAAGATTTTCTGTGGTGCAAGCATTATTGCATCAGTGGCCAAACATCTGGAACTCATCGGGAGATTCCCAATGGTCCCTTCAAGTGCAATTGAGATTTCTGTCTTTTATAAGATGAACATCTCTTGAAGTTGATTGCGAAAACTGAGAGGAAGCAGGGGTAGGGAAAGTCTCTGATTGGCAAATGAATTTATCTATCACCAGGAACATTTTCTGTTAAAAATTTAAAACGTCAACATGCGTGCACATAATTTTTTCAAATAAAATATTCACTTAAAATAAAACTTCATTTGTTGTAGTTACCAAATAACAGGACTTAGGATATCAGAATGTCTGTAAATATTTTGGCTTTGAAATGTGGAATTTGACCTAAAGTGAAATGCTTTTCAAAGAAGTGGTAAAACTGAACCAGGTCTCAACATATTAAGAAGTGAAATTCCCTGACTTAAACTTCTTGCCCTATATTTTGTGGCTTTTATTTTTCTTCTTTTTCTGTGTAATGATATGGATAACCTAGAGGTGAAAAGTAGAGAGAGATGAAGCAGCTCCAGTTATGTCTGCTATTTCCAATTTGTCAGACTTCCTCCTTCCTGATCTTTCACGTGTGCATCCTTATTGTGACCTGTGTAATAGCTGCTGATGTCGTTGCATGGTATCATACACTTTTGGGGACATCTAGCACATTGTGACTTCACTACATCTGGAAGATGGTACAAGTTAATCTCTGCTTAAATTCAAGTCATTTTTGAACGGCTACAGTGGCATAATTTTCAAGACTGTATGATGACATATCTGGAAACTGGGAAACTGCCTATACACTTATTTTTTTAAACTATCTTGCTTTTATTTTGACTTTTTCTGTGACAAAACAGGGCTCCATCCTGGGTTGTTTTGGTGCTGCTCACCATAGGACATTTACTGATTTCTTCCTTGTCAGGCTGGACACTCAGTCAAGTATTAGAGGGGAAAAAAACCTCGGCTGCCTTATCATATACCTTTTTTCCACAGCAGCATGCTCTGTGTAAAGAAATTGGGAGGCAAATTGTACAAGCAATATTTTGATGACTGTATGATGCTCAAAAATGCCTCTAAGAGGAACATACCTCATAGGTCTAGTAACTGCCTCGATGTCCTGCTGGAGAATCAGAAACCAGCTGAAGCCTGTCGCAGGATTTAGCCTTCACTGTAAAACTTATGTTTAAAGGCTCCCATCTACATATTTCTGTCACTTCTAATATTATTTTTAAGTTGCAGGAAGATACTGATTGTTGGGGTTTGTTTTGTTTTATAATAAGAACACAAATTTTTGAACTGATGAGTATCTACAGTGTGTTTTAAGCCCCTCCGATGCATTTATGCTGAGTTCTCGTGCTTGAGTCAAAACATGAAAGCTGAATAGTTGTTTGTGTAACTCATCTGTTATATGGCTTTCTGAAGATGATCAACATTTTCAGACTTTACTGAGAACAAATAGGACAAATAGTTACATAAACCCACATTTGTATGGAAAAAATACTGATCTGCCTTTTCTTCTAACTTTTTAAAATTATTGTTATCCTGGAGGTATTGTTAGTGGTGGTTCTTTCGGAGCATGAAAGTGAAAGGTTTGGAGAAAGGGTTATGAATTGCAAAAAAAAAAGTTTATTGAAAAAGTAAAGGAAGAGCTGGAAAATGCCTCCCTCCCCCCGGTAATCTTTCTGATTTAATTGTATATGCAACTGTTCAAAACAGAGGAAAAAATACCTAGGTCATAAATTTATCTCTGTATTGACTTCATTAGGAGCAAAGCCCCAGAGTCTCATTGCATTGTTTTACTTCAGACTAGCTCTCATGTGGTCCCCCAGACTCCATACCCATGTGGGTGGAGTGCATCTTTCACTTAACTTCAGCTGAAACAGATCTGGTTCACACGCTCCAAATCAGTAGTCAGTGCGTGGGGACAGTCGGGAGATTTGCTTCAGAAATGTCCTGCTGATTTAAACAAAGGCAGTAATTAGACTCTGCCATTGCTGACGTCAGTGAGAACTGGTTTAGGCCAATGATCACTGGTTTTGAAGATTTCACTGGTAGTAAATGGGTGTGATCTAAAAATGAGATTTTTGGAAAAGATTGAGCTAGGTACACAGATAAATTTTACTTTTCCTATAGAATTTGGGATTCCATTTTCAAAATCATGAAAGATTAGCTTATCCTCATTTTCAGGTGTCTTTTTTTAATGCAAAAGGTTTTCAGGATGATCTTGATTTTAAATAAATGAAAAATACAGCATGAGAAGCATTTCTCAGAATCTTATGATTTATAAGCAACTAATTGGACTGCAAAATGTTCCAAACTGCTTACCTCCAGAAGTCTGGTGTATACAAAAATGTATATGTTTGACAAAAAACATACATAAAGATGCAGCAGTGACTCTGGGGAATTTGGATCATAGAACTGTTAAGTTTTGTTGGGTGGTACTGTCTTACTAACAACAGCGAAAGTGTCCAGTGTAATTCTGGGTGGAAAACAAAGCTTGATTCTTATTAAGAATGCATCTATACCTATATACATATAAAGGAAAGAACACCTCTATTGTCTTTTATGAAGTAAAAGAAAGCTTCATTGCAGTGGCTTGAGTAACAGGAAAAATTTCAGTAGATTTAGGATGTCACATATGACTCAAGTCTTGCCAGAGATTGAAGTTGGTGAGATGTGTCGAGTATGTTACTGGCCTAGGATCTAAGAGACTATTCCAAACTCACACAAAACCTCTGTGGCAAATGTGGAAGCGCAATCCACGTCTTCTGACTCCTAGTCCAGTCTTCAAATCGCAGGAACATCCACCCTCCCTATCTTCTTTATCTTTCTGTAGCAAGTTTTCTTGTGTGTGAAGCAAGAATAACAACAGGTTTGTAGGTCAAAGAGATGAGCCACTGGTACATTTGGGTGTAGCATCCCATACTCCATAAACTCCGCTTCTATAACCAGTGGAAGTAGTTTGTAGAGATAATTCTTACACATAAAAGTGATAAAACTGGGTTGTTCTCTACTGTGCACTCTTCCTGGTCACCTCCCAGCTAATCCTTTGCTAATCCTGTCAATACATATACTGCATTAGGCCTTGTGGAGAAATGTAAACTTTTACTGCACTGAGCCACACCAACTGTAGTGCAATTTAATGATAAAAGAGCCATTGAAATATTTTGCTGGAAAGCCAGACTACATTTTTCAAGCATGTGTTTATAAACTCCTGGTTCTAAGCACAATGGCTGCATTATAAACGAAAGCTCGGGAATAGGCAGCTCTCCAAGCGGAGTCAGGAGTGGAAAAGGAGTAACAGCTGACTTCTGTTTATCAGACCAGCTTGAGCAGGATGTGCTTTCACAAATCTAAATATTTATGTAAACAGATGCACATTAAACCACTTAGAAATAAATAAAGCTTTCTGAAAATAGAACTCCACAATGACATCAGGACCTGTTTATCTTCAAGAACTGTGGGAATAAGCTTGAATATCCAAATATTTCATTGAAAAAAAGGCAATAAAACTAGCTTCAGATGTAATTTCTTAAGTTTATATGACACAGGCCATCTGACAGTGCTGAGTGTACAGATTTACTGGTAGTATTTTTCTAAAACCAGCCAACTTTACCTTCTTTCCCAGCCTCACACAATGGTTGATTGTCTGTACTTGTGCTAGTATAGCCTTTAAGTGAGATAACTCTTGTCTACCCTTCTGCATACTATGGCAAAGAAAGCCTTGATGGAGTGTGGCACTTTGCTAGACAAAGGGCGAAGTCCCAGTTTTGGCTGTCTCTCACCCACACGGTGCAAACATGCCAGGTCTGCACAGCTTTTCTCCCATGATATTGCATGTCTGTATAGAATCATATCTCAACAGACAAGGGTTGGTTTTAGTATGGTTATATATGAATGCTGAATTAAAAGACTCTATCATCTACAAATAATTTTTCGACAGTGTGCTACTTTCTCTGATTCAGTTCCACAACTGAAAGATGGTATCCCGCAGTCATGTTGAATAGTTATTTTCTCTCTGTGCTTTTGTACATACTTTTTTGCTGTGACCGACTTGTGTGGTGGTGTGTTTTGGTTTTAGTTGGTTTTTTTTGGGTTTTTTTTTGTTGTTGTTTTTTTAAATTCTATTTTTGGCAGCTCTGTGAAATCTTTTTTTTATAACTTGCTGCATGCCCTAAATGTCCCTCCATTTTCTTTGTCTGGTTTACAACCTCAAATAAGTTGCTACTTTTTTAATGAAGTTTACCAAATTCCTACATTTCAAACATTACCGTGGACTTCTGTGACCTCTTGTCTCCTTATGTCCTCTGACAATGCAATACAACCTGCCTTTGGGTTTCTTTTCCCTTGGTCATGGACCCAGGCTTTCACATAAATTACTAGGAAGTAGTGTAAATACCTTGTCCTAGACTGCATAAATGAAACTGCTCCAATTCAGCCCAAATTTCTACAAGATGAGGAAGGTCTGCTTTCTGTAGATATTAATTACATTTTCTGCATGTGATTTCTCCTACCGGACAATGTTAGTTAAGATTTTTGATAGGTTCCTATTCTATAATTATGATTGCACTGTTAGCCCTCTACTGCTTCTTGACCACTTTTATCTCTAAAAGCTTCACGCAACTGAAGCTAGTAAAAGGAGCATTCAAACAAACTGTTGTAAATTTGGGACAAATTAATTTTAGGGGATATAATAACCATCAAGATGTATTAAGAGATTTTTACTATCATCTTATGTCAACAAATACCAGTCCTTGTTCCATGTGTTCTTACTGTGAGAACAGTGCAGCTGGTCAAATGGTTAGAGAGTTTGTGGTTGGGAAAGGAAATTAGTTCTGCTCAGTCCTGAGTTGATGTAGACTGCAATTTTTTTCATTTTTTTGTTTTTGAATGAAGCAAAACCCAAAAATGTTTCTGAAACTTAGTGGGTTTATACCTCCTGTTTGTCCTTGTTTGCAATAAATGTCGAGGTGCTCGTGCTGCAACCAAAGTCAGGCATTTGTGTTCTGTGATTATGAAATCCTTGTAGTTGCTTGCTCCTACAGAATTTAATTTCGTGAATATAATAAACCTGACAGTAGCTCTTTCGTCCAGAACACTCATGGCCATAAAGACTGACTGATTTTAAAAAACAAAACAAAAACAAACAAACAAAAAACACCAGCCCACTGACTTTGTCTACACATCAAAAATATCCAGTATGTATGAATAAAATGACCAGTCACTGATTTTGACCAGGTAGACTTCATAGATCCAAAAAGTCAAACCCGCTATTATTTCTGATACCAACCCAAAATGTTGTCCACCTTTTATTTTTTTTTAATCCTGAAACAACATCCTTAATTGGGGATAGAATTTGTTCCCTAGATTTTTCCCATATGTTTGAAACTTTTGTGGATACTCATGTGAGAACAGGTTGAATTGGAAAGAAAGAAGAGTGAAGTAAAACTTCTTTGAAAGATTTTCCGAAAATTGTTTTGGGGAGCACAGTTTCTGTCCCCCATTGTTGCCAAAGTGTGCTATGTCCACACAAGTGCACATTAATAATCAGTAGAATTAAATTAACTTCATGAATTTTAAATATTTGGGAGGAGGGGTTTTGTAGGATTATTGTCTTACACAAGTAATGCATTTCTCAAAAATCCAGAAAATTGATCTTCTGTGTGTATTCAGTTTCCTATTAGCTTTAAGTGTCTGCTTAAAATATTCTACATCGTTAGAGTGTGTGCAGCTACTTCATGCTTCATGGAAGTTTTTTCTTACTTTTATTAGAGTTTCATTACAGATGGCATGCGAGCAGAGGATATGTTTCATTATGGACGACATGCTCATTATTGATCATCTTGGGCCTTGTGGAGACACGCTTCAGCATTGAATTTTTCTCAGCAATATGAATTGTAAATGATACCCTGTTCTTATGAGTCGACTTGCTGTTACAGAGGTATATTCCAGTTTTTCCAAGATGCCCAGTATTCAGTGGTAGTGTGCTTGGCTTTGTTGTTGTTGCTGTTCTTTGCATGATGACTATCCTGAATGCTGCATGTTCTCTAATCACATCCTGAGAGAGGAACTAGTTGTCGTAGTCATAGAAGAGTTGATTGCCTGGGATCTTTCATCCAGTCCAACTTCATTCTCAAAGCATGTACATCAGATCAGTCATGGCTTTCGTTAGCTTTACTCTTGAAAATCTTCACAGATGGTGACCACAGAGTCTCCCTGGGGTAACCGGTTCCAGTACTGAGCTACCGCCTGGTGATTATTTTTTTTTTTTATTAATGTCCAGTCAAAATCTCCTAAAATACTGGCTTCAGTGTGTGGCCATTATACCTTGTTATGTTGTTTGATGCTACTGAGCATAATTTGGCTCTGTCATCTTTGTAAATGTCCTTCACATCTCATTAGACACTTACCTACCTCTTTTTTACTTTGATGTTCCTGCAGGCCACATACTGTGAGTCCCTGATTATGTTAGAAGCCTTTTACTGGAATCTCTCCAAAATCTCCATATTCTTCTTGGAGCAGGGGTCTAAAGCTGGATGAAGTTCTCCAGCTGCAGCCTCACCAGTGCTGCACAGAAGAAGATAGTGTCTTCCCCATCTCTGCTGCCCCTGTTCCTCCTGATGTAGCCCAGTTATGCAGGTTGCCTTAGTTGTGACGGAAGTACGCTGTTGCCTTGTATGTAGGTTGGCATCTGCTGTAACTGCCAAGCTGTTTTCAGCAGGTGCTGATACAGCCTATGCTTCTGCCCCAGGAGCTGAACTTTTCACTTCTTGTTGGTCTCCGTAAGTTTTCTGCTGGGCTGGTCCTCGAGTTTCTCCAGGTCCCTCTGATTTGAAGCTCCACCCTCTAATTTCTGTTAAAGTGTTTGAATTCCTGACAAAAATCCGGGGTTTTCCATACACTGAATATTTGTGGCTTGAGAGAGTAGAGCAGTCACCGCCTCGTGTGCTGTTTCTGCTCTAGACAACATGAAAGTAACAAATGTCAGAGAAGACAGTCTTTCATGTTAATATCCAGATGACATTTTTTCATTCATTTGTTTGATAGCGAAGGCATTTTGAAGACAGATTTCCACATGGATTATAGTCATTTCCCAGGAGATAGTGATTAAACTGGATATGTGCAGCAGTGGGGGCCTTGAGAAGGAAGCGTGCCTTCTTTCTCAATGAAGTTTGTTTCTGTTGCAAGCAGCTTATAGGTATTTTGTAAAATTGTGCTCCTAGCTTGTGTTCGTTAGCACTCATGAATGGTCATGTCATACTACTGTACAAGGAGATTAAAATCCTTAGCTGTTACCTGTTTGCTCTGAAAACTTCCTATTAGGATGGCCGAATCTTTCTGACATACTTCATGGTAGACTCACAAGGATCTTGTGTGGTAAGAGTCTGAACTACCAAATTGAAAGAATCAGTAGATAGCATTTACTATGCAGTATTAGGAATGTAAAAGTCAAGATGGCCATTAGACTTTTCATGTTCAGGAAACAAAAACCTAAAATGTGTTCTGTAATTGCATCACCTTCCTGAAATCCATCTCTCTCAGTGTCAACATCTTTGTTTATCTTCTGCTCAGTGTCTTTTGGAACTGTTTGTGTCTGCCAATGAATCTGGCAGTTACATGGCTTTATCATGTGGGGTTCTTGCCTGCCAAAAGGCATACAAACATCGGGGTAAAAAAAATTGTGGGTTTTTGCTGGATGTCTTCGATTGTGGATAAAGAAACACCTGAGGGAGACTTGTAGAAATTTTCTGAGGTGATAGTGCTTTTGCTGATTCTGTGTGCTATTTTAACAGTGACCATCTTGATTGGTCGGCCTGTCAGTGATTTAGTTCTAAGATGTCTGTAACAACAAGGCTACCGATCTGTTTGTTTTAATTCCTTCACAGGAATTTCACCACCGATCTGATTTACAAGGAAAAGATCTAAAGGCCTTGAAGAACATTCCTGTAATGACATCATCACTGTCCTTTTATGTTCCCTTTCGTTAGGGAAAGTTAGTGTGATGTGTTTCCATAAAATGCATTCCTTCTGTGGTACCCTTGATGAAGTTAATTTTAGTAGACATGGTTGTCTCCTGTTTTCCTCATGCTGCTCCCCTTCTTACGGTAAGGATCTGTGCTGTCTTCAGGGGTCACTGAGGAATCCAGGAGATGTGGACAATGAAGGGAAGAGATGGTCCTGTCTTGTGGCAAGGGAAAGCGATCTCCATGTAGATTGCTAGAGTATCTTATATCTGATATAAGTGGTTATTTATGGCTGTCAAAATGTTTTGAAAGGAGGAAAGGAGGAAATAAAGCAGGAAATATTGTATTGGACTGTAATATTTATGGAAATACCTGCTGATTTTCCAAGACTGTGGACAGTGGTCTTGGAACATCATCCATCCTGTCAGCCAGATCATTTAAGTAGTGTATATTTGCAGTCTTGGAATGCTTAAGAAAGGAAATGATAATATCAGAGTGAATTTATGCATTCTGGAGATTTTCTTGTTTAAGTAGATTTAGAAAGTACTATACCAATTTCTGTTATATGTCTAACCTGGTGT